>CAMXCT020002444.1:0-70642 GCA_947184155.2 Cladocopium goreaui
TAGGTTCTGCGGATGCAGTGGCAGCAGTCGCAGTCGCAGTCGCAGGTCCATCAACAGGATCCTGCTGCGACTGGGCTTGATCACGCAATCGGATTCTGAGTTCAGTTCGGAACTTCCAATCATGAAAAGATGCGGCATCACCCCAATAGATGTATGACCCCGATTTAGTCTCTTGTGGGGATCCGGCAATTCTATTGGATGTTCCTGGCTGAAACTTAAGTCCGGCAATGGACATTTCGGCGGATGCTGGGTTGTGCCACATGGATCAACTGATTGCAGGGCTGTCTCACACTACTGAGTACAGCCGATTTCGGAGAACGAGTGCTCAAAGTCTGACGGTTGGATGAAAAAGAGCGAGGAAAAGAAAGCGGTCACTGGATCTGCAACGTGCCCGGATGCAGGTCGTCACCTGCTCCGCTACCAATGTGAATTTGACACGGTATCGCGCAGTCCAAAAAGCAAAACAAGCCTTTTTCACAGCGCGTATGGCTCAAAGGGCCCTACGATCCGATACAGCAGCGGATAGATGTGTCAACCTGGCTGCACACATGAGTGAAAGACATGGTAGAATTCACACATCGTTGTTTTGACGGTTCTAAAGTGAAACAATGAACAAATCCAAGTTAACATAGTTCTTCATATCTTGGAAATAGCTCTTAGAAACAAATGTCTGAGCAAAATCCTTTTTCCAATAGCTCCGAACATGTTGCAAATAGTCCTGGAAATCGACCTACACCTTCACTGAGAGGCCAAATACAAAGGGAGGTGAGGGTCCTAAGGCGTTCTGTTGGTGTGTTTGCGTTTGTTTGTTGTTGTTGTGGTGGTGGTGATTGTAAGTTGTTGGTTGTTGTTATTAGTTGGCAGTTGGTAGCTCTCTCATTTCGTCTACAGTTATATTTCCCAATGGTTCCCATCAATTTCGGTATATTCAATATTCTTGAAAACAGGAACTCTCAGCGGCACAGTGCCTGCACGTGTTGCAGTTTGAACCTTTCATTTTACATCATATCTGAAGCATTTGGGAGCTGGAACCACAAGGTGTTTACGGGCCCGCCTGTCCGCCTAGTGTTGCACCCGGGTATTGAACCCAGGTCTGACGCATGAGGGATGCACTAGTCCATACCGGCCCTCTTTGGGAGCTGGAACCTCTGAGTTTGTATGGTTTTCGCCGCATTTTGAAACTCGAACTTATCATTTTTCTGATGTGCAGCATCTTGAAATTCAAACATTTCATTTTGCATGGTATTTCTCTCCTTTTCTTCGCTCCTCGGACCGAAGAAGCCCAAAGCCAAAAGCCACACGAGCCAGAAGTCAGAAGCCAGAAGCCAAAAGCTAGCTCAAAAAATAGAGTCTTAAAAAACGCAAAAAAAAATCAGGAGAAAAGAGGAGAGGAGAGGAGAGGTGAAGAGAAGAGAAAAGAGAAGAGAAGAGAACAGAGAAGAGAAGAGAAAAGAGAAGAGAAAAGAGAAGAGAAAAGAGAAGAGAAAAGAAGAGAGAAGAGAAGAGAAAAGAGAAGAGAAAAGAGAAGAGAAAAGAGAAGAGAAAAGAAGAGAGAAGAGAAGAGAGAAGAGAAGAGAGGAGAAGAGAGAAGAGAAGAGAGGAGAAGAGAGAAGAGAAGAGAACAGAGAAGAGAAAAGAGAAAAGAGAAGAGAGAAGAGAAGAGAAAAGAGAAGAGAAAAGAGAAGAGAAGAGAACAGAGAAGAGAAAAGAGAAAAGAGAAGAGAGAAGAGAAGAGAAAAGAGAAGAGAAAAGAGAAGAGAAAAGAGAAGAGAAAAGAGAAGAGAAGAGAACAGAGAAGAGAAGAGAAAACCAAAAACAAAAACAAGAAGCTGAGGAAAGAAAGGAAAAGACAAGAAAAGAAAAAAAACTTGAATTCCATTCATATAGCTATTGCGTCGTCCTAAAGCATTGAATTGTTTTAGATTTTTGGAACTTCCGCCGTCCGGCTTGAAAGGCTATATGGCTAATGTGTATATATATATAAATATGCTATATGCCATCGACTGGACTGTACTTTCCATTTCATACACAGACCAATACAAGTACAGATACTGTAGACCTCTCAGCAACACAGCGACAAATTGCCTACAAATTCAAACGTAAAAGGCCACGCTTGGCTGTAGATGTAGCCATGCAAGAGAGACTCTCCATGCGGTTTGCCCCAAGCTGCTCAAGTTCCTTTTCGTGCTGAGATCAGCCTATCAGCGACGTTGGTGCTCATCCGCCAGAAACAAAATGATCCTGCGCTCCATGCAAAGGATCATTCTGGGCAGCAAAGCATGCCTTCTGCATGACTGTCTTTAAATTCAAAGGCTTACCCAAAATCATGCCAAAATCGATACGGTATTTCTTGCAACCGTCCTGCGCTCCATGCAAAGGATCATTCTGGGCAGCAAAGCATGCCTTCTGCATGACTGTCCTTTGCTATCTTCGAAAAAAATGTTTCTCCAATACCTAGGTGACAAAAAAGAACAGGCCAAGCTTTATACGGTCATTTCAGTGGATTCTGCAGCTTGGGGCTTCTCCCCAGCTGGCTCAGATGTCTTATCCGCAGATGTCTTATCCACAAAGGTCTTATCCGATCTTATCCACAGCTGGGCCTTGGAAGATGCCCCCATGCTCCCGCCAGTAGTAGCAAGGGGACAGCAAAGCCCAAAAAATGACATGTCCTGCATGGACCTGGAAAGGAAGCAGCGGATCGTTGATGGGTTTGTAAAAGCAAAACCCAGGGATAACAACTCCCAAATTTCCGCAAGCCCCAACCAGTGCAGACACCACCGCCAGCTGCTGCTTGTTCATGAAAGGCACAATTCCACAGTTGTACCTTCTGCCATCTGGACAAGGAGGGAGAAACAAATCAACACGGCCAAAGCAACATACCATGGCTGCGAGCTGTCCACCATGCAGAAGAGGAAGACCGCTTCAAAGAAAAGGGCCAAGAATTGCGCCCAAATGCGACCTCGGAAACCAACGTACTTGAAGAGGACGTCACAGGTGATGCCTCCCAGGGACCTAGAAAACAGGTTCATGAGGCCAAAAGCTCCTGCCAAGGCTGATGCATCTGCCGCATCCATTTGGAAATAGGTCCTGAAATGGGTGGCCAGTTGGTTGTTCATAGCGAGTTTGGTGCCGAATCATACACTGTATTGAAAAATCATCACAATGATGCGGATGTCTTTCAGCACCGCGACATAGTCCCACAAAGATGGTTTCTGGGTCTTACCAGTCACAGACACATCGGAGCGCTTGGCCGCGGGTGTGTCCCAACACAAGAGTTTCATGGTGGCTGCGCAAATCAGGAAAAGGACAGCAGGAACGATCATGGCAACTCGCCAGGCAGTGTTTGCTGGCATGCCAGAACTCACCATTGGATTGAACAGCACTGAGATTATAAACATCTGTGTAACACCGCTGCCCAAGTTCCCCCAGCCAGCTGCTGTGGCATTGGCCATGCCAACCACGTTTGGGGAAGACATCAAAAAGGACCAGAACTGGTTGGTGACAAAGGTAGCTCCTGCAGGGTTTGTCCTCGAAAATACTATTCTGTGCTGAAAACAAATGCATACATACTATTACATACTACTAATGTCACCGATGTCTTTTGGGGTAAGGGCTATATAACCAATCAAACCAGGTTCATTCATTGAGTGACCACCTTGGTCGATTTGGTTGCACGTGTTCATCTCACCTTTACTCATTATATCTCATTATTAATCACCGAAACCATCTCTCCCTGCTGTGAAGCTGCCAACCTGCCTTGATGTAGGCATGGAGGGCGTACTCTGGGCCACTGTTCAACTTGCAGCCAGAAAGTCGGAAAGACTGCCTGAAGTCGGCATCGCTAAAGGAATCGCCGGCATCGCTCCAAAAACGACTTCATGATACTTCACCACAAATAAACAATGCCGGGTGCCAGATGTGCCAGATGTGCCAGATGTGCCAGATGTGCCAGATGTGCCAGTTGGAAAGTCAATTGAATGATGCCATCACGGCGGCACATCATTGAACAAGTCTTGCCATCTACTAGCACCGATAGTGTGCATTGCAGTCATCAAAGGAAAGGACCGTCCAAGAAATCCAAGGGAGAACTTCTGATAAAAAGACCAAAATTGGTGATTCTACTGTCTAGAGACAGACATTGTTCCTCTCCCAATCTGGCCAAAGCACAAGGAAGAGTCGACATAAAGAAGCAACCTGCAGCTTGTGCTTCCAACTGCTCCTTGTCCAGCCTGAAAGAGTGGTAGTCGCTCAAGACTAAAGTCGAAGTCGGTCATCAAACACCAAATCACATGAACACTATTTTGATGCCTACATAACAGCACACAAACCTTACAGCAAGGACTTCAACCCTCCATGTATTTCCTGCAGCATTTCACTGGCTCGCGTGTGTTGTACGCTTAAAAGGCCACGTTTTATCTGCCTTGATCAGATCAATGGTCAGCGCAACAGGTCCCACTGCGATGATCAGCCAAAGGTAGCCCGCAGACCTGCATCGACAGGCGCAAGTCGTGTTTCTACCACACACAGATTGGTAGAGATATTGAGAGAAAGAGATGGATGCATGGATAGCAAGTAGATTGATGGAGTGATAGAGAAACCGGTAGAAAAAATCATCACAATGGACATGGACCCAAATATATATATATATATCTATATATATATATGTATATACATATATATATGAATATATACGTGTATATATATATAATATGTATATTTATATACGTATATATATATATATATAAATGTATATTTATACACGTATATATATATATGTATATATGTATATATATATATATATCAATATATATATATAATATGTATATATATACATATATATCTATATATACATATGTCTCCCGTGCAAAATGTTGGTTCCCGAAGGCGGTCGCAATTCGTAATCACATGGGGGCCCGCTTTTTGGCAATTGCATGCAATTGCATTTTAACAAGTTTAGATTTCGTGACATGTCTGGCATTTTGGGTTATCAATTCAAAAATTGTGGCAGGTGCACTAGCGCATGACTTTTAGTTGTCTTCTTCAGAGGTCTCTCTGGTACTGGAACTCGAATCTTCAGCGCCGGAACGAGCTCTGAAACTGTATTGTTTTCTTTTGCTTGAAAGTCTCTTGGAAGCCAATTGCAAGATACATCTTGGAATACTCCTTCAAAACTGCTAGCTTCATCTGCATTCGGCATGGACTCCTAGTTGCTCAGCGCCTGTTTTGCTAGTGCCGAACTAGATCCGTACTAGCGCGAAAAAGGGTTGTTTTTTTTCCAAAATGGCAATCATGCAATGTGTAATGTCTGTCGTCTTGTTTGCTGTCACACGCCGCAAAGGTTGGAGACTGATAAAGATACGGTTTTGAATTTGAATGCTGCAGAAATTGCACACAACAGATTGATAAGTATAGCGCTGAGCTAGCGCGAATCTAGCGCCTAGTTGGTGATTTACATGATTTAGCTGCGGGCCCGCTTCTTACGAAGAGGAAACGACAAATGTCAATAATGAATTATGACCTCCGGAAGATAAAGACTGTGACCGCCCCTCTTGAATGAGACACACACACATGTATATATCATATTATATATATATAGCAGCACATACATATATATATATATTTACCAAATTAGGCTTGCGCTAGGTAAGCTACAACTTGAGAAAAAACCAGCTATTGACCGGGACCCGTGAATCAACCACAAAAATGCTGCGCTGTATTTTCATTGATCTCAATTGGCAAGATTGCGGTGAGGAAACCATGCATTGGCTCAGGGTAACTCAGAACCAAGCCAGCGAGCGACATCACGACAGCCATGCTCTTGGGGTTTGTGACGCGTACGCGTTCGTGCGTATGATCTAGTGTGGCAGCTTCCCTGAAAAGGACTCTGTTCTGAAAACTTGGTGTGAGCTGTGCAATGGCAGCTAAGTATACCTACAAATACACATCTTTTCATCCATCCTTCTGTCTCTGATTGTACATTACATGATATCATTGTGATACTGTACATCCAATGCTGCAAGGGTAAATGACGAAGTGCCAAGGGTCTTAGCTGTTGTTGCTAGCAGAATGTGCTGAATGTGCAATATTGCACAATTACTGCATGCAACCAGTGACGGTTACAATATTGGATGGTTATGGGGTTGAAGGGAGGCAGTAACAACAGGAGCACATGGGGCCGTGATGATATCATCGACATAATGTTTGTCTATGAAAACACAGAAGCTCACACGCCCACAGTGTACCATTGCTGACGCCAAGCCGCCAAATCAAATGTCAAGATGTTTCTGTTCTGCTCGTGTGGCCGACATCTCAGTCTCTGTTTGCTCCTTGACCTGCGACAGGACAAGGCCAACGACAAGGACAACAAACAGCTGGAGCTGAGCCTTTGGCTTCGCGCTGCTGCGCCATGCTGCACCATGCTGCTTCAGGGTCACAGTGAGGTCTCCCACACCATCCGGTCCCTCTATGTTTTCTAAACCAGCCTGTGGAGGAGCGAATTCCATGTTTGGGCTCAAGGATCTTCAGAAATTCAGGTTCAGGTGCTGATTGTGGACGCAAACAAATCGGAAATTTTTCAGTAGAACAAATTTGCAGTAAGTCCCACAAACTGTCGGTGAATTCAACAACCAGGTGACCTGCTGATTCAAATTGTATTGTGGCAAAAATGCATCTGAAACGCTGGTGTGCTTCCTCCATCCCGATTGGAGTATCAAAAGAAGCCTCTTCAACATTCCTCTGTGAGCTTTGTTCGACCTATGCAAAGCCACATGCAGGATCACGAACAGTATAGTCGTGATTTGAACTCCAATCAAACTCGCATTAAGTCCGACGACCTTGGAAGATGCAGGTATATATGTATACACACTTTCAAGTGTCCAGAATGTTTGCCTTGTATTGCTTGCTGTGGTGATCTGCGCTTGATCCATGCATACATTTCTATGAACAGACGTTCTTACGTTTTCTTATCCATGCTACTGTGCTCCTGTTGCTTTCTTTTTGAGCTCCAAGCAGCGCTTGGGACCTGAAGAAGCAGCACTTTTCTCTGCCAGATTACTTGCAGCTCGGAATGCCTGCATGCCTGACAGGCGATGCTGTGGCTGAAGACCTTCTGTGGGTCGGTTCGAAGTCAAGGAGTTAGCAAACCAAGCAATCACATACTTCAATGCGTGTTTAAATTCTTTTTTGCAATCGCTCTACATACTTCACAGTGACTTCTTGGCACCAGCTCGCACCCGGCACTCCATGCAAGGGTGCGGAAGCTGAATTTGATGCTTCTCAGTCACAAAGGGTGAAGCTCAATCTATGCAAGGACAGGGCTGGAGGCCGTGTCCTGAATGGTGCCCAGCTTTGCCATCATCTGCTGCCACTCTGCCTCACTGGGTGCCTTCAAGCTCTGGAGGTGTGACAATACAAGTTCATAGGGATCATCTTCAAAACCTGTCTCGGTTTCTTGTGGATTCATCTGTTGCATAAGATGGCGGACAAGTTCTTCTGTGGTGGCATTGTTGCGTGTGTCCTCCTCTTCTTGAGCAATCATCTGGTGAGCTTGTGCGATGGCGGGGCCTACGAGTTTCTTCTCTCGTAGCAAGCGCCGCAGCGTGTTGCTCTTGATGAGGTTAATCTTGTGAATCTTTCTATTGATGCGTACCTCCGTGGCAGCTTTCCTCTTTACATCCAAATCTGTGCACGCACCGTTTGCGAAGGCCGAGGCCACCCAGCTTATCCCGGTGATTCCTGACATGAAATTCAGACTGCCAGCAGCACATCCAGCAGCCACGTTTGTGCCTTCCACACAATTGGTTGTGGCTGCAGCGATCAACTTGACTCCGTTGAATGTCATGGTAAGGATGTTATTGATCACCTCGGAACAAGCAGCCTTGCTCCTTGCGGTCCTCCCTGCCGGGCAACGTCTGCGTGCGATGTCGGCCAATGGGGGAATACGAGCAAAGAACCAGAAACTCTCAGCAACATTCCATGCGCAAAACAATTTTGCAATCGGAGCGGCGGGGGGGTCGGGAACCACCACTGCGGAGAGTTCTCTGTCAGCAGAGCTGTTAGCAAAGGATGAATTCGAAAGAAGTCGGCGTTCCTGCAGCATCATAGGTTCTCACTCCACCTTCCACGACCGTTGTTTCGTATGAGGCCTTAGGGCAAAAGAGGGCAATTTGGTTCTCAGCTGCAGCAAAGAGCGCCAAATGCCTGAAGGTCAGTGCCATAAATACTGTGCAGCGGGCATCTGGGTTTGTTTTGCCTGTGCATAAGGTGGAGGTGCTGGTGAAGAAGGCCATCATTTCTGACAAAGTAACTATGATCGCAGCAAGATTGATATTGCATGCAACTTTCTTGTCGATATTGGTGGTTTGATATGCACAATTGTCCACCGTTTTGGTGATGTGTGCTCCCACCTGAATCACCTTCCAGATTCCCAAGTTGAGATTGATGACGCAAAGTGCAATCTGATTCCCCCTCAAGTCATTGATGCCCAAGTCTGCCTTGAATTTTGTAATTGGTTGTTTGATTTCTTTCTTCAACTCATCGATCGGATTCGCTGGAAGCGTTGGGATCTTGAAATCGCCCAATTGGACAATTCCAGCCTGGTCCTGAGCAGTCTGAGGGGCCACATTCGCGCGAATCGCGCCCAATGCCAAGACACCCACAACCATGAGACCAACAGCGGGCACAATGCAGGAGGCCCTCGCGCGAGAAAACCAATGAGAAACCTTTGCTTCGTTTCCATTGGTTGACCCCCAAATCTGTGAAGTTTCCATTTCCTCCTCATCAGTCTGCGGAACGGCGGCCATGGACGACATGATTGCCGATAGCTGTTGAAAACTGCCAAGCCGCTCGAGGTCTCAGGGTGCACAGTCACAACTTTCGAAAAGTTTGAGCCAATATAAATAGATAGATGCATAAACATCCATGTTGCACACACCTCCGCACACAAAAAAAGTACAAAGCATCCCAACGCACGTTTAGGGTTCTGCTCGCTTCAACATTTTTCATCGCCGCTGATGTTTTTGAAATGGAGCTACCGTAAGCTTGCGCCTGGGACAGCGGGGATGGTGCTGCAGTATTTCTGCAACATCTGAACATACAAACAGCAAAGTCGCAGCGGTCAGCGGTATTGGGTTCGAAGCATAGTTCCAACTAGGTGCAATGCAGCGATGCGCATCTTTTTGCTTGGGCGATGGACCGTAGTCTACAAAATGGACTGCAACATGCATGACATGTGCCCATGATTTGCCGTCTCTACTTACTTACATGCTAAACTAAGCGTTGCCCATTGCAAAGTGCCACCCTCCTTAGAGCGGCTGAGCTATGCTCCTGTTTTGGTGAGATAGAGGTCCTCATCTTCGCTGACCGTGTCTCCTGGCCCTATCCCTCGGAATCTATCCTCAGCATGTTCCAGCTGGCGCCGGCTTCTTTATTTAGGGCCCCTGTGAGATCCTCGGAGCGGTTTCTAGATTTTCCAGAGCGATTTCTAAAAAAATCAGAGCTATTTCTAAAATTGTCAATCCTCTTTCAGAAGCTTCAAAGCTATTTCTAAAATGTTCAAAGGTATTTCCAAAATAGTTCAAAGAATTTCAACCTTTTCTACAATTCAACAAGTATGTTTCAAATTTGACATGGTATTTCCAAGTCCTGAAGAACTAGGGTTAAAAAAAACAGCAATTTCAAAAAATCAGCACCTTTGTGAAATTCGAAAATTGTGTCATTTTTTTCGCAACTATGACTACAACTATTGCCAAAATTCTACCAACTTTTCTCAAAATGCTTACAACTATTTCTAAAACTTTCAGCATCTTTGAAAAACTTAGATTCTTAAATATTGGTATTCGCCTCATGGGTTCCTGAATTTTCACAACTATATTTCACTCTGTCTATGTCTACAAGTTTTGTTTTTCCCTCAAATTTAAGAGCTACTTCACACAATCTCGGAATTCCTTTCGACATATTTCGGAAGCTTTTCCTATATTCCCAAAGCAGCAATATAAACATCGCAAAATATGGCCTCTTTCCAAGCAAAGTCCAAAGCCCTTGAAATAATCATGTTTGAGCCTGCTATTCACCATGCTAAGCCCTCAATATCACAGTTGCTACCATCACCACCATCACATTCACCATCACCATCATCATGATTTTACCCACCATCACCATAGGAACCCTCATGATCATCATCACCATCAGCATCATCAACAGCAACATTATCGTCATGATCATGAAGATGCGTCATCGTCATCATCATCATCATCATCATCATCATCATCACCATCATCACAACCACCATCAGCATCATCAGCATCATCATCCTCATCATCCTCATCATCACCATCATCACCATCATCATTGAATCATCATCGCAACCACCATCAGCATCGTCATCATCATCATCATTCTCATCACCCTTATCATCCTCATCATCATTGCCATCATCGTCATCGTCATCATCATCATCATCATCATCGTCATCGTCATCATCATCATCATCATCATCGTCATCATAATCATCATCATCGTCGTCGTCGCCGTCGTCATCGTCATCGTCGTCCTCATCATCGTCATCCTCATCCTCATCCTCGTCATCGTCATCGTCGTCGTCGTCGTCGTCATCATCATTATCATCATCATCATCATCATTGCCACCATTGCCACCGTTGCCACCATTGCCATGGCGCACCTCCAAATGCGTCATCCTTGTCATAAAGTGCTGTGCAACAGAGCCTACTTTGTCCTGGTTGATTGTCAGTGGGCCAAGCTAGAGCATGCGAAGGAAATTGTTGTGCCAGCGTTAAAGCCCCAGGGCCGTGGAGAGGCCGTGGAGAGGTCTCTCACAGCAGAGCTTCACAGGGTCAGCAGCCCCTCAGAACCAACATGTGGCACCTCTCGTCCCGACGGCCCCTAGCTACAGTCATCGGGGCAGCGCCGGCGGAGTTTCTGCAGAAAAGCAGCCGCAAAGCTATTAGAGCGGCTTGGCGCTGCTTCTACAATTCCCCGAGCTATTTCTAAAATTCCCCGAGCTATTTCTAAAATTCCCGTAGCTATTTCTAAAATTTCCCTTGAATTTGCGTAGCCCGCCCCCCGCTTTTAACTAGAGTGAACCCTGGGCCTTTGGAGGGCCTTGACCTGAACAAGAGGGAGCCGCAGGCCTTGAACTTGTCCTATGGGGCATTGCGGGTGACTGGGTTGTAAGAAGGGTTTTCAGCCCATGCACATGCACCATGGAGCTGTGGAGAAAAAGTATGAAAAAGTGACATTGCAAAAGGCAATATGCATAGCCATAGCCTTAGCTCCTTAGAAGCATCCCTGGCAGCACATCTTACATGTCTTAAAATGAAAAGCCGCCTTCTACAAAACCCTTGTCCCTTGGTTTGTTGTGCTTTTTGGTGCTCCAGCCGGGCTTTCATTTCATGGCAGTTTGTAGGGTGATGGATTGACCCGTATCCGTGTTCGTGTTTGCAATGCAATCAATTAGCAACTTTTCTTTCAATAACTTAAGCTTATCATAACATACATGCTTGTCTTTTTTATTGGTATGAAGTAAAAAATATTTTCAAAAATGAATTTTTCAGTTGGCCATTTCAGAAATAGCTCTGAACCGCCCGGAGCCGCTCAGAGCTATTACTCGGCAGTGTTTTAGAAATAGCTCTAAACCGCTCGGAGCCGTTCAGATCTATCTTTGACGTTTCCAAATTTAGAAACCGCTCTGAACCGCTCGGAACCGCTCCGGAGCTATAGTCTAAAATTGATGGTTTTGAGCATAAATAGATCTAAACCGCTCGGGGCCGCTCAGAGCTATTACTAAGCAGTGTTTTAGAAATAGCTCTAAACTGCTCGAAGCCGCTCAGAGCTATTACAAATTTCTCACCTCTTTTATCTATGTTTCAAGTTACTTCCATTTTTGATCATAGCGATTTTGTAACATATTTGGTGAAATCCCATGAAGTCTCGTTTACAAACAAACATAACATCTGAACATCTTGGTTGTATGTCCACTTCTTGCCTTATGGTAGAGGATTTACATTTGTTATGTAAAACCGGTGTAGTTGTGTTTTGATATGTATTGTTTGTATAGATTCCTTTTTCAAAAAAACCATACAGCAAGAGCGCACATAATGTCAATCAAAATATCAAGTCAAGCATTGCCAAGGGTGTGTCCAATCAAAATGGACAATCAATGTCAGGGATTCATGGTGATGGGGGACTGCAGAATCAACATTGTGTTTGTTCTCTGGTTTGTGTAATAAAGCAAATCCACCAGTATGTAATGTGATTACGGGATTTTGTATTTTCCCCCCCGCTGAAGTTTCGACACCTTTATACTGGGATTGAATATGTGCTTGTCGGGACCCCTTCCCATGGAAAGTTTGATGAACATTTTAGAATTTGGGGTGGTATATTCTACAAATTATTCCTCTGAGATTCATATAATTCCAAGAATTGCATCAAGAACTCTAATACTTACTAATCATATCTAATAATTTTATAAATAACCCCAAGAATTCTAAAGAATTGTTATAAATAGCTCCAAAAAATTTTACTAATAGCTTCAAGAATTTTATGAAGGTTCCAAGAATTTTCAACATAGCTCCTAGCATTTTATAAATAGCTCCTAGAATTCTGTAAATAGCTCCAGATCCTCACAGACAAACAAGCCAACCACACCTCAAATCAGCTTGTCACCATATTTGGGTTATGAAATATACCGGAAACCAAACAACAAGTACTGTACCTGGTCCATACTTCTTCAAAAAAATGATCTGAAGAGGCCTCATTTTTTAAGGTGACCTGAGCTGGTAACCCAACATATTTTTATTCAGGAAAAAACTAAATATAAACAACAGAAAAACACCTATGAAAAGAACATATTTTCACATGAAAGCCATGAATAAACATGAAAAATCATGAAGAACCATGAATTCACATGCAAAACAATGAACATCTACATTTTTGTTCCCGAGCGCGTCTGAGCGAAGGGTTCTTCTAATAGTTGGGTCTGTCATTTGCGTCTGTCATACATCTTCACATCTTCATGTCTTCACATCTTCACGTACATCTTCACATCTTACATCTTCACATCTCACATCTTCACATACACACATCTTCACACTCACATCTTCACATACTCTCCTTACATCTAAACATTTCACACTTACACCTTCACATCTTCACATCTTCACATACGCACATCTTCACACTCACATCTTCACATCTTCACATCTTCACACTCACATCCTTCTCTTTCTCTCTCTCTTTCTCTCTCTCCTCTCTCTCTCTCTCGCTCTCTCTCTCCTTTTTCTCTCGCTTTCCTTCTTTTTCTTTCTCTCTTTAGGCCGCGGGCAGTGAGGACGAGGAGTCACGAAACGTCAACCCTTTCGCACGAAATGAGGATCGATGCGCAAAAACTGAGGAAAAATTGCGATTTCACTTGTGTCGGAGCAACCCTTTCGCACGAAATGAGGTCCGATCGTCAAATACTGCGGAAAAATTGCAATTTTACTTGTGCCGGAGCAACCCTTTCGCACGAAATGAAGGCCGATGCGCTAAAACTAAGGTAAAATTGCAATTTCACTTGTCCCCGAGCAACCTTTTCGCACGAAATGAAGGTCGATGCGCTAAAACTAAGGTAAGATTGCGGTTTTACTTGTCCCGGAGCAACCGTTTCGCGCGAAATGAGGGTCGATGCGCTAAAACTACGGTAAAATTGCGGTTTTACTTGTGCCGGAGCAACCCTTTCGCACGAAATGAGGTTCTATGCGCAAAAACTGCGGTAAAATTGCGATTTTACTTGTGCTGGATGTAAAAGGGTCTGTGTGTAAGAGGATCTGTGTGTAAAAGTGTCTCCGTGTAAAGATGTTTGTGTGTAAAAGGGTCTGTGTGTAAAAGTGTTTGTGTGTAAAGGCGTTTGTGTGTAAAAGTGTCTGTGTGTAAAAGGGTCTGTGTGTAAAAGCATTTGTGTGTAAAGGCGTCTGTGTGTAAAAGGGTTTGTGTGTAAAAGTGTCTGTGTGTAAAAGCTTCTGTGTGTAAAAGCGTTTGTGTGCAAAAGGGTCTGTGTGTAAAAGGGTCTCTGTGTAAAAGCGTCTGTGTGTAAAAGTGTTTGTGTGCAAAAGTGTCTGTGTGTAAATGGGTCTGTGTGTAAAAGCGTCTGTGTGTAAAAGTGTCTCTGTGTAAAGATGTTTGTGTGTCAAAGGGTCTGTGTGTTAAAGGGTCTGTGTGTAAAAGCATTTCTGTGTAAGAGGGTCTGTGTGTAAAAGTGTGTAAAGGCGTCTGTGTGTAAAAGGGTCTGTGTGTAAACTGTAAAAGGGTCTGTGTGTAAAAGGGTCTGCGTGTAAAAGCGTCTGTGTGTAACAGTGTCTCTGTGTAAAAATGTTTGTGCGTAAAAGGGTCTGTGTGTAAAAGGGTCTGTGTGTAAAAGCGTCTCTGTGTAAAGATGTGTGTGTGTAAAAGCTTCTGTGTGTAAAAGTGTTTGTGCGTAAAAGGGTCTGTGTGTAAAAGGGTCTGCGTGTAAAAGCGCTGTGTAAAAGTGTCTCTGTGAAAAAATGTTTGTGTGTCAAAGGGTCTGTGTGTAAAAGGGTTTGTGTGTAAAAGCGTCTCTGTGTAAAGATGCGTGTGTGTAAAAGCTTCTGTGTGTAAAAGTGTTTGTGCGTAAAAGGGTCTGTGTGTAAAAGTTTCTGTGTGTAAAAGGGTCTGTGTGTAAAAGCGTCTGTGGGTAAAGGCGTTCGTGTGTAAGAGGGTGTAAAAGCGTCTTTGCGTAAAGATGTTTGTGTGTAAAAGCGTCTGTGTGTAAAAGTGTCTGTGTATAAATGGGTCTGTGTGAGAGCTTCTGTGTGTAAAAGGGTCTGTGTGTAAAAGTGTCTGTGTGTAAAGGTGTTTTTGCGTAACAGCGTTTGCGTGTCTTCTCTTTTTCTCTCTCTCTCTCTTTCTCTATCTCTCTCTCTCTCCCTATCTTGCAATCAAAGATACATACTAACACGATTCCAACATAATTCCGTATTCTTTGAGACTTTATCATGTATTTCTTCCTTTCTGTGTAGTGCTCTATGACCTCCACAGTTACATATTTTTTGTAGGTATTATTTTATCGTCTTGCAGCATCTGGAACTGTCCGAGCGCAGGGTGAGCATATTCTATGTAATTTTCCCGAGAGCGTCTGAGCGAAGGGTTCTTCTAATAGTTGGGTCTGTCATTTGCGTCTGTCATACATCTTCACATCTTCATGTCTTCACATCTTCACATACATTTTCACATCTTAGATCTTGGCATGCTCACATCTTCATATCTTCACATACTCACATCTTCACACTTACATCTTCATATACTCACATCTTCACACTCACATCTTCACATCTTCACATACTCACATCTTCACACTCGATCACATCTTCACATCTTCACATCTTCACATCTTCATTCACATACTCACATACTGACACTCACATCTTCACATCTTCACATCGGAGCATACTCACATCTTCACACTCACATCTTCACATACTCACATCTTCACACTCACATCCTTCTCTTTCTCTCTCTCTTTCTCTCTCTCTTTCTCTCTCTCCTCTCTCTCTCTCTCTCCTTTTTCTCTCGCTTTCCTTCTTTTCTTTCTCTCTTTAAGGCCGCGGGCAGTGAGGACGAGGAGTCACGAAACGTCAGCCTTTTCGCACGAAATGAGGATCGATGCGCAAAAACTGCGGAAAAATTGCGATTTCACTTGTGCCGGAGCAACCGTTTCGCACGAAATGAGGGTCGATGCGCAAAAACTGCGGTAAAAGTGCGGTTCTACTTGGCCCGGAGCAACACTTTCGCACGAAATGAGGTTCGATGCGCAAACACTGCGATAAAATTGCGACTTTGTAAAAGTGTGTCTGTGTAAAGATGTTTGTGTGTAAAAGTGGTTTGTGTGTAAAAGTGTCTGTCTGTAAAGGTGTTTGTGTGTAACAGCGTTTGCGTGTAAAAGTGTCTCTGTGTAAAAATGTTTGTGCGTAAAAGGGTCTGTGTGTAAAAGGGTCTGTGTGTAAAAGCGTCTCTGTGTAAAGATGTTTGTGTGTAAAAGGGTCTGTGTGTAAGTGTTTGTGTGTAAAAGGGTCTGTGTGTACGAGGGTCTGTGTGTAAAAGCGTCTCTGTGTAAAGATGTTTGTGTGTAAAAGGGTCTGTGTGTAAAAGTGTTTGTGTGTAAAAAAAAGCGTCTGTGTGTAAAAGTGTCTGTGTGTAAAAGGGTCTGTGTGTAAAAGTGTCTCCGTGTAAAGATGTTTGTGTGTAAAAGGGTCTGTGTGTAAAAGTGTTTGTGTGTAAAGGCGTTTGTGTGTAAAAGCGTCTGTGTGTAAAAGGGTCTGTGTGTAAAAGCATTTGTGTGTAGAGGCGTCTGTGTGTAAAGGTGTTTGTGTGTAAAAGGGCCTGTGTGTAAAAGTGTTTGTGTGTAAAAGCGTCTGTGTGTAAAAGTGTTTGTGTGCAAAAGTGTCTGTGTGTAAATGGGTCTGTGTGTAAAAGCGTCTGTGTGTAAAAGTGTCTCTGTGTAAAGATGTTTGTGTGTCAAAGGGTCTGTGTGTTAAAGGGTCTGTGTGTAAAAGCATTTCTGTGTAAGAGGGTCTGTGTGTAAAAGGGTCTGTGTGTAAAAGGGTCTGTGTGTAAAAGTGTTTCTGTGTAAAGGTGTTTGTGTGTGTAAAGGTGTCTGTGTGTAAAAGCGTCTGTGTGTAAAAGCGTCTGTGTGTAAAAGCGTCGGTGTGTAAAGGCGTCTGTGTGTAAGAGGGTCTGTGTGTTAAAGTGTTTGTGTGTAAAAGTGTCTGTGTGTAAATGGGTCCGTGTGTACAAGCTTCTGTGTGTAAAAGGGTCTGTGTGTAAAAGTGTTTGTGTGCAAAGGTGTTTGTGTGTAACAGCGTTTGCGTGTCTTCTCTTTCTGTCTCTCTTTCTCTCTCTCTCTCTCTCACACTCTCTCTCTCTCTCTATTCTTATCTTGCAATCAAAGATACATACTAACACGATTCCAACATAATTCCGTATTCTTTGAGACTTTATCATGTATTTCTTCCTTTCTGTGTAGTGCTCTACGACCTCCACAGTTACATATCTCAATGTACTTCTCTTCGCTCTCGGGCCATCCGTTGTCTAGTGTTTCATCTTTGAAACATATTGGTGGCTGGGTGTGGTATATGTGGGAAATGGTTGTTAGGTTTCGCAACGAAGCAATGTTCCAAATCTTGTAAAAAAAGCAAGCAAAAACAAAAACTATTTTCATTATTGGTAAAATAAAATCTACATGTGAAGTGGGCTAGCTGAGCCAGCAAAGCATTTGTCCAATTCTGCAAATTTACTCTTTTGGAAAATATTCAATGTGTGGGTGTGGGCTGCAGGTTTTTGATCTGCGCGAAGCAAAAAGTGAAGTCAACGCAGGTACGGACTCTAGACAGTCATGCCTGCGATCAAGGGGCCAGCTACCCAAGGGACAGGGTCATAAGCAGAAGAGAACAAGCTGGTGCTTTCCAAGGAAGCTCTGGCCAAGCATGAGAAATTCCTGGAGGAGATGGCCAAGAAGGATGGTGTGCCTGAGAAGGAATTTCCTGAAGCTTCCGGAAAGCTCCCCGAAAAGTAGACGCAGCTGCTGTGGAAAATGTTCGAAGCTTCCAGGAAAGCCAGTGACCTGGACAAGAAATAGAAAGAAGAGGCGAGTGGAGCTGGCAGTGTTGCAAAAAACTCCTTGCTGCTCACAGTTGGACCATGGATGGGGCCAAATGCAACAAAAATTACAGAGGTGCAATGCTGAAGATTGGCCTCCACAAAAGCGATGGGGTGGAGAAGCACTGGATAAGCAAAAAGAAATGGGAAGAGGAGTTGGGACTGGAGGAGATGAAGTCCAGACTGGCTGCAGGAACTTTGAAATGGAGGAAGAATCCAGAAGACCCCCGATTCTACTTGCACAGGTCCAACGAAGCCCACAGACAAGACAAGTGGAAGACCAAATGTCCCAGATCAGTGCAGGAGATGGCCAGAAGCAGCTGAAGGAACAGAACTGGCCAAGCAGTTGGCTTCAGTGGAAGCAGCTCCGTACAGCACTTGGTCAGATGCACAAGCGCAAGGATTTGGTGAAGAAGGTGCAAGCTTCCCAGAAAGCTGGCCGTCCTGCTGGCTTGAAGGGTTTGAAATCCAAGAAGCAGATGACAGTCAAGGCCGTGAAGGATTGAAGCCTGAAAGCGTATAGGATCTGAGAAAACCGACTGCACAGCAGGCAAAAGCTGAAGCATAGCCGCAGCAAAGGCTTTACATCATGTGGGCTGGATAGCCCAGCTGCTGTTGCTTTGCACCTGTGTGGGCTGGAGAATCCTTTCTCTGCATTTTCGTTGGCTGGACGGCCACATTGGTTTTTATGGGCTGGATAGCCCCGTTGCCTTTTTCCCGAGAGCGTCTGAGCGAAGGGTTCTTCTAATAGTTGGGTCTGTCATTTGCGTCTGTCATACATCTTCACACCTTCACATCTTCATATACTGCTGTCTTCACATCTCACATCTTCACACTCACATCTTCACATCTTCACACACTCACATCTTCTCTTTCTCTCTCTCACACTCACATCTTCACACCTTCACATCCACATACTCACATCTTCTCTCTCTCTCTCTCTCCTCTCTCTCTCCCTTTTCTCTCTCTCTCTCCTTCTTTTTCTTTCTCTCTTTAGGCCGCGGGCGGTGCCGACGAGGAGTCATGAAACGTCAACCCTTTCGCACGAAATGAAGGTCGATCGTCAAATACTGAGGAAAAATTGCAATTTTATTTGTGCCGGAGCAACCCTTTCGCACGAAATGAAGGTCCGATCGTCAAAAACTGAGGAAAAATTGCAATTTCACTTGTCCCGGAGCAACCCTTTCGCACGAAATGAAGGTCCGATCGTCAAATACTGATTTTACTTGTGCCGGAGCAACCCTTTCGCACGAAATGAGGATCGTCAAAAACTGCGGAAAAATTGCAATTTTACTTGTGCCAGAGCAACCCTTTCGCACGAAAGGAAGGTCGATCGTCAAAAACTAACGAAAAATTGCGATTTTGCAACCCTTTCGCACGAAATGAGGATCGTCACAAACTGAGGAAAAATTGCAATTTTACTTGTGCCGGAGCAACCCTTTCGCGCGAAATGAGGTTCGATGCGCAAAAACTGAGTAAAATTGCGATTTTACTGGTGCTGGATGTAGAAGGGTTTGAGTGTAAGAGTGTCTGTGTGTAAAAGCGCGTGTGTGTAAAAGGGTCTGTGTGTAAGAGGATCTGTGTGTAAAAGTGTCTCCGTGTAAAGATGTTTGTGTGTAAAAGGGTCTGTGTGTAAAAGTGTTTGTGTGTAAAGGCGTTTGTGTGTCAAAGCGTCTGTGTGTAAAAGGGTCTGTGTGTAAAAGCATTTGTGTGTAAAGGCGTCTGTGTGTAAAGGTGTTTGTGTGTAAAACGGCGTGTGTGTAAAAGTGTTTGTGTGTAAAAGCGTCTGTGTGTAAAAGTGTCTGTGTGTTAAAAGGGTCTGTGTGTAAAAGCATTTCTGTGTGAAGATGTTTGTGTGTAAAAGGGTCTCTGTGTAAAAGGGTCTGTGTACAAGGGTCTGTGTGTAAAAGTGTCTGTGTGTAAAAGCGTCTGTGTGTAAAAGTGTCTGTGTGTGAAAGGGTCTGCGTGTAAAAGAGTCTGTGTGTAAAAGGGTCTGTGTGTAAAAGTGTTTGTGTGTAAAAGTGTTTGTGTGTAAGAGGGTCTGTGTGTAAAAGCGTCGGTCTGTAAAGGTGTTTGTGTGTAAAAGGGTCTGTGTGTAAAAGGGTCTGTGTGTGAAAGTTGTTTGTGTGTAACAGCGTCTGTGTGTGTAAAAGCGCCTGTGTGTGTCAAAGCGTCTGTGTGTAAGAGGGTCTGTGTGTAAAAATGTTTGTGTGTAAAAGGGGTCTCTGTGTAAAAGGGTCTGTGTGTAAAAGCGTCTGTGTGTAAAAGGGTCTGTGTGTAAAAGTGTTTGTGTGTATATAAGAGTGCCTGTGTGTAAATGGGTCTGTGTGTAAAAGCTTCTGTGTGTCAAAGGGTTTCTGTGTAAAAGTGTTTGTGTGTAAAAGCTTCTGTGTGTAAATGGGTTTGTGTGTAAAAGTGTTTGTGTGTAAAAGCTTCTGTGTGTAAAAGCGTCTGTGTGTAAAAGGGTCTGTGTGTAAAAGTGTTTGTGTATAAAAGTGCCTGTGTGTAAATGGGTCTGTGTGTGAAAGTTGTTTGTGTGTAACAGCGTCTGTGTGTGTCAAAGCGTCTGTGTGTAAGAGGGTCTGTGTGTAAAAGTGTTTGTGTGTAAAAGCGTCTGTGTGTAAGAGGGTCTGTGTGTAAAAGTGTTTGTGTGTAAATGGGTCTGTGTGTAAAAGTGTTTGTGTGTAAAAGTGTTTGTGTGTAAAAGGGTTTGTGTGTAAAAGTGTCTGTCTGTAAAGGTGTTTGTGTGTAAAAGGGTCTGTGTGTAAAAGGGTCTGTGTGTGAAAGTTGTTTGTGTGTAACAGCGTCTGTGTGTGTAAAAGCGCCTGTGTGTGTCAAAGCGTCTGTGTGTAAGAGGGTCTGTGTGTAAAAATGTTTGTGTGTAAAAGCGTCTGTGTGTAAGAGGAGCTGTGTGTAAAAGTGCTTTTGTGTAAAAGGGTCTGTGTGTAAAAGTGTTTGTGTAAAAGCTTCTGTGTGTAAAAGCTTCTGTGTGTAAAAGCTTCTGTGTGTAAAAGCTTCTGTGTGTAAATGGGTTTGTGTCTAAAAGTGTCTGTGTGTAAAAGCGTCTGTGTGTAAAAGTGTCTGTGTGTAACAGCGTCTGTGTGTAAAAGGGTCTGTGTGTAAAAGCGTTTCTGTGTAAAGATGTTTGTGTGTAAAAGGGTCTCTGTGTAAAAGGGTCTGTGTGTAAAGGCGTCTGTGTGTAAAGGTGTTTGTGTGTAAAAGTATTTGAGTGTAAATGGGTCTGTGTGTAAACACTTCTGTGTGTCAAAGGGTTTCTGTGTAAAAGCGTCTGTGTGTAAAAGCTTCTGTGTGTAAAAGGGTTTGTGTGATAAAAGTGTCTGTCTGTGTGTAAAAGCGCCTGTGTGTGCAAAAGCATGCCTGTGTAAACATGTTTGTGTGTAAAGGGGTTTGTGTGTCAAAGGGTCTGTGTGTAAAAGGATCTGTGTGTAAAAGGTGTTTGTGTGTAACAGCGTCTGGGTGTGTAAAAGCGTCTGTGTGTAAGAGGGTCTGTGTGTAAAAGTGTTCCTGTGTAAAAGGGTCTGTGTGTAAAAGTGTTTGTGTGTAAAAGCTTCTGTGTGTAAAAGGGTTTGTGTCTAAAAGTGTCTGTGTGTAAAAGCGTCTGTGTGTAAAAGGGTCTGTGTGTAAAAGTGTCTGTGTGTAAAAGGGTCTGTGTGTAAAAGGGTCTGTGTGTAAAAGCATTTCTGTAAGAGGGTCTGTGTGTAACAGCGTCTGTGTGTAAAAGGGTCTGTGTGTAAAAGTGTTTGTGTGTAAAAGCTTCTGCGCGTAAAAGAGTTTGTGTGTAAAAGTGTCTGTGTGTAAAAGCTTCTGTGTGTAAAAGCGTTTGTGTGTAAAGGTGTCTGTCTGTAAAGGTGTTTGTGTGTAACAGCGTTTTCGTGTAACAGTGTTTGTGTGTAAAAGGGTCTGTGTGTAAAAGGGTCTGTGTGTAAAAGCGTCTCTGTGTAAAGATGTTTGTGTGTAAAAGGGCCTGTGTGTAAAAGGGTTTGTGTGTAAAAGGGTCTGTGTGTAAAAGTGTTTGTGTGTAAAAGCTTCTGTGTGTAAAAGGGTTTGCGTGTAACAGTGTTTGTGTGTAAAAGCGTCTCTGTGTAAAAGAGTCTGTGTGTAAAAGGGTCTGTGGTTAAAAGCGTCTGTGTGTAAGAGGGTCTGTGTGTAAAGGTATCTGTGTGTGAAAGGGTCTGTGTGTAAAAGGGTCTGTGTGTGTGTAAAAGCGTCTCTGTGTAAAGATGTCTGTGTGTAAACGGGTCCGTGTGTAAAAGTGTTTGTGTGTAAGAGGGTGTGTGTGCGTGTGCGTGTGTGTGTGTAAGAGGGTCTGTGTGTAAAAGCATTTCTGTGTAAGAGGGTCTGTGTGTAAAAGCGTCTGTGTGTAAAAGGGTCTGTGTGTAAAAGTGTTTCTGTGTAAAGGTGTTTGTGTGTGTAAAGGTGTCTGTGTGTAAAAGCGTCTGTGTGTAAAAGGGTTTGTGTGTAAAAGTGTTTCTGTGTAAAGGTGTTTGTGTGTGTGTAAAGGTGTCTGTGTGTAAAAGAGTCTGTGTGTAAAAGCATTTCTGTGAAAAGATGTTTGTGTGTAAAGGCGTCTGTGTGCAAGAGGGTCTGTGTGTAAAAGTGTGTGTGTGCAAAGGTGTTTGTGTGTAACAGCGTTTGCGTGTCTTCTCTTTCTCTCTCTCTCTTTCTCTCTCTCTCTCTGTCTCTCTCTCTCCCTTTCTTGCAATCAAAGATACATACTAACACGATTCCAACATAATTCCCTATTTTGTGAGACTTTATCATGTATTTCTTCCTTTCTGTGTAGTGCTCTACGACCTCCACAGTTACATATCTCAATATACTTCTCTTCGCTCTCGGGCCATCCGTCGTCTAGTTTTGTGGGCAACTCAAATCCCCTTTAGAGGCTTCTATTTTTTTTGGTCTGGGCAGCGCAAAGGCTTATTCTTTGTATTGTCCTAGGCTGGAGAACCCTTTCTGTCAGTCCTTGCTGCCGGACAGCTCCATGGACCATCAAGCGTGCTATCATCTGGGTGAGGTGGCTTGAGTAAACCCTTTGCAGCTTTTGACCTTTCAAGTGAGCAAGTATGTCAGCTGACCCAAACCATTTGTTGAAAAAAATTGCCATAGGCAACCTGAATGCTTGTGGGGTCCAAGAGCTGGCCCACTGTGCTGTGAAGAGTGGCTGCGATTGTCAGGATGTGCATTCCTTGGAAGCTGTGCAGCTATGGGCAAACTTCTGGCAGTGTGCATATAGGTGAGGAATATGTTTGGCAAGCCCTCTGCCCCTGTAGCTCCGAAGGAGGAGGGGCAAAGAGTGGTGAAGTCTGGAGATGTGTGGGCGCCGCTTCCACACCGATGGATTCTTTGCCTGCATGAAGCAGAAATTTTGGAAAGCATATATATCTTGTGCAAAAATTCTGGCTTGGTAGCTCTCTGGAAGAGCCAGCAACATTCTCCACAAATGAAGAAATGCCCTGAATTGCGGAAGTCCTTGGGTTTTTGGTACCCTTCACAGCTTCCGTTACCACTGGCACTACATGGTGATGGAGCACCTTTCTTGGAGCATGGCTCTATACAGGTTCTTTCTATGAGATGCCTGCTGACAAAGAGAATTGCGCGGCACCTGCTCCAAAGCATCTCACAGCGTCTCGAATTGAAGCAGAAACGTTGTGTTCACAGCAAGTCTCTTCTCACACAAGCGGTCCGTCCAAAAGCACCACCTTCCTGAGCCGTCGAAATTAGTAAATTTACTCACACAAGGATTTACGTAAATTTTTGGATTTAGGTCGAAAAAATCACGAATTTTTTTACTTCTCAAAGAAAATTTTACTTCTAAAATTTCTCTTTTTTCTTATGTAAAAATATTGCTTATATCAGTAAATCGATTTACTTATAAATGTTCATCAATTTACATAAGTATTTTTTCGACCTTTTTTTGAATATATCTAAGTTGATAGTTTTTGTTATTTTTCAATATTTTTGGTTTTTGTTTGAATGTTTTCTGTTAAAATTGTTTGAATGATTTGTTTTGTTTTCATTATTAAATTATCATTTCGATATGCAAAATTACATGATTTATAGATGGTTATTTTTTTTGGGCCTGCATTTGTTACTTGAACTTTTGGTACTTGTGGGTGTCAATTCTCTGTTTGACTTGTGTCTGTTACTTGAGTTTTTTGTACTTGAGGATGTCAGTTTTGTGTTTGACCTGTGTCTGTTTCTCGAGTTTTTTTGTACTTGGGGATTTGGTTTGCGTGTTTGGCACTGCATCTGTTACTTGAGTTTTTTGTACTTGGGGATGTCAGTTGTGTGTTTACTTGTGCAGGTAATATATATTTGGCGTTTGTTTTTTGAAGGGTTTGCAAAACAACACACACGTGGAGGATCTAACTTTTTGCCACTTCTCCCACTTTAGGGGTTGCAAACTTGATTTTCATTGTTTTATTGTTTGCTTTGGGTCTGTGGTTCCATGAGAAAACCATGTCAAAACCATGGTAAAATACAGGTATCATTGGGGGAAACTTAGAGGCTTGGGACATGGATTAGGCAATTTGGTTTTTTGATTGACTTTTCAGTCTATGCCACAAGACTTTGAAAAAACACAGGCAGCCAATGAATTTGCACAACTGATTTTGATATTGACATTGTTGAATCAAACACTTCAGTCAACACATGTTCAAAAACTTTGGATGATTCCCTCGAAAGGAATGACGCATCTATTTGAAATTAGTGTTCCCTTCAACATTTACATGTCTTTTCAAATGGTAGCGGATGCCATTGAAGTAGGACATGTGCACGTCTATGTCGAAATTGCACCCTCTTGCGCGTGCAATGCCCTTTTCACATTTTCTTAAATGAAAACCACATTGTAGATGTAAGCATGTACAATATGTCCTTCAAAATTGTACATCATTTCTCTAAATACATAAAGTGATATTCATCCAAGACAACAGAACATACTTTGGGAATAACACCCTTTGATGTAGGCAGCTCTCCTCTGAAAAGTACTATAATTTGAAGAATGTGCATCTTGCAGCCCGAAAGCAATGAAGCATTATTTGAACATATGCTATATTGTTTGCATGCAGCACTCTTTTGAAAGGGTATAGTCGTCCTTGAAGCATATGTTATTTCGTTTTGTGCAACCTCCCCTTGATATGAGTGAGATATGTGATCAAAAAAATATTATTGTTGGCTAGTATTGAAAACATTTCTTTAAGTGAGAGTTTCTTCTTGAAACCAGAGTAGATGGAAATTGGGCTGATCAAGGGAACAGTACATATGTCAAACATAAGTTGTCCAGCCTGTTTCTTCACAGGAACATTGCGTTGCTATACCAGACAGTGTTTTGTTGTAAGAAGCGGAAGAACAGTCTTTAACAATGCTCACATGTTAAAAAATATTGCACCTTTGAGACGGATGCTCTATGTCAACAATACTGCATAGTGTGCAAACAAAAATGTTTTTTCTAAAAAGGAATATATATACTGCTACTTTGGAAGGAAGGTTAAACATCCTTCAAAGGGCATGGTGTATCTTTTAAAGGAACAGTTCATATTTTGTATGGATATTGTACCTGCAAAAGCACACTGCATTGCCCCACAGGAAGGTTACTCTTATTAAGAAGGGTATGTTGCATTTCTGTTTTGAATACTGCATTTGTTGGCCAGTATGGGTATTGATTATGGTGAAGGCATCTAGCAAATTCTGCAGAAAGTGTGTTTTGTTAAAGGGACACTGTAGCATTTTTCTAAGGTAGAACGGACACCCGGACACTTCTTCAAGTAATACATATTTTCTAGTGGACATGAGCACATCATCATTTGTAGCTTAAGATTTTTCAAGTGATTAGAATTTTGAAGAAACAATAGAAACATGCACTCTCGCAGCATCCTGCTCACTAAATATAATATTGAGCATTATCTTCAGATCTGTTGATGGTTTTTGTTGGACCTGTGTTGAGTCTTTCGTACTTGGGGGCCTTGGGGGTGCCAGTTTTGTCCTTACTTGCGCATGTTATATTTGAGCTTCTATTCCTCAAGGTTTTTGGTTCTTTCCTGGACCTGTGCATATGTTACTTGAATTCTGTGTGCTTGGGGATGTCAGCTCTGTGTTTACTTGTGCATGCAATGCTTGAGCTTCTATTCCTTGAGGTTTTTGTTGTTTTTATTTGAGTTTGTGTTATGATGTTTTTGCATGTAGCTGTGAGATGTTTCTGTGTCCAAGTGTTGAATTTGAGAATGCTAAAGTTTAATTTGAAAAATGTAGATCTCTTCCATGGGGTAAAGTCTTCATTTCCAAGCTGAAGTAACTTCTGTAACTTGAGTAATTCATGTGTGCCTGAAATTGTCTTATCTAGTTCGTCGCCATGTGTAGTATATTCCAACTTGGGAAAAATCTTTGGCATCCAATTTAGCTTGGAGGATGGCTTCACTAGATGCTGTGGTGAACAATGGGTTGGAAATAGACATTTGGATTGTTTTTCTTCAAGTTGTATGTCTTTGCTTGAGCATGCCAGTATTACTTGAGCATTCTTTCATGTTAGTATTACTTGAACATTCTGGTGTTACTTGAGGTAAAATTGGTAATATGTTTGATTGTTTTCAGAAGATTTTTCACATATTTTACTAAATTTCTTATGAACTCTATATGCACTTTTTGTGCACTTTTTATGCAATTGTTCAAAAAGTGTATGCACTTTTTATGCACTTTTTAAAAATGCATAAAAAGTGCATAATAAATTCACCAACAAGCCATCGC
Source organism: Cladocopium goreaui (assembly GCA_947184155.2). Classification (NCBI taxonomy): domain Eukaryota; class Dinophyceae; order Suessiales; family Symbiodiniaceae; genus Cladocopium; species Cladocopium goreaui. The sequence continues at coordinate 26,428 of CAMXCT020002444.1, forward strand.
AAAAATCTAGAAAATGTATGAAAATGTCCCAAAAAAATCAACCAACAACATTGCACATATTTAAGTAAAACATCTTCGTCTTGCATTTGCCTACTGGAACAAAAATAAGACAAGTAACACAGTTGCTCTGGCATACCCTCAAGCCTCAAGTTATTAAGGTAACCTGCAAAGGTCTTACATTCGCTCAAGTAATAATACCGCCCCCTTTACCACCCCTATACCATCATCCCTATACCATCCCTATGCCACTAGTATACTACAGCTGCTTTTCTCCTTCACAGCCATCCTGGTAGTTCCAAACCTTTTTGGGAAACCTTCTCATTCTGGGTTGAGACCTTTCTCAACGAATAAAACTAGAAGTCTAAAGTGCCTCGAGACCAAAATGCTAATAAACCTTAAGGCCAAACAACCTGTGCACCTGAAACCCAAACAAGCTATGTAATTGAACCCCCAGAAATCTATGAAATTAAAGCCATGAAATATTGAACCATGAACACAAGAATCTACAACCTGAAACCCCAAAAATGTATTAACATGAAACTACAAATATTTGAACCTTGAAGCTATTCTTTTGAACCATAATAAGGCCCCAACTCCCATGAACCTTCAAAGCAAGCAACCTATACATTTGGAACCCATGAAATCTATAATCCATTTTTTTGGAATAAACGCCATCTGACCATTGTTTATTGCACAAACAACAATTTTTAAAATCCGACTTTATGGGATTGCAACCCATAAGATGGCATAAATGCCAAACATTTCTTGGGCAGAAATGCCCGAAATTATGGTGTCAGCACCTTTTTCTTATTGTTTTTGGGGCTCCGCCCCACAGAAACAACCCCACTGACCTTGCCTGCGCATGACACGCCTTTTGCTGTGGGGCAGGGGTTTGTTTTGGGGTTTGGGCCTTGGGTGGATGGGGTTTGTCTAAGAGATTGGGTTTGGCTGAAGGTGTTAGGGGTTGGGGTTTGATCCGTGAATTGTTTTTTGTTGCTTTCACTCAAGATTGAGAAGTCCTAAAAATCAATCGATGTGTTTCAAAAAAAATGGACGAACCGCTGAATATCCTAACAATAGGTCCAGAACAAATGAACAAATGTAGCGGTGAAGACACCCTTTTGGCGTTGAAAAACTAAAACACACGCTAGGCGTCAAAAGGGGGTTATATGAAACGGTCACCTACGGTGTTGACATCAATGATCAGAAAAAATATCAACAATAGCATTGACATCATCAAAAACGGAGAATCTGTGTTAAAAAACATTGAAACATCTGAAAAATCAAAGGTTTGTTTGCTTTTTTTCCTGCTTCTCGGGCGTTAGTTCAGACTCGCCGCCCTGGGTGACTCGCCGCCCTGGGTGACCACGTCACCCTTGCCCTCTTCTGGGGTGTTCAATTCCGCCACATGCATGGGTTTCCAAAATGGTTGGAGGAAGCAACAAACAGTAACTATTCAGGCAATTGCTGTCGATCCTCTCTTGCAGCGTTGGCAACCGTCGGCCTTCAAGTTTCATTGCTGGTACATATCTGTGATGTCGAAGCTCTGCCGGCAAAGGAATCACAACAAATTCAGCAGGCGGCAAAGGAAAAACATTCGCCTGCATCATGTCAAAACATTTAGTGTCGCGCAGATGCTTCTGCAGTCTTGCAGTGCAATGATGGTAAGTCAAGCACCATAAACATTGAACACCATAAACATTGAACACCATATGCAAAGTAAAGCTAACCTTTAGGTAAAATGAGCTATAAGTCCATGGTAGGCTATAGTACGGTAGAATGAACACCCGGACACTTCTTCAAGTAATACATGTTCTCTCGTGGACATGAGCACATATTCAGTTGTAGCTTGAGCTTTTTCAAGTGAATACAAATTTGAAGAAACACTCATAACATACACTCTCACAGCGTCCTGCTTTCTATATTTACACCTACTGCTTGAGCCAAACCAAAGAATCATATACCTAAATGCAGTGGTAGTTTGTGCGCCAAAGAGGCAAATCAGACATGTCAATACAATCACGTATTCTCAAAAATAAGAATCTACAAGCCATAACCTAACTAGTATTATAGATTTTCACCTATTAAAATAACAAAAAATCATATCCAACAAAGATGAAAATGAGTTCATTTCTTCTCTAACGTACTTAACTTATCTACTTATTTTCTTTTGTTTTTCTACTTCATTTTGTTTACTTACCTACCTAAATTGATTTACTTACCTACCTAAATGCATTTACTTACCTACCTAAATGCATTTACTTTCCTACCTAAATGGATTTACTTACCTACCTAAATCAATTTACTTTTTTCATACTTTTGACTTTTTGTTCAACCTAAATTCTTCGATTTACGTAAATCCTATAAAAAAGTAAATTTACTAATTTCGGCGACTCAGGGCTCTGTGTCCAGACGAGCTAATCTTCCTAGAACATGTTGACCTTCCCATTCCAGCATGGACTGAGAATACACATAGCCGTATACCACAAGGCCATGTAGCCGCACGGTACCCCCATCATGTGCTCACAAGGTGGCTGTGAGAGAACCAAAGGCAGCTTCAAACACTAAAGCTGCATGAAGGTTCAAGATATCACAGGACTCAGGACAGAAATCTTACACCTCTTGGAATCAAGATTCATGATTTCACATGACTCTAAGACAGAAATCTCGGGCTCAAGATTCAAGAATCTTGAAGAATGAAAATGACTCTTAGGTCTAAAGGTTTTGAAATAGAAAAACCTTCAACCAACTTGTGCTACCTTAAGCCGAAGGGTTTTCCTGATTGGTGTTCAGGGAATCCGCTACCTATAAACTTGAAAAATATGTGGCCTGAGCATGTGCAGAGATCAACCCACCCTCCCACCTGCATGCATTGCGAGTTTTTCCTTTTCAGGATGTCGCATCCCAAGGTTCGCTCGACCAGCAAGATGGAAAATTCCGAGGCTAGAAACCGTTTTGGGGGTGAAAAATGAAAGGCGAATCCCCTCACATTGGAACACACCGAAACAGGAAAAATTGTTTGGATTTGACCACGTACTCTTCTGATCATGTTTTCATCCAACATGCATTGAGAATGCCTTGCCTTTCCCCTTCGGCGCAGGAAGTCCAAAATCCTTGTCGCCAAGACCCGCCAAACATGACAGCATATGTATTTATCCCACAAGTTCTGAAACAAGTTCAGGGATCAAAAACCTGAAAAGGGAGGCTCCCGAGAATTAGAATTGGCTACCCGGAACCAGAGTTTGGTATGTGATAGTTAATTAGTTCCAAAAATCAAGCACTCAAGTTTGGACCTTAACCTTTCAAATCACACCTCAGCCCCAATAATAATCAAGACGTAGGCGCAAAGCAACCCCCCATAGTTTGCGCGTGTCCGCCCATAGTTTGCAAGCAAGTCAATCTTTACCACCACCTTCAGTACGAATACCAATGTATGTATGTCGTTCGATGCTGCACACCCCAAGTCCGACCGCATACAGTAGTTTGGGTTACCATGACCAGATGCCTCCGTCACCCAGCAAGAGCCCACAAGAGCCCGTGCAGCGCAACAGGACACCATAGCCCAAACAAAAAGGAAAATCACAACCTCCCGCACACATGCCCGCATCGGGACGTGTGTGCCAACACCTCAGCAGCACGGGCGCGGCTGCAATCTGGCGGCCACCCAAAACCTCATCCAATGGGGGCTCTGGTCGCCCCTGGGCTAAAACTGGATCAACGCAATGCCAAACGAGGTGCTCCCAGACCGGTGGCACCTCGGCATGGCAAAAGGGACATGGCTGGGAAACTCGGGCTTTCCGGATTCCGGCATAAACTGCAATGCCTATCAAAGCTGCCCTACCATGTCCGGTAGTTTCACCAAACAACTGTCTGCCTGCCGTAATGCCTAAGTCATTATGCCTAAAATGCCACGCTCTGTTGGGAAAAGGGCTCCAAAGCCAGCTGTTCCAGGCTTTTGGTGACAAAACCCTGCCAACTGCCAGTGCGCGCCATGTGACGCCAAGGCCAAGGAACTTGAACTTGCCTCAACATCCCGATGGACAAAGTAATTGCAAGGATATCCGTAAAGTACACATGGCCACACAGCATACGAAACAAAGTGCGTGATGACATGTGCTGCAAATGGGATTTGCTCAGCAATATCACGAAGGCAAGGCATCAAAACCATCATGATTGGATCTGTCAGACTGGCGGAGGATACATTGAACAGTCCCTTTGGCACCCAGCTGAACTGTAATGTGAAACACAGATCCAAGCTCAACAAGTTGCTAACCAAAAAGAGAATCATTCAATTAAACAAAGGCTCACAACATGAACACTGGGCAACTCCCCTGTTTTTCCAAAGCCCTTCGGTGGGGGATGATCATGAAGGCAATCCTGCACATGTAACACCTACATAAGCTGTCCAGCCCATGCAGACTACAATGGTCCCAACCAATCCCCAAATCGCAGCGAAATCCATCCCCCCAAAGCGGCGGGAGGGTGGGGTTTCGAAAGAAAACAGCACCAGCCAAAGTGGGCGCAAGGTCACACAAGCACCGCGCGAACGACACTGCAAACTGTCGAACAAATAGCTGGCTGATGCTGGGGAACTTCATGCAACAATTTAGAGGCAGGATCCAAGACCAAATCCCCTTCATAAACCTTGATGCCTTGCACCCCCAAAACCCTAAGGACCCAAATCCCATTCACCAGGATCCTGAGCAAAACCCGGGGGTGTCCATTGCTGCCAAATCCCTCTCTGTTGTACATTGCATGTACGCCTTCTAGGAAATGGCAGACAAATAAACATTTGTGAAAAGATTTGATGACATCAGGATTCAATGGTTCAAACCATGCACCCCAAGGTGCTCTGGATAAAATCCTGGATCTGAACAAACGCATCCAGCAGGCCCTGGCGACAGGCAAACGACAAAGCCGGTGAGCAGCTCTGAGGGCCCGCTCAGCCCGTTCCTGTTGAACAATGGATGGCGGAGTCGAGCTCTGTTTGAAAGCTATGCCCAACACCCTTTCTTGGTTAACAATTTGGGAACTGAAACCGATGTTATACAGCTGCTGATGCTGCAAGAGGGTGGGAGCAACAAATTTCATTTTTCCCAAATTTTCTTTTAAGCCGATTCTTTGACTCCAGGTTTGCCATCGCCGCAGTCCGACCCGCAAAGTGGCAACAAATGCAGCACTAAGGACCCGATCGTCTACCAAAAACTGTTTGTCGGATGCCAGGAATGGTGGCCACGTCACGCGTGGGCCATGCTAGCAAGGTGCCCGTGCCATGGAGCTTATGGCATCCCCCTGGGGCAAGGAAGTAGTGACCACTGCAGGTTCTGGGAGGACATGTTTTTCCAAAGAAATCCACCTACTAGTCTGGTGAAGCCAGATATGCGAAAGCAGCCGGACCCATTCAGAGGGAAATCTAAACTGGGGGAGATTGGCCAGTGCCAGCTTTGGGGAGACGTTATCAAAACCCTTCCTATAGTGTTGACCTCAAGCGCGTGAGATCATCCTACTCAAGAACCTCATTGTGTGATCTTGCTGCAGCGAACTTGATGCCACGCGTGTATTGTCCGTCACATCTATCATGATGGTTCCATCGGGCTCCCGGCTGAACTGCTTTCCACAGCAGCGGAAGTTATCGACCTCTTGTGAACCAAGCTCAAATTTCTGGAGGAATTTTGCGACGACCTCTTCACCTTCTGGAAGATAGGTGTAGAGCAAGTCATCCACATGAGAAGCAAGCAGAGCGACACAATCACCATCGCTACCGGGCAGGTAGTACAGTGCAGGGTATATCACGCTTGCTTTGTGTCACCGTCAGGCTGCATCCATAATCCTCGACCCGAGTCGGTGAGTCCGTAAATCGGAACTCGGATCACAAAAAGGGCTTCTGGATCGACACCTGGGAGTCCACCGCGTGGTTGACTCATGAGTAAAACTTGATCCAAAGGCATCCCCTGAAAATATGCGCTCGCTACATCAGCTGAATGTAGAGCACCATGGCAACATGCCCATGCGCAGATGAGCAAATGGATATCGGTGTCCGCCGTGGGCGAATCGCTTCTCAAACCCTCTGCGAATTCAAAATTGCCGCAAGACACTAAGCGACTTTCCCATTCTCCAGGCTTCCTTTCTTGTGCTTAGCTTTGTCAACATCCGACCCACTTGCTGGGCACCACAACCTGTCCCTCTGCAAGAAGATCGGCCTTCTGTTGACCAACAACGGGAATGGCCGCAGCGAAAGATTCAAACTTTCCATTCCTTCTTCCTGCAGCAGGAAGTCCTTCCTGTACTTCCGGGGGTGCACTGTCGAAATTGATACTTTTGAAAACTTTCTTACCTGGTATGTCATCTTCCCCGACAGTTTGGGATAGAAAACATGTGAAGGTCTCACGTGCTTCTTTCATGTCATGTACAGCTATGTTTCCAGCACGCCTGAAATGTTCTCGAAGAGACAAGGTAAATCATCAAGATTCTGCTTGAGATTCGGACAAACCATCGCACCAAGAGCTTTGGCCGTTGCAATCGGTCCTGCAGATCCTGAAGCTTGGGATTCCCTTCTGGAGGGCGCTAAGGCAGCTCCTCTTTCGCCCTCCGGTTCACCAGGGATAGGAGCCTCTGTACAGGGTCTCACATTGCGTGCAGGCACAGGTGGCTGCTCGTTTCGACGCCTAGATTGTGAAATCTCTTCGATGGCATCTACTTCTGCATCTTCTTCTTCCCCCTCTTCTCCATCAAAAATCCCCGGCCGAATATTCCAATCATCTTCGTCATCTTCCGGAACTGGTGGCAAATCACTTGAAATTGCATGTGTGGTTGGTATTTCATTGGGGTTTTCTGTTTCTTCTTCTTGTCTCTTTCTCTCTCTCTCTCTCGTCTGGGTCTTCTGACATCAAGAAAAGATCGTTGTCCATCCTCACGCACTACCTCAAAAGGAACGACTGGCTCGCCATTCAGGACGGCCTGTGCAAGTGCTTCATTGGGACTGGCTACACGGACATTGTGGGAAGAAACCAAAACAGGACAATTTCCACACAAAAGCCAAATGCTCTTTGAACCTTCATGTCCGATAACCCTGGAAACAGGAGACCATGAGGTGCCTCCCTTTTGGTTGTCCCTGCGAAACGTCACAAGGTCCCCTACCGAAAATTCCCTGTCGAAAGGGACGGCGTTTCGAAGCAATGCTTTCTGAACCCTACGTGAGCACTCCAAATGCGCGTATGCTTTCTGAGCTTCAAGCCTAGCTTGGTGTTGCAATGCAAAGGTGCTGGAAGGGTCATGTCGGGCTGCAGTTGCGCCCAAGGATGCATGTTCCTCTTCGGATGCAAAGGATGGAAGTGTTCTGGGAGCTCTCCCAAGAACCCATTGGCTCGGAGAAAAGCCTCCAAGTCTGGCAGTGTCAGTCTTGACCTGCGCACACTGAGTCAGAACTGACTCAACCTGTTCTTTCGTGTTGGCACCTGTTTCATGGCAAACCTTTCTGTACATCGCCTTCAAGATGGCACCATGGCGCTCTACGCGTCCAATGCCTTCAGGGGTTTTGAGGGGACGCGAATGTTGTGTTCATCCATGAACTGGGCTGACCCTTTCCAACACGAACCACTTCTGCCAACTGAAATGTGGTACCCACACAACCCACACAAACCATGTTGAGAACTTGATAAGTGTTTCCTTCTGAATCCATAACTTCAAACACATCAATGCCCAAAGTGTGATTGAATGTGTATTCCCCTGGCAAGCTTACTTTGTGGGTTGGTTTCTTCGGTGCGGTCTTCTCGCATGTCTCACAGCGATGCAAACGGACTGCATCAATGATTTCCTTGCGAACCTTGGCAGCCCGAAGGAAATTGATCATGACTTGTTTCGGAATGTGTCCGAACTGGCGTTGGAGCCGTCGGACTCCAATCCTGACCCGTTGGGGCAGCTTCTTAACGACGTTCCTGCTCGTCTGCAGGCAGACCTGGGATGTCGAAGGCGTCAGCCAACGTCTCCTCAGTGATCAGGTCCTCAACGCGATCCTGTGCAGAACGGTCCTGGGCATCCATGACCTTATCAAGTGGATCCTCATCCAGTCCTTCCTCAATCTCATCGGACACAGCTGCTGGGAATGCAGCGAACATCTGATCATCTAAGAGTGTCAACAGACCATTCGGCCAACCAAGTGCTAAAGTCCCATGAAAGAACATTGTCAAACACATGGTCGGTGGACCAATCTTCAAAAGATTTGCAGAAAGGTCCTCACAGTTCGTGGTGAATCCAATCCCACAGTCTGTGAGGTATGGCACTTGGGAAGTTGCATGATCTTCCCAACGGCGGGTTTCTGCAATGTCGACATGGAGGAATCTTGTACCGGATACTTCACAGAAAAGTTCCAATTCATACAGAAGATCCTGATGATTGAGGGCAGTTTCCCCATCTTGGTACGCAGTGCTCAAACATCTCAGACCATCGCCTCTCCTCACCGTTCTCGAGGTACTCAGCATTGAGTCCCACATCGTAGACATCGAATTGGTCCTGGAAAATGAGCGCATGCCAAGTGAAGATGGCGGTCTGGGGGTTCACAACACTGTCGGGAGGGTTAAGTCCAAAACGGGATCTCATCAAAGCATCGTGACGATTCATGGTGTCAATCCCTTCAAGAAAACCTTGCGATGCTTACGGCCCATGGTGGCCTTTTCATTGGGTCAAAAATGAGAAGTGAATGCAACATCTTGCAAAGCATCGGATGGAACATGTTGAGAAGGAGATGCATCATGACTTTCTGGGCGAACATCGGAATCGCTGTCAACAGTGATGGCCATGAAAACAACATGTTCAACCTTGCAATCACCCTCCGATTTCACATGGATGGGTTTCTCATCATCTTGGGAACATTCTGAAGAAGTTTCATACTCATATTCGTATGTGTATTCTGTGGAACTGGGGCTCACTGGATCAGAGGGGAATTCCTTCTTGGGTTCGACCTTGGGCTTTGGCTTGGGTTCAAGCTTGGGCTCAACCCGTTCTTTGAACTGAGTCCCATTGTCATCATCCCTGTCATCCCTCAAAGCGGGGTTCCAGTCTAAACCAACAAGTCTTTTGGGCCTTGGCGGCATTGAGGGTTTCTTCCTAGAATTAAAGGACCGGATAACCCCACATGTCAACTTCTTCCAAAAAGCACGAAGCAAATGTGAAAATGAGATGAGAAAGGCAGGAGAGAGAAAGAGTTGTGTGTGAAAGAGTTGTGTGTGAAAAAGTTGTGTGTGACAATGTTGTGTGTGTGAAAGAGTTGTGTGTGAAAGAGTTGTGTGTGAAAGAGTTGTGTGTGACAGAGTTGTGTGTGACAATGTTGTGTGTGACAATGTTGTGTGTGTAAGAGTTGTGTGTGACAATGTTGTGTGTGAAAGAGTTGTGTGTGACAATGTTGCGTGAAAGAGTTGTGTGTGAAAAAGTTGTGTGTGACAATGTTGCGTGTGAGAATGTTGTGTCTGTAAGAGTTGTGTGTGAAAGAGTTGTGTGTGACAATGTTGTTTGTGAGAATGTTATGTGTGTAAGAGTTGTGTGTGTGTGTGACTATGTGGCGTGAGAATGTTGTGTGTGTGGGAGTTGTGTGTGACCATGTTGTGTGTGTGACAAAGTTGTGTGTGACAATGTTGTGTGTGAAAGAGTTGTGTGTAAGAGTTGCGCGTGACAATGTTGTGTGTGTGACAATGTTGTGTGTGTAAGAGTTGTGTGTGACAATGTTGTGTGTGAAAGAGTTGTGTGTAAGAGTTGCGCGTGACAATGTTGTGTGTGTGTAAGAGTTGTGTGTGACAATGTTGTGTGTGAAAGAGTTGTGTGTAAGAGTTGTGCGTGACAATGTTGTGTGTGACAATGTTGTGTGTGTGTGTGACAATGTTGGGTGTGACAATGTTGTGTGTGTGACAAAGTTGTGTGACAATGTTGTGTGTGTGTGTAAGAGTTGTGTGTGACAATGTCGTGTGTGAAAGAGTTGTGTGTGACAATGTTGGGTGTGAAGAGTTGTGTGTGACAATGTTGTGTGTGCAAGAGTTGTGTGTGACAATGTCGTGTGTGAAAGAGTTGTGTGTGACAATGCTGTGTGCGACAATGTTGTGGATGGCACCAAGTACCAAAGTGCACGTTCATGTCACCAAGTGAAACGCCTGCCACAAAAAGCGCACGTTCATGTCACCAAGTGCGCGCCTGCCACGCAAAGTGCACGTCCATGTGACCAAGTGCCACGCCTGCTACGCCACAAGCTGCGGCGTCAAACGCGCCCAAGCGGGCCCAAGCGCGCCACCAGAACCGTGAGTGCCTACGCCTGCCACGCAAAGTGCACGTGGATGGCAGCAAGTACCACGCCTGCCACACAAAGTGAACGTTCATGTCACCAAGTGCCACGCCTGCCACGCACATGAGCCGCGGCGTCAAACGCGCCCAAGCGGGTCCAAGCACGCCACCAGAATCATTTCAGTGCCGCGAGCGCCGCGCCTGCCACGCAAAGTGCACGTGGATGGCACCAAGTACCACGCCGTTCATGTGACGAAGCGCCATCAAACACACCCAAGCGGGTCCAAGCGCGCCACCAGAGCCAGCCCAGTGCCGTGAGTGCCACGCCTGCCACGCAAAGTGAAGGTCGATGCAATGCGCCACGCCTGCCACGCAAAGTGAAGGTCGATGTCACAAAGTGCCACGCCTGGCACGCAAAAGAGGCGCGGCAACAACCGCGCCCAAGCCCGCACAAGCCGGCCCAAGCGCGCCACCAGAGCCAGCCCAGTGCTGTAAGTGCCACACCTGCCACAAAGAAAGCACGTGGATGTCACCAAGTGTGTGGCAATGTTGTGGGTGTCAAAGGTGCGTGTGAAAGAGTTGTGTGTGACAATGTTGTGTGTGAAGAGTTGTGTGTCACAATGTTGTGTGTGTAAGAGTTGTGTGTGACAGTGTTGTGTGTGAAAGAGTTGTGTGTGACAATGTTGTGTGAAAGAGTTGTGTGTGACAATGTTGTGCGTGAAAGAGTTGTGTGTGAAAGAGTTGTGTGTGACAATGTTGTGTGTGACAGAGTTGTGTGTGACAATGTTGTGTGTGAAAGAGTTGTGTGTGAAAGAGTTGTGTGTGACAATGTTGTGTGTGCAAGAGTTGTGTGTGACAATGTCGTGTGTGAAAGAGTTGTGTGTGACAATGTTGTGTGTGAAGAGTTGTGTGTGACAATGTTGGGTGTGAAAGAGTTGTGTGTGACAATGTTGTGTGTGAGAATGTTGTGCCTGTAAGATTTGTGTGTGTAGCCCGCTATAACACGCGGTTTTTCTATGAATAGACAGCAGGGGGGTCACCCACAACCTTGACTGGTGACCCAACGAAGAGGGTCAAGGTTTGTGCTGATATCTGGCCTGATCAGCCAGACGTACCTGCTAATTTCAAGTTTTCGCGAATGTTTACATTTTCCATCGTTGCGACACGAGGACCGCAGACCTAGGCTTCCCCAAGGCGAGTACTGTGAACCCATCTCCAGTGTGTTTGGGTGTTTGACCTCACTTGGTCGCACCGTCGGCTCCTTTCGGGGAGACCTAGAGCATGAGCGGGCATTTTCCCGTATAGATCGAAGGCAACCGCATAAGTCTGGTAATCAGCTTATGTGGGCTACGCCAGAGAAGTTGCCCCCGGTACTTGACTGGGATCAGCAATCAAGAGCCGGAGTCACTTCAGCGGAGGTGCGCTGATAGTGACGAGCATGAGACTAACCAGAAAAGAGAAGGTTCATAGAACCGGGAGAAGACGTGCATACGTCATTGAGAAGGTCCATATGGGACCATTGAGAAGGTATTTACAACCACAATTCGATACCTCGTCAAGTCCTGCACTTAGTTTCAACCCCCCTCCCCTCACTTCTGGTGCGATCCTGGATACATGGTTATAGCTGGATGCACCTCTTTTCTTCTCCCCGGTGGTTCCATGGATGCGGCATGCATAGCTTGGGACACCGCCCTCCCTTTTCCTTCCCGTCCTTTTGTCTCTCTCCTCTTCCTTCCCCCTCTTCCCACCCACCCCACCCCTCTCTCCCCTCCTGCCCATAGCTCAGGTGCGTGTTTGTTCCTCCCGGTGGCTGTCCTGCTTCAGTTGTCTCCGCTGCTGTGGTTTTGCTTTGTTGCCTTTGTGCTTGGTGGTGCCTGCTCTTTTGCGTGCCAGGGTTGGGTTCTTGTGTGCTTTCTCCCCCCGCCTTCCCCCCCTTCCTTTCTTTGTTCTGCCTGCTTGTTGTGTGCTCCCTCTGCTTGTTCTCTGCCTTTGTTGTGTTGTCCTTCGTTTCCCCGTTGTTTGTTGTGGCTGGCTGTCCTTGTTCCCTTCCCTCCTTTCCCCTCCCCCCGCTTGTGTGTGTGTGTGTGTCAATACTGGCAGACTTTTTCACAACAGATTTATTCTGACTATACAGACAAATGGACATCCGACAAGGTCTTGAAGGTCAAACGGAAGTTTCAACACTTTGTCATTTCCTGCTTTGCGTCTTCAGTGGATGATTCGTCTTATGGCAATCACATCTTTTGGACGAAGTACATCCTGATTGGCAAATGTTCTTGTATAAGAATACGGAATCTTTTGAGCAGTTTCTTCACTGATGGAAACTTTCGACTTCTTTGATGCATGGAACTTTCATTTTCAATTTCAGTAAAAAAAAGCCTCCTGAGGGAGGCCATTGTGTGTGTAGCCCGCTATAACACGCGGTTTTTCTATGAATAGACAGCAGGGGGGTCACCCACAACCTTGACTGGTGACCCAACGAAGAGGGTCAAGGTTTGTGCTGATATCTGGCCTGATCAGCCAGACGTACCTGCTAATTTCAAGTTTTCGCGAATGTTTACATTTTCCATCGTTGTGACACGAGGACCTGCAGACCTAGGCTTCCCCAAGGCGAGTACAAGAACACCCCCTTACCCTTCCTCTTGTGAACCCATCTCCAGTGTGACAATGTTGTGTGTGAAAGAGTTGTGTGTGACAATGTTGTGTGTGACAGAGTTGTGTGTGACAATGTTGTGTGTGAAAGAGTTGTGTGTGAAAGAGTTGTGTTTGACAATGTTGCGTGTGAGAATGTTGTGTCTGTAAGATTTGTGTGTGAAAGAGTTGTGCGTGACAGAGTTGTGTGTGAGAATGTTATGTGTGTAGGAGTTGTGTGTGTGTGACAATGTTGTGTGAGAATGTTATGTGTGTAAGAGTCGTGTGTGACCATGTTGCGTGTGACAAAGTTGTGTGTAACAATGTTGTGTGACAAGGAGAGGGAGGAGGAGGAGAAGGAGGAGGGCGCGGGATGCAGATCAAAAAACAAGAACCCCACGCAATGATGCGGGGAAAAATCCTTCCCATCAGCTGCGAAAGACGCCGTGTATACTCGAGGCTGCACAAAGGTCACAGTTTAGATCTCGCAGTCGGTGAACGAAGCTCCGTGGGGAAGTTCAGCACGGTTTTCGAACAAGGTCCAATTGTCACTGGATCCTCGACGACGCATGAAGGTGGTCCGAAGCCAGCGGGATTGTTTCATCCATGTCGGCACAGGGATCACACTCGAACGGATGTATCCCCGATATGCTGCTGATTCTGATGCCATTCTTCTGCTGGAGGTCCGGTGACAAAGAGGAGTCGACAATCCAAAGGATTGTGTCTCGGTTGGTCTCAGTTTTGCAAACACCAATGCATAAACTGAGAACTTCACCAGTCAACCCATCCACATTGGCGTCAGCCCCATCGAACTCCCCGCGACCTGTGGTCGCCACCAGCTCACGCCTCAACCGGCTCTCCAGATCGATGCGGGTCATCACCCTCTGAGGCGGAGGATGGGAAGGTTCGACTGGACGGAGAATGACAGGGGCTGCAGCTGAGGATGTCCTCTTCTCGGCGTAGTCATCGGCGATGGAGGGGCTGCTGATCGTCTCTGAGATGGGCGCCTTGGTGAACGTGAAGGTGATCTCGGCGGACGCCTTCGTGGAGGAGTCCTGGAAGTCCTTCGACGCCTTTCCAGTGGGGAGCGCGTCCTCCTTGACCTTGATCTCCTCCTGGCGCTCTATAGTACCGTTAAGATCCTTTCCAGTTGTCGTTCCATATGACTCCCAGCCATGTCAGCAGCGAAGATCTCGGCCTCGATCTGCAGCGCCATGCGATGTCCTTCCCGGATCATCGTGATGCGGTGTCCTCACAGGACCATGTGATGCTCTCCCAGCCATCACGGCGAAATGTCCTATCAGGATCATCGGCTCGAAGTCCTGGATGGAGGTGGTGCTGAAGGAAGGCCCCTTCGCGAAGCCGTCTCCCTGACAGGTGGGCTCGGATGCTGAACTGGATGGCCAACAACTGATCGCACCGGATTCGGAACCAGATGACGAAGAACACGGAAGGAACCTTGAATGTCCTGACAACAGGCATTTCGACCTCCGCGTGCCATCTCCGACCAATGGGAACTATTCCAGTGAATCAGCTCAACCAAGTACCCACGGCTCCTCAGCAGATGAAACATCGCGAAGCCAAAACCAACTGATCTGTGCCTGTCCGAAGTGCGCGACAGATTGATCAACGCGCCTGCTGAATCTGCTGAGGCGACCGTCTGAAGAAGCTGATTCATCAATCGGTCAACCCCGTCCGACTCCAAGGTCCCTTTCAACAACTTCGGATGCCACCCCAAGTGAGCTCGATCAGCAGAAACATGCTCGGCGTTGTGCAACACCTTGCAGCTGAAGTGCCTGAACAAACGTGGCGAGCTAGGGCTAATCAGCCTCTCAAATTGCCCGCCCGTAGTCACCAAGACATCGTTCGCCACCGAAGTCACGGCGTTGCTCAGGTACTCTTAAGCAGCACGCGGGTCCCCAAACTGGGTACCGAAGTCATTGGTCAGTGAGACCATACCGCCAGCCATGGTGCGAGAATCGGATGTGAATCCTGTGAGTGCCCTGTATTTCCTGTGACATTTGGGAACTGGGTCATCCATTGATTCCTCAGTGGCATTTCTAAGGCCTTGTGTGAAATTTAACATCAACAGCCCTGTGCGTGAACATCTGAACCACTCAAGGGTTTTCCATGAATTGAAATTTCACATGTTCTCATGTTCTTCATGATCCCCAAGGCGGCTTGAGCATGTAGTGACAACAAGATGGGAGTGTCCCCTTAGGCAAGCTGCTGTGATTCTATCGCCCCATTCAAGACCCTGTCGGAATCTGCAAATCGCAAGGAAACTGGCACGGTTTTCAAACCTTCAGTCTTGGATCCTTTGGAGCCTAATCCCGCACAGCTCTTGGATTCCGTGGTCTTGAATGGGAAATCATATCCCAAAGCATTGAGCTTACGAGTTGCGTCTTCAGCCCATTTTGAGGAGTGGCAGCTACTGTTACATCCCTCATCTAAGATGCAGTACACGTCTCTCCCAGAGTACATGTCTATTCCTTCACCAGGAACCGCAACCATTCCATCTGGATGCCCAACTGGGTCATCCGTGAGATTCGCTGCAAGATGCAACAATGCTGGCAAACTGGGTGGGGATGTTGTCGATCTGTTCAGGGGTGAGGTGATCAACGTCATCCTCAACAATGGAATCAACAATTGCTATCTTGTTGATGGGGCACTTTCAACCTTCTTGGCAATGGTAACCCGTTCCTTGCGAATAGCCATGGGGGCTTCATCAATGAAGGTTTGACACAACTTGCTAAAAGTGCGATGGGTAGTACGACTGGATCCTCTAAAATCAACATCAGCATGAGTGCAATTCTCTGGAGAAAACCTTGGGGCTTCATCCCTTCGGATGGTTTCTGAATGGCCACATACGAGACATGTTTTTCTGATGGTGTATTCAATCGATCCCCTCTCGTGAAATCCGTGCACTGGGTGCACTTGTTGGGCTTTGGTGGGTTCGGTGGGGTTTTTCTGATGGTGTATTCAGTTGATCCCCTCTCGGTGAAATCCGTGCCTTGAGGGCATGTCTTCAACAGGATCATCATTGGGAATCTCCCTCAAGTAAACTCCAGCGTCATCAACATCGAAAAACTTGTCAACCCATGCAACCCATTCCTTCAAGTAAGGACTACACTCGAGTGGGTTCCTTCTTTGTCCACCAATAGAAGTTCCTCTGGGTGTGCAAGATATCCCAAAATGTCATCCCCTTGAACTGACCCATTGGGAAAACATATCCATGCTTCTCAGGCCTCAGTCTGGGATCAAGGTCCTGCGGTGTGGGACGGATGCTCGGACGGCAATGTTGGCTGTCGCAATCTTCGGATATGAAACATCTACGTACACTCCATCATCGGACGATGAATCGCTGAAATCAGCAAAGTGGGCAGCAGGTTTTGGGGCACTTTTGGGGTTTCCCTGCACCTTGTTTCCTGGAAACTTACATTGGGGGTCTCCGGCCCAATGGCCAATGCCACCACATCGGAGACATTGAGACAGTCGGTCACGCCTTTGCTGAAGGGTCAGCTGGCTGCGGACGAGCTTGCCCTTCTGGTTGCCTTTGAAACCCTTGCCTTTCCCCTGGCTTTGCCAAAGGCGGCATGTGTGGCAAGTTGCAACTGAATGGCATCACCAATCTGTCTATCATCACCATCATCTGGGAAATCAATCATTGCATTGAAAGCTACTGTTTCCGTTTCATCAACACCATCAAACCATTCATAGTCATGTTCGGGGCTTCCAGGATCTTCCTGTTCCTCAATACCTCCAAATAAACCGACATACTTGTCTGGTTCATCCCCACCATCCTCATTCCAATTCTGGGATTCGTCCCACTCCTGATCTTCCCCTTCAGGGTAAGCCATGTGGGCAGATCTATTGAAACTGTATCCCTTGCCAGATTGAGATGATGAGGGCTTCCCCTTTTGTGATGGTTTCCCATACTTTCCCTGAGTTGAGTACCCTTTACTTTACCAGTACATGATCGGGACCCTTCACGGAGATGAATGCCGCTGTAGTGGCCAATCAAAACACGAGCAGTGCTCTCGAAGCTACCATCGGCTCTACAAGCCTTCACCACGAGAATCTCCTGTCGAGAAATCCCTGAAAGTTCAAGCATCAGCTCAATCTGGAAAGATTCAGAAACAGCCATGCTGGGATCTAGTTCAGTCAAAACATTCCACCAGCGACGATGGCGCTGCACATATGACAGCATGCTTCTGAAGGTTGCCGTGACAAAGGACCACCAATCTGTTGTCCAGCACGAAAAAGTTCTTTCCCTTCCTCCAAGGCTCTGGGAAAAACATGATTCCGGATGGTCTCAATGAGTTGCGCTAGACCTCCAGGGCGTGATACGGTTTCCAATCCCAAGTCTCTAGCCAAGAGAACAGCATCACCTCTAAGACCTTCTACAATCTTGTTAACTAAGATGCTTCTATCTGAAGGTGTCTTCTGCTTACCCTGTGACGAATCTGATTTCGGGGAAGCAGCTGTCTTTGGGGATGCAGCAGATTTTGGCGATGGGACATGTTGGCCAGAAAAGGGAAACTCTTCCTCAGTCGGCTCTCAACTAGGTTCTGCGGATGCAGTGGCAGCAGTCGCAGTCGCAGTCGCAGGTCCATCAACAGGATCCTGCTGCGACTGGGCTTGATCATGCAATCGGATTCTGAGTTCAGTTCGGAACTTCCAATCATGAAAAGATGCGGCATCACCCCAATAGATGTATGACCCCGATTTAGTCTCTTGTGGGGATCCGGCAATTCTATTGGATGTTCCTGGCTGAAACTTAAGTCCGGCAATGGACATTTCGGCGGATGCTGGGTTGTGCCACATGGATCAACTGATTGCAGGGCTGTCTCACACTACTGAGTACAGCCGATTTCGGAGAACGAGTGCTCAAAGTCTGACGGTTGGATGAACAAGAGCGAGGACAAGAAAGCGGTCACTGGATCTGCAACGTACCCAGATGCAGGTCGTCACCTGCTCCGCTACCAATGTGAATTTGACACGGTATCGCGCAGTCCAAAAAGCAAAACAAACCTTTTTCACAGCGCGTATGGCTTAAAGGGCCCTACGATCCGATACAGCAGCGGATAGATGTGTCAACCTGGCTGCACACATGAATGAAAGACATGGTAGAATTCACACATCGTTTTTTTGATGGTTCTAAAGTGAAACAATGAACAAATCCAAGTTAACATAGTTCTTCATATCTAGGAAATAGCTCTTAGAAACAAATGTCTGAGCAAAATCCTTTTTCCAATAGCTCCGAACATGTTGCAAATAGTCCTGGAAATCGACCCACACCTTCACTGAGAGGCCAAATACAAAGGGAGGTGAAGGTCCTAAGGCGTTCTGTTGGTGTGTTTGCGTTTGTTTGTTGTTGTGGTGGTGGTGATTGTAAGTTGTTGGCGGTTGTTGTTATTAGTTGGCAGTTGGTAGCTCTCTCATTTCGTCTACAGTTATATTTCCCAATGGTTCCCATCAATTTCGGTATATTCAATATTCTTGAAAACAGGAACTCTCAGCGGCACAGTGCCTGCACGTGTTGCAGTTTGAACCTTTCATTTTACATCATATCTGAAGCATTTGTGAGCTGGAACCCCAAGGTGTTTACGGGCCCGCCTGTCCGCCTAGTGTTGCACCCGGGTATTGAACCCAGGTCTGACGCATGAGGGATGCACTAGTCCATACCGGCCCTCTTTGGGAGCTGGAACCTCTGAGTTTGTATGGTTTTCGCCGCATTTTGAAACTCGAACTTATCATTTTTCTGATGTGCAGCATCTTGAAATTCAAACATTTCATTTTGCATGGTATTTCTCTCCTTTTCTTCGCTCCTCGGACCGAAGAAGCCCAAAGCCAAAAGCCACACGAGCCAGAAGTCAGAAGCCAGAAGCCAAAAGCTAGCTCAAAAAATAGAGTCTTAAAAAACACAAAAAAAATCAGGAGAAAAGAGGAGAGGAGAGGAGAGGTGAAGAGAAGAGAAAAGAGAAGAGAACAGAGAAGAGAAGAGAAAAGAGAAGAGAAAAGAGAAGAGAAAAGAAGAGAAAAGAGAAGAGAGAAGAGAAGAGAGGAGAAGAGAGAAGAGAAGAGAACAGAGAAGAGAAAAGAGAAAAGAGAAGAGAGAAGAGAAGAGAAAAGAGAAGAGAAAAGAGAAGAGAAAAGGGAAAAGAAGAGAGAAGAGAAAAACAAAAACAAAAACAAGAAGCTGAGGAAAGAAAGGAAAAGACAAGAAAAGAAAAAAAACTTGAATTCCCTTCATATAGCTATTGCGTCGTCCTAAAGCATTGAATTGTTTTAGATTTTTGGAACTTCCGCCGTCCGGCTTGACGGGCTATATGGCTAATGTGTATATATATATATATAAACATGCTATATGCCATCGACTGGACTGTACTTTCCATTTCATACACAGACCAATACAAGTACAGATACTGTAGACCTCACAGCAACACAGCGACAAATTGCCTACAAATTCAATGGAAAAGGCCACGCTTGGCTGTAGATGTAGCCATGCAAGAGAGACTCTCCATGCGGTTTGCCCCAAGCTGCTCAAGTTCCTTTTCGCGCTGAGATCAGCCTATCAGCGACGTTGGTGCTCATCCGCCAGAAACAAAATGATCCTGCGCTCCATGCAAAGGATCATTCTGGGCAGCAAAGCATGCCTTCTGCACGACAGTCCTTTAAATTCAAAGCTACCCAAATCATGCCAAACTCGATACGGTATTTTCTGCAACCGTCCTGCACTCCATGCAAAGGATCATTCTGGCCAGCAAAGCATGCCTTCTGCATGACTGTCCTTTGCTATCTTCGAAAAAAATGTTTCTCCAATACCTAGATGACAAAAAAAGACCAGGCCAAACCTTATACGGTCATTTCAGTGGATTCTGCAGCTTGGGGCTTCTCCCCAGCTGGCTCAGACGTCTTATCCGCAGATGTCTTATCCACAAAGGTCTTATCCGATCTTATCCACAGCTGGGCCTTGGAACATGCCCCCATGCTCCCGCCAGTAGTAGCAAGGGGACAGCAAAGCCCAAAAAATGACATGTCCTGCATGGACCTGGAAAGGAAGCAGCGGATCGTTGATGGGTTTGTAGAAGCAAAACCCAGGGATAACAACTCCCAAATTTCTGCAAGCCCCAACCAGTGCAGACACCACCGCCAGCTGCTGCTTGTTCATGAAAGGCACAATTCCACAGTTGTACCTTCTGCCATCTGGACAAAGAGGGAGAAACAAATCAACACGGCCAAAGCAACATACCATGGCTGCGAGCTGTCCACCATGCAGAAGAGGAAGACCGCTTCAAAGAAAAGGGCCAAGAATTGCGCCCAAATGCGACCTCGGAAACCAACGTACTTGAAGAGGATGTCACTGGTGATGCCTCCCAGGGACCTAGCAAACAGGTTCATGAGGCCAAAAGCTCCTGCCAAGGCTGATGCATCTGCCGCATCCATTTGGAAATAGGTCCTGAAATGGGTGGCACGTTGGTTGTTCATAGCGAGTTCGGTGCCGAATCATACACTGTATTGAAAAATCATCACAATGATGCGGATGTCTTTCAGCACCGCGACATAGTCCCACAAAGATGGTTTCTGGGTCTAACCAGTCACAGACACATCGGAGCGCTTGGCCGCGGGTGTGTCCCAACACAAGAGTTTCATGGTGGCTGCGCAAATCAGGAAAAGGACAGCAGGAACGATCATGGCAACCCGCCAGGCAGTGTTTGCTGGCATGCCAGAACTCACCATTGGATTGAACAGCACTGAGATCATAAACATCTGTGTAACACCGCTGCCCAAGTTCCCCCAGCCGGCTGCTGTGGCATTGGCCGTGCCAACCACGTTTGGGGAAGACATCAAAAAGGACCAGAGCTGGTTGGTGACAAAGGTAGCTCCTGCAGGGTTTGTCCTCGAAAATATTATTCTGTGCTGAAAACAAATGCATACATACTATTACATACTACTAATGTCACCGATGTCTTTTGGGGTAAGGGCTATATAACCAATCAAACCAGGTTCATTCATTGAGTGACCACCTTGGTCGATTTGGTTGCACGTGTTCATCTCACCTTTACTCATTATATCTCATTATTAATCACCGAAACAATCTCTCCCTGCTGTGAAGCTGCCAACCTGCCTTGATGTAGGCATGGAGGGCGTACTCTGGGCCACTGTTCAACTTGCAGCCAGAAAGTCGGAAAGACTGCCTGAAGTTGGCATCGCTAGAGGAATCGCCGGCATCGCTCCAAAAACGACTTCATGATACTTCACCACAAATAAACAATGCCGGGTGCCAGATGTGCCAGATGTGCCAGTTGGAAAGTCAATTGAATGATGCCATCACGGCGGCACATCATTGAACAAGTCTTGCCATCTACTAGCACCGATAGTGTGCATTGCAGTCATCAAAGGAAAGGACCGTCCAAGAAATCCAAGGGAGAACTTCTGATAAAAAAAACAAAATTGGTGATTCTATTGTCTAGAGACAGACATTGTTCCTCTCCTAATCTGGCCAAAGCACAAGGAAGAGTCGACATAAAGAAGCAACCTGCAGCTTGTGCTTCCAACTGCTCCTTGTCCAGCCTGAAAGAGTGGTAGTCGCTCAAGACTAAAGTCAAAGTCGGTCATCAAACACCAAATCACATGAACACTATTTTGATGCCTACATAACAGCACACAAACCTTACAGCAAGGACTTCAACCCTCCATGTATTTCCTGCAGCATTTCACTGGCTCGCGTGTGTTGTACGCTTAAAAGGCCACGTTTTATCTGCCTTGATCAGATCAATGGTCAGCGCAACAGGTCCCACTGCGATGATCAGCCAAAGGTAGCCCGCAGACCTGCATCGACAGGCGCAAGTCGTGTTTCTACCACACACAGATTGGTAGAGATATTGAGAGAAAGAGATGGATGCATGGATAGCAAGTAGATTGATGGAGTGATAGAGAAACCGGTAGAAAAAAAACATCACAATGGACATGGACCCAAATATATATATATATATGTATATATATATATGAATATATACGTGTATATATATAATATGTATATTTATATACGTATATATATATAAATGTATATTTATACACGTATATAAATGTATATATGTATATATGTATATATATATATATATCAATATCAATATATATATATATATATTATATATACATATATATCTATATATACATATGTCTCCCGTGCAAAATGTTGGTTCCCGAAGGCGGTCGCAATTCGTAATCACATGGGGGCCCGCTTCTTGGCAATTGCATGCAATTGCATTTTAACAAGTTTAGATTTCGTGGCATGTCTGGCATTTTGGGTTATCAATTCAAAAATTGTGGCAGGTGCACTAGCGCATGAATTTTAGTTGTCTTCTTCAGAGGTCTCTCTGGTGCTGGAACTCGAATCTTCAGCGCCGGAACGAGCTCTGAAACTGTATTGTTTTCTTTTGCTTGAAAGTCTCTTGGAAGCCAATTGCAAGATACATCTTGGAATACTCCTTCAAAACTGCTAGCTTCATCTGCATTCGGCATGGACTCCTAGTTGCTCAGCGCCTGTTTTGCTAGTGCCGAACTAGATCAGTACTAGCGCGAAAACAGGGTTGTCCAAATGACCCTCTTGAAAATCAAATGATGAAACCAAATTTTGAGTCCCACAAACAAAATCAAACAAACAAATGGTGGCAATCAGCTGGATTTCTTTTTCGCACACAGATCGGACTCCCCCTATTAACTATTGAGTTTTTGTTGGTTCGATCACCAAAGGGTGCTTTACAAAGATGAAGGCTTGGCTGGAGTGACAAGTTCACTGGATTTCCTCGAGATGAAACTCTATTTGCTGTAGTATTTTTGTTGAGTAAATTATGTTTTATTTGCATCCGATTGATATCAAAGAGAATAGTTTAGCCTGGTTTTCATTTGTTTTGGGCCTTATTGCAATCAAATAAATTTTGCGCTCCGGAGAGTGCAATTTATTTTAAAATTATTTTAAACAATAGTCAAAACCATTGAATACCAGGCCACGCTATCAATTCAAATATATTATACCTCATGGAATCCTCATGGAATCCTCATGGAATCCATGAAACTTCCTGTATCTTTCGATTTGTTAAACAACAGTTAAACTAAATCACGCGCTCCACAGCGCGCAATTCATTCAAATAAAGTTCAAAGCCATTTAGTACCAGCCTAAACCATTGTGGACATGAAGCCTACTGTATTCAACAAACATATTAAAAGAAATTATACGCGCTCCGGAGCGCATAATTCACCATATCAAGTTCAAAGTCATTTAGTACCAGCCTAAACTATTGTTTTGTTGCGCAATTCTTCTTGAAGGCGGAACGGCGCGAACCCCATTGTTGAGTGATTCTTCTAGAACAGGGATTGGCCCGAACCCCACTGTTGAGTGATTCTTCTTGAACGGGGATTGGCCCGAACCCCACTGTTGAGTGATTCTTCTTGAACGGCGATTGGCCGAACCCTACTATTGAAAGATTCTTCTTGAACGGGGATGGCCGAACCCCATTGTTTACTGGTTCTTCTTGAATGGGGATTGGTCTGAACCCCACTGTTGAGTGATTCTTCTTGAACGGGGATTGGCCGAACCCCATTGTTTAGTGGCTCTTCTTGAACGGGGATTGGCCCGAACCCCACTGTCGAGTGATTCTTCTTGAACGGGGATTGGCTCGAACCCCACTGTTGAGTGATTCTTCTTGAACGGGGATTGGCCGAACCCCACTGTTCAGTGCCGAACCCCGTTGTTGAGTGATTCCTTTTGAACGGGGATTGGCCCGAACCCAACTGTTGAGTGACTCTTCGTGAACGGGGATGGCCGAACCCCATTGTTTACTGGTTCTTCTTGAATGGGGATTGGTCTGAACCCCACTGTTGAATGATTCTTCTTGAACGGGGATTGGCCGAACCCCATTGTTTAGTGGCTCTTCTTGAACGGGGATTGGCCCGAACCCCACTGTTGAGTGATTCTTCTTGAACGGGGATTGGCCCGAACCCCACGTTGAGTGATTCTTCTTGAACGGTGATTGGCCGAACCCCACTGTTGAGTGATTCTTCTTGAACGGGGATTGGCCCGAACCCCACTGTTGAGTGATTCTTCTTGAACGGCGATTGGCCCGAACCCCACTGTTGAGTGATTCTTCTTGAACGGGGATTGGCCCGAACCCCACTGTTGAGTGATTCTTCTTGAACGGGGATTGGCCCGAACCCCACTGTTGAGTGATTCTTCTTCTTGAACGATTGGCCCGAACCCCACTGTTGAGTGATTCTTCTTGAACGGGCATCCTAGGCAATGAGTGAAATCTACTCAATTAGGTAGTAGGGAAAAACCTAACCCCCTTGTTGAGTGATTCGCGTTGAACGGGTCAACAAGGGAGTGAGGAAAAACCTAACTCCCTTGTTGAGTCATTCTTGTTGAATAGGTGACATCAATTGGAACACAAAGGGCCCAACAAGGGAGTGAGATAAAACGTAACTACCCTCTTGAGTGATTCAACTTGAATCACTCAACAAGGGAGTTAGGTTTTTCCTAACTCCCTTATTGAGTGGATTTGTGTTTTGCCAAGATTCCACCGCCAATCGAAGCTGATGGCTGATCCAATCCAGCTGCGGAATCATGTAGGGACAATTCCTCCCCTAAATGCAAAACATCACCATCAGCGCCAAACAGGCAATAGAAGGGAGTGGAGATGGAAGAAAATGGCGAGTCCATGTAACCACACTTAATCGTGACATTATAGTGTCTCCATTTCCCACCAACAAAAAATGATAAACAATTTGAAAAAACATACTTAGACAAGTAGATTACTGCTTTCATAAAAGTGAGCATGTACATGCCCACAGTAATGGTAGCATCAAGCTGCGGAATGAATCTGAACATATCTGAGCCCAAGGGCCCCAACAAAGATGTTGGTATATGGAGTCCGTAGCCTGATGTTAAATGGTTTTGAATGCCATTTAATTAAAGTAAATTACACCTTCAGTATTTGAATGTGTTGAACAAAGTGCGTTTCATTTAGTTACATGGGATCAACATGCGAGACAATAGTTTAGGCTTGTAATAAATGGCATTGAACTTTATTTGAACAAATTACGCCCTCCGGAGCGCGTCATGATTACGCGCTCCGGAGCGCGTAATTGACTTTAGTATTTAAATGTATTGAATAAAGTACATGTTTCTTACATTGGGTCCAATAATATAGGCCCTATAGGCTGGTACTAAATGGTTTTGACCTTTATTTGAACAAATTACGCGCTCCGGAGCGTGTAATTGACTTCAGTATTTACATGTATTGAATAAAGTACATTTTTCTTACATTGGGTTAATATACGAAACAATACTATAGGCTGGTACTAAATGGCTTTGAACAAATTACGCGCTCCGGAGCGCGTAATTATTACGCGCTCCGGAGCGTGTAATTGACTTCAGTAGTTACATGTTTGAATAAAGTACATTTTTCTTACATTGGGTTAATATACGAAACAATACTATAGGCTGGTACTAAATGGCTTTGAACAAATTACGCGCTCCGGAGCGCGTAATTATTACGCGCTCCGGAGCGTGTAATTGACTTCAGTAGTTACATGTTTGAATAAAGTACATTTTTCTTACATTGGGTTAATATACGAAACAATACTATAGGCTGGTACTAAATGGCTTTGAACAAATTACGCGCTCCGGAGCGCGTAATAATTACGCGCTCCGGAGCGTGTAATTGACTTCAGTAGTTACATGTGTTGAAAAAAGTGCGTTTCATTTAATTACATGGGATCAGCATACGAGACAATAGCTTAGGCTGGTACTAAATGGCTTTGAACTTTATTTGAATGGATTACGCGCTCCGGAGCGCGTAATTGACTTCAGTATTTACATGTGTTGAAGAAAGTACGTTTCATTTAATTACATGGGATCACCAATACGAGACAATAGTCTAGGCTGGTACTAAATGGCTTTGAACTTTGTTTGAGTGGATTACGCGCTCCGGAGCGCGTAATTGACTTCAGTATTATTTACATTTGTTGAAGAAAGTGCGTTTCATTTAATTACATGGGATCACCATACGAGACAATATAGTCTAGGCTGCTACTAAATGGCTTTGATCTTGATTTGAATGGATTACGCGCTCCGGAGCGCGTCATTATTACGCGCTCCGGAGCGCGTAATTGACTTCAGCAGTTACATGTGTTGAAAAAAGTGCATTTCATTTAAATACATGGGATCAGCATACGAGACAATAGCTTAGGCTGGTACTAAATGGCTTTGAACTTTGTTTGAATGGATTACGCGCTCCGGAGCGCGTCATTGTTACGCGCTCCGGAGCGCGTCATTATTACGCGCTCTGGAGCGCGTAATTGACTTCAATATTTAATTAAATGTGTTGAAAAAAGTGCGTTTCATTGGGTCACTATACAAGACAATAGTTTAGGCTGCTACAGAAAAATTGAGCTAAATTCCAACAGTTAAAAGTGATTTTCTGAATGATATCAAATGGAGCTTTTGGACGACCCTGGAAAAAGGGTTGTTTTTTTCCAAAATGGCAATCATGCAATGTGTAATGTCTGTCGTCTTGTTCACATGCCGCAAGGGTTGGAGACTGATACCGATACGGTTTTAAATTTGAATGCTGCAGAAATTGCACACAACAGATTGATAAGTATAGCGCTGAGCTAGCGCGAATCTAGCCCCTAGTTGGTGATTTACATGATTTAGCTGCTGGCCCGCTTCTTACGAAGAGGAAACAACAAATGTCAATAATGAATTATGACCTCCGGAAGATAAAAACTGTGACCGCCCCTCTTGAATGAGACACACACACACATGTATATATCATGATAATATCATGTTATATATATATATATCACATATATATATACCAAATTAGGCTTGCGCTAGGTAAGCTACAACTTGAGAAAAAACCAGCTATTGACCGGGACCCGTGAATCAACCACAAAAATGCTGCGCAGTATTTTCATTGATCTCAATTGGCAAGATTGCGGTGAGGAAACCATGCATTGGCTCAGGGTAACTCAGAACCAAGCCAGCAAGCGATATCACGACAGCCATGCTCTTGGGGTTTGTGACGCGTACGCGTTCGTGCGTATGATCTAGTGTGGCAGCTTCCCTGAAAAGGACTCTGTTCTGAAAACTTGGTGTGAGCTGTGTAATGGCAGCTAAGTATACCTACAAATACACATCTTTTCATCCATCCTTCTGTCTCTGATTGTACATTACATGATATCATTGTGATACTGTACATCCAATGCTGCAAGGGTAAATGACGAAGTGCCAAGGGTCTTAGCTGTTGTTGCTAGCAGAATGTGCTGAATGTGCAATATTGCACAATTACTGCATGCAACCAGTGACGGTTACAGTATTGGATGGTTATGGGGTTGAAGGGAGGCAGTAACAACAGGAGCACATGGGGCCGTGATGATATCATCGACATAATGTTTGTCTATGAAAACACAGAAGCTCACACGCCCACAGTGTACCATTGCTGACGCCAAGCCGCCAAATCAAATGTCAAGATGTTTCTGTTCTGCTCGTGTGGCCGACATCTCAGTCTCTGTTTGCTCCTTGACCTGCGACAGGACAAGGCCAACGACAAGGACAACAAACAGCTGGAGCTGAGCCTTTGGCTTCGCGCTGCTGCGCCATGCTGCACCATGCTGCTTCAGGGTCACAGTGAGGTCTCCCACACCATCCGGTCCCTCTATGTTTTCTAAACCAGCCTGTGGAGGAGCGAATTCCATGTTTGGGCTCAAGGATCTTCAGAAATTCAGGTTCAGGTGCAGATTGTGGACACAAACAAATCGGACATTTTTCAGTAGAACAAATTTGCAGTAAGTCCCACAAATTGTCGGTGAATTCAACAACCAGGTGACCTGCTGATTCAAATTGTATTGTGGCAAAAATGCATCTGAAACGCTGGTGTCCTTCCTCCATCCCGATTGGAGTATCAAAAGAAGCCTCTTCAACATTCCTCTGTGAGCTTTGTTCGACCTATGCAAAGCCACATGCAGGATCACGAACAGTATAGTCGTGATTTGAACTCCAATCAAACTCTCATTAAGTCCGACGACCTTGGAAGATGCAGGTATATATGTATACACACTTTCAAGTGTCCAGAATGTTTGCCTTGTATTGCTTGCTGTGATGATCTGCGCTTGATCCATACATACATTTCTATGAATAGACGTTCTTACGTTTTCTTATCCATGCTATTGTGCTCCTGTTGCTTTCTTGTTGAGCTCCAAGCAGCGCTTGGGACCTGAAGAAGCATCACTTTTCTCTGCCAGATTACTTGCAGCTCGGAATGCCTGCATGCCTGCCAGGCGATGCTGTGGCTGAGGACCTTCTGTGGGTCGGTTCGAAGTCAAGGAGTTTGCAAACCAAGCAGTCACATACTTCAACGCGTGTTTTAGTTCTTTTATGCAATCGCTCTACATACTTCACAGTGACTTCTTGGCACCAGCTCGCACCCGGCACTCCATGCAAGGGTGCGGAAGCTGAATTCGATGCTTCTCAGTCACAAAGGATGAAGCTCAATCTATGCAAGGACAGGGCTGGAGGCCGTGTCCTGAATGGTGCCCAGCTTTGCCATCATCTGCTGCCACTCTGCCTCACTGGGTGCCTTCAAGCTCTGGAGGTGTGACAATACAAGTTCATAGGGATCATCTTCAAAACCTGTCTCGGTTTCTTGTGGATTCATCTGTTGCATAAGATGGCGGACAAGTTCTTCTGTGGTGGCATTGTTGCGTGTGTCCTCCTCTTCTTGAGCAATCATCTGGTGAGCTTGTGCGATGGCGGGGCCTACGAGTTTCTTCTCTCGTAGCAAGCGCCGCAGCGTGTTGCTCTTGATGAGGTTAATCTTGTGAATCTTTCTATTGATGCGTACCTCCGTGGCAGCTTTCCTCTTTACATCCAAATCTGTGCATGCACCGTTTGCGAAGGCCGAGGCCACCCAGCTTATCCCGGTGATTCCTGACATGAAATTCAGACTGCCAGCAGCACATCCAGCAGCCACGTTTGTGCCTTCCACACAATTGGTTGTGGCTGCAGCGATCAACTTGACTCCGTTGAATGTCATGGTGAGGATGTTATTGATCACCTCGGAACAAGCAGCCTTGCTCCTTGCGGTCCTCCCTGCCGGGCAACGTCTGCGTGCGATGTCGGCCAATGGGGGAATACGAGCAAAGAACCAGAAACTCTCAGCAACATTCCATGCGCAAAACAATTTTGCAATCGGAGCGGCGGGGGGGTCGGGAACCACCACTGCGGAGAGTTCTCTGTCAGCAGAGCTGTTAGCAAAGGATGAATTCGAAAGAAGTCGGCGTTCTGCAGCATCATAGGTTCTCACTCCACCTTCCACGACCGTTGTTTCGTATGAGGCCTTAGGGCAAAAGAGGGCAATTTGGTTCTCAGCTGCAGCAAAGAGCGCCAAATGCCTGAAGGTCAGTGCCATAAATACTGTGCAGCGGGCATCTGGGTTTGTTTTGCCTGTGCATAAGGTGGAGGTGCTGGTGAAGAAGGCCATCATTTCTGACAAAGTAACTATGATCGCAGCAAGATTGATATTGCACGCAACTTTCTTGTCGATATTGGTGGTTTGATATGCGCAATTGTCCACCGTTTTGGTGATGAGTGCGCCCACCTGAATCACCTTCCAGATTCCCAAGTTGAGATTGACGACGCAAAGTGCAATCTGATCCCCCCTCAAGTCATTGATGCCCAAGTCTGCCTTGAATTTTGTAATTGGTTGTTTGATTTCTTTCTTCAACTCATCGATCGGATTCGCTGGAAGCGTTGGGATCTTGAAATCGCCCAATTGGACAATTCCAGCCTGGTCCTGAGCAGTCTGAGGGGCCATATTCGCGCGAATCGCGCCCAATGCCAAGACACCCACAACCATGAGACCAACAGCGGGCACAATGAAGGAGGCCCTCGCGCGAGAAAACCAATGAGAAACCTTTGCTTCGCTTCCATTGGTTGACCCCCAAAGCTGTGAAGTCTCCATCTCCTCTTCATCAGTCTGCGGAATGGTGGCCATGGACGACATGATTGCCGATAGCTGCCAAACCGCTCGAGGTCTCAGGGTGCACAGTCCCGACTTTCGAAAGCTTGAGCCAATCTAGATATATATATATATATAGATGCATACACATCCATTTTCAAACAAGAATTATGCACAAAATCATCTCAACACATGCTTAAGCTGACGGAATTTGTACCGTCCAGCAAAACGGGCATTTTTCTGCATCCTGACATGATTTTTTTTTGCACACATGGGGTGGGGTGAGGTGGGGTGGGGCAATAAAAGTGCACGCGTACCTAACGTCCTGCCACGCTACTCAGACACGTTATACTATGCTACTGCACATTCTCTTGCACTGGCACAAACACGTCTTACTACGCTACTGCTCGTTCTCTTGTGCTTGCACAGACACGTCACAGACTACGTTATTGCACGTTTTCTTGCACTTGCACAAACGCGTCATACTATGTTACTGCACGTTCCCTTGCTGTTGCGCCGGTGAAACCATAGCAAAGGTACTTGGTGTTTGCAAAGCAGGGTGGGTCAAAAAGGCACAGTGTCTGTCCACACAGGTGGCATTGACACTTGGTGGAAACTGATGAAAGATTCAATTCCCAACAATTTGGTGAACACCTCCGGAACAAAGGTGAATAAGAAAATCATGGAAAATCTTTCATTATGTCCGCTCCTTTCAATGGCGATGGGAAAACCCACGAGACTTGCTGAAAGTCACAGCCAAATATCTCAAAGAGATTAGTTGAGAAGACTGCGAGCGTCCTGGAAGAGCAAAAATGCTGGGAAGGGTGTGAGGCCAAAAGTTAAGGACGTACTTTCGGAGACCCCCTTTTTAACCATGAAAAATGATGCTTCGCCGAGAAGCAAAAATGCAATTTTGTACCAAAATGGCAGACAGTAATAATTCCGCCGGGATGTTTAAGCATCTCTCATCACCGCTGATATATTTGAAAACGAAGCTGCCGTAAGCTTGCGCCTGGGACAGCGGGGATGATGCTGCAGTATTTCTGCGCCATCTGAAGATAAAAAACAAAGTAGCCGCGGTCAGCGGTATTGGGCTCAAAGCTAGGTACAACCAGGTGCAATGCAGTGACACGCGCCTAGGTTCTTGGGCGATGGGCAGTTGTCCACACAAGGGGCTGCAGCATGCATAACGTGTTCCCATGCTCTGCCGACCCTATTCATTTACATGCTAAACTAGGGGTTTTACCCATTGCATGTTGCCACCCTCCCAAGAGGGGCTAAGCTATGCTCCTGTTTTGGCGCGACGTAGCTACGTATAGGCCGACCCCGTCTCCTGGCCCTATCCCTATAGGAATCCCTCCTCGTTATCCACAAAATAGTTTTCATTCAGAAGTCTTGTGTTGTCCTGCTGTGCGGGCAAGCATCGGCCTCACACCTACAAGGATGATTGCCCGAAGACCAAGAAACCAGATGTCAAGAAACCAGATGCCAACTCTAAGGGGGTGCTCCCAACCTTTCCCTCACAATATGCATTGTATGTCCTGTAGACATGTCCCACTAAGTATCCTAACAAAGGGGATTCCAATGCAATCCTGGCATTGCAATGACGTTCAAGTGCCAACCAACTGGCATAGATCCCTTCCTTCATGATGCAAACGGCTCTCTCGATACTTTTTGCCTGGGGTCTTGCCTCTGAAATGTTTCTCCAGTGATAGCCTCTAGCTGAACTAGCGGCCAAACCTCTCTCAACAAGAGCTTTCAAGGCAGGCTCATTGTCAGTAGCTACCTCAACTGACAAACCTCCCACACCAATCTCGTTGAGAACAGATGCAGTTGATTTCACATCTAAATCCCTGTCACCACCGCAAACCACCATCCCAACCATACCAGTGTGAATCATCAAAATGACCAAAGCCTTCCAATGTCTACCAGCCACAAAAAGAAAGTCTGCAGCAAGACTGGGGTGTACTTCATGCTTACCCTTTACCCTCCTGGCAGGTGTGCGTCATCTTGACTGCACGCACTAGTCACATCCCCTGTCGTAAGGCCAGTGGCCTCTGCACTCATGCTCTACCATGAGATGTCCATCACCCAACTCTGGGACTTCAATCTCCAGGTCAGACCCTTCAGGTCCACTGGTGTGTCTGGACGAGGTGGTAAACTTGGTTCATGGGGTTGGTTGGATGGATTCCTAAAAGCCTCCTCCAGGTCTTCTGTGTTTGCCAAAGATGGTGAACCTATGAAATCATCGTCATCTT
This sequence comes from Cladocopium goreaui, assembly GCA_947184155.2. Lineage (NCBI taxonomy): Eukaryota > Dinophyceae > Suessiales > Symbiodiniaceae > Cladocopium > Cladocopium goreaui. Next base: position 58,604 of record CAMXCT020002444.1, read on the forward strand.
GGGCCAAATCCTCTACAGGGAAACCACGCATCATCAAAAATGTGCCATGATCTGTAGGATCTTCTTCAAAATTCCCATCAAAATCCCCACCAAAAGACATGAAATCATCACTGCCTACTTCAGAAAACTCATCACAAGACAAGAAACCATCACTCTCTGACGTTTCACTGTTTGTTTCAGAGTACGTTTCGTTTGTATTGGGCTCATTCTCAAAAGAAAACTGCTGAAAAAGACGACTGCTTCCAAAATGAAGTACCCTACAGACATATGAAAACGACTGCAACATGTCAGCACTCTTCAGCTGAAGCTCCCGACCAGTGGCTCTGACCTTGGACCTGACCTGCGCAACCTCCTGACAGGAAACAGCCTTAGTCACAGAGTCCTTAGTGTCACAGTCCTTAGCTACATCAGCCTTAGTGACAACTTCAGAAACTGTCAAACCACTGTCTGTGCTTCGTTTGGTTTGTTTCGTTTGCCACGTTTTTCCTTTAGTGCTTCCAGTGTTTGCAGTGTTCACAGTGCTCAAGTCCATTGGTGCTGGTCCAGAACCCTTGACACCACTCTTGTTCTTCAGCAAGGTGACTTTCAGCCACCAGGCTCTTTCAGAAATCTTCAAAGGTAACTTCAATTTCTTCAAAAACAATCCACTCTCCTCAGCGTTTCCTAGGACGGTCTTCCAACCAGATTCCAAAAGGGCGTAAGTTGAGATCACATTCAAAGGAATTCCTACCACTACGACGCGCTTCATGGTAGTCTTCTGCTTACCTACGCTGAATTCCAGATCTACAACCCCTTTGACAGGAAGCTCATTGTCTCCCGCCCCCTTCAAGCTTGGTGATGGACCAGGATACTGAAAACTCACACGATAATGCTTGACCCACTTCTCAGAAATGATGTGGCAGGTAGCTCCAGAGTCTACCAACCAGCAGGTCTTAGGATCTCCTACCCCTACACTACCGACAAAACCCTCCAGTGTGCTGCTCAGTCCTGCCAAGAGTGTCACCCAAGAGTGTCTTCGCAAGAGTGTCTTCCCAAGAGTCTCATGTCAGGAGTGTCTCCTAGGAGTGTCTCCCAGGAGTTTTTTGCCAAGAGTGTCATGCCAAGAGTGTCTCCGAAGAGTGTCTTCTCAAGAGTGTCTTCCAAAGAGTGTCTCCCAAGAGTGTCTTGCCAAGAGTGTCATGCCAAGAGTGTCACCCAAGAGTGTCATTGCCAAGAGTGTCTCCCAAAAGTGTATTCCCAAGAGTGTCTTCCCAAGAGTGTCTCCGAAGAGTGTCTCCCAGGAGTGCCTCCCAGGAGTGTCATCCCAAGAGTGTCATGCCAGGAGTGTCTCCCAAGAATGTCTTCTCAAGAGTGTCTTCTCAAGAGCGTCATGCCAGGAGTGTCTCCCAAGAGTGTCTTCTCAAGAGTGTCTTTACAAGAGTGTCATGCCAAGAGTGTCACTCAAGAGTGTCTTCTCAAAAATGTCTTCTCCAGAGTGTCATGCCAAGAGTGTCTCCGAAGAGTGTCTTCTCAAGCGTGTTTTCCCAAGAGTGTCTCCCAAGAGTGTCTTGCCAAGAGTGTCATGCCAAGAGTGTCATGCCAAGAGTGTCACCCAAGAGTGTCATTGCCAAGAGTGTCTCCCAAAAGTGTATTCCCAAGAGTGTCTCCCTAGAGGGTCTCCCAAGAGTGTCTTCCCAAGAGTGTCATGCCAAGAGTGTCTCCCAAGAGTGTCATGCCAAGAGTGTCTCCCAAGAGCGTCATGCCAAGAGTGTCTCCCAAGAGTGTCATGCCAAGAGTGTTTCCCAAGAGTGTCATGTCAGGAGTGTCAGGAAGATTCGTGTGAGCATGTGGGTTCGTGGGCTGCATCTTGTTTAGCTCTTACGACTAAGTACAGACCCAGGAGTACATCATCAACATCGGCTCAAACTCAGGAGTACATCATCCACATCGGCTCAAGGTTTGGCTTGACATGACAATGAATGCCACCCAAAATCATTTTTGGCTCTGTCTAAAGACTCAGGAGTACATCCCAGCATCGGCTCAAGGTTTGGCTTGACTCTGAGAGGCAATGGGCAGTAGCTCATTATGATACACTGTCCGCAACTGCTGGAGGCCTCGTGCCATCCAGCTTGACATCATGTCATGTCAGTTTCCCCAGCATCGGTTTCAAAGTGACATCGCTGTCAAGAGGAGCTGCGGGCTCAGCTGATATGGCGCCGCTGTGACAATGAGCTACCATTGAGAGATGGTAACTTAATAGCAAAAAGGTAGGAAAAAGCACATACCAAAAGCCAACCCCAGATGGGAACCCCAACCCCGATTAGGGAGAACAATATATATAATGAACAGGAAGCCTGGTGCCTTCCGAAGAATCTGGCACCGTGTCCACGGTGCACAGCGATATGTTTTAAAATCCATCTGACAAAAAGAACCCCTGCCAGGAGGTACCCGACACAATCACAATGACACTGACACTCACTTCGTACAATAAACGAGATCCATTCAATCCCTGATGAAGCATCAGGGAAAATTCCGATGTCCTCTTGCTCATTAGTCCTGCCCATCAGGTAAAATACCAAAATTGGAGGAAAACAATGAAAGGCTATGTTTTGAATAATGATTGCATCGCATCCGATCACATCACAGCCGTTTATAATTTAAGAAATTTAACGTTCAAACGATTACCACCGGGATCGGGGTTAGAAGAATTGAAAGCCAATCAAATGACCTCTGTCTGGTTTGGCATGGCCTATTTTACCCTGTACGGAAGCCTCGTCGACAAGTCGCACATTGAGAAGCATCTTAAAAATCCAGATGTTCAGGATGAACTTACATCTAACGTGATCCGCGCACGGACTCAACAAAGTGCGCCAATTCCTGAACCAGCGCAACCAGCTCAGAATGATCGACCACTGGGACCGCCCACGGACCCAGAAACTGCACGCAGTAATGAATGGAAGAAACTGCTCATTCAAAACACGCCATCTCAATTAATCCCGACCAAAACGCCGCTTATATGGCCAATGAACCAAGTAATTCAGGAAGGAGCAGAAGAAGTTGACGTCTTGAGTGATGATGATGAAGACGTCAAGGAAGAAGAAGATGACGAAGTTGAAGCTGCTGGTGCAAATTACACTTCAAGCTATTTTGACGATGCTGATGCCGAAAGAGCCGATACTGACGAAGTTGTCGACCTGGAGCCTGACGTCACCGGCACCAAGGCAAAACCGAAGATAAGGCCGCAGCAAAGGATAATCCAAGCAAAGACAGGACCAAAGACGTCCGATGCATCCGCATCCAGTACTGCCCCGCAAGCAGCGCCCAACATTCGACTTGTTCCTTTGTTCCTAAGAAAGGCGAACCACGCCAAGAGGTTAATCTCCGAACCAAAGAAGATACCAGCGAGGCACGAATGGCCGGTAAACAACAAAAACACATCGATGACTTTCATCCTACTCCTGGCAACTTTAACATCTCGAATGTGCCAAGTTTCCTGAACGCAATGCTGATGCAATTTTCTGTTGCCCAAAGTGGGGGCAACGCAGTTGTTTTGATTGCCGCAAGGAGAACAAGTACAAATTTTGTAAAAGCAATTCGACATTTTTATGCTCTGTCCTACCTCATACACGCAATCCCGACGCATTTTCTACTTTTCGAGGTATGAGTAGAGACCAAGTGATACAAGAGGTAACTAATGAGGTCCGCTTCGTCGGACCGAAACCAGCAGCAAGAATACCGTGACGATCTCTTGCAACAATGCAAAGATGTAATTGCCCAGAGCCTCAGCACATGTAACCGGTTTCTTGATGATGTTACCATTCGCGGCCTTGAAGACGTGGAAAATGTATCAAGCACATATCTGTGCGACAAAATGGCGCCGACACCGGCCCCGGCAGCCACAGTCAACTTCCAATTTACAGACCTGAATGTCTCTCGAAATGCCCAGGCAAGGTCAAAAGATACCACTGCCGACGTTTCCAAGAATTGTACCGTACCGTGGTTGCCTCGCGCAGCTCGGTACTAAATCCAAAACTTGCTTGGGATGCGGGTCTCGGCGACATGTTCAATCTTGACACTTTGGCGCTGAACATTTCTACGTTGAATGATGGACACATAAATCGCCAACCTTTTATCGCCGGGGAATGGAAATTCCGGAAGGACATGCCCACACCAAAAGAAAGCAATCTTGCTCATCTTGTGTTGTGTAATCCCGGACATAGAGTTGTGCTCTTTGCGACGCACAGGATCACCATGGCGGGATCGGAACTCATCAAGACTTAGCAGAGAAACACGGATGCATGGGCATCATCGTGGATTCCGAAAACGGAGCACGGTCTTTAGCATGTTTTCTGAAAGGCAAATCCATGATCATTCTTACATCGAAGTATTGTCGCACTACGACATGCCAAAGAAGCCAAAAACCTGCGGTGGCTTATCCACGGTGCAGAATTGCGTTGCTATTTTGGTCATAATGATTCAGGATTCATGGTTAATCCCGCTACCGGGAACGTGTGCCAGCACTAGGGCAACCTGTTCATGAAGACATTGATAATGTTTGCCGCCATCACAAGCCACTTTTCGATAATTACCTCCAAAATGGGATTATGAAAGATTTGAATTTTTCATAGGCTGATGCATTCCGACACGGATATCAAGCATGCACATATGCCTGGACTGACATTGTTTCCAAGCGTCTTGAGAATCAAGTAGATTTCCTTACAGGCGATGCCAACCTCATGGGACAGAGACACTTTTGATTCTGGCGACTCCCATTCCCATTTCCAGACACCCATTCCTGTTGATGTGCTTGCACGAATGTGCTCACATATCATTGTAAATGTCTCTCCTGTAAACCATGTGACTTTCAGCATTGCACCATCTACTCAGATGGAAAGAGTACCTCAAGGCACTTCAGGGAGACATCAACACACCTTACGATTCCATGATTCTTATATCTCACTCTGCTATGGAAAGCAGCCTACTATCCAGATGGAACGTACCAAGAACCAAGGCAACTTTGAAGAAGCACCTATGCAAGAAGAAACTCAACTCCGTGAAACAGGAAAAAACCGAAATATCAAATGATCACAGACTTAAGACTACTTATGACTTGCTGGTTCCGACTTGCGGATGGCATTCACCACTTCACACGGTTTGCAAAGTCAAGGTACAGAAAAATCACCGATTCAGAAGCGCAAAAGCTCAAGCTAAACGCGAAGAAGGACAGGCCGCTTACAAGCATCATCGATCACAGAGCCATGGATGGTATCCACACTATGGAGACCGAAATACAATATCAAGGAGATCAGAGGTACCGGGATCAGTTACGATCAGCATCTGCACAACAACACCGAGGAAGAGAACGCAGCCGGGCGCCTTCCACTTTTTACCGGCCACAGAGACGATGGGCTTCAAATACTGCACCAGGCAGCAACAAAGCCAAACTACAGCCGCGACTGGCGCATTTGTTCCTGAGCCACCGGCTCCATCAGCCTCATCAGCTGGACCTTGTGAACACCCAAGACCGCCAGTAAAAGCACCGCCATTTGCGGATGCCAAGTAAACCACGTTTGACACCTCGTGAACCTGATCCTCCGCCTCCGGAAGAACGAAAGCATCCGGACGAGACAAAGGAAATTCCTAAGGAAAAGGGAAGGATAAAGGAAAAGGAAAAGCAAAACCAAAAGGACAAGACCAGAACGCCGGTAAAGGTAAATTTCAAGGAAAAGTTATCTTCGTTGGCAGAACGTGTACCATGATGAAGACGGGGAACCCGTGTTCCCAAGATGGAGCATTAAACATCAAAAATGCGTGGGACCCAGGCGGGGCACTTACCCAGAGCACCCACAAGATGAGTGGGAATGTGTGTTTTGTGGAATTTATCCGACGCCTACCCATGAATGGTTTGAAGAAAAGTTGTACGGGTATTCACTGCCAATTTTTGTCTAAGTGCCGACATCGGTCAATGCATTCGCCGTGGATGGATTTGGTGTAGATTGACTTTGCAAGCCAATGTCTCACAATGCGATGCACGTCTCACATGATGTTTCACACTCCGTAGTTTGATCCATAGTCAGTGCCGAGAACGGTCAATGACAACTTTGACCAAGGTACAAATATTCAGACAAGAATTGAAACTCGAAGACAATTTGTCTGTTTTGAGTTCCTTGTTGGGGATACACAAGTTTCAACTACATGTCATGTCCTATTTTCACACATCCATGTCACCAACAACAATAGCATGTTTGAACCATGGCTCAAGACTGAAAGCGTAGCTGCAGCGTCAAGAGGAGAGTTGCTGACCGGCAGGTTTGTGCGGACCTGGTGAACTCCCCCCCTTGATTGTATACTATATATACAGGTCAGGCCAGAGGTTCCTGGAAGCTCCGGGGAACCTCCGGCCTTGAGCCTGTTTACATATTTCCATTTTTTCCCTGCCGCTTCGCGGCTTGGAGCCGCCCGCGCCGGGATCTTTGTACGGTGGCGTAGAGGAGCTCGTGCTCTTGGAGCCAAGGAAAGCCAGAGGGGTAGTGTGTGGAAGGAATCTGTCAAACATCATGGCGCGCCGGAGCGGTAGAACCAGCGAGATCTAGAACCATGTTAGGCGTATGTTAGGCCATCTTGGGCTTTTGTTGGGCCATGCTATGGCCTATGTTGAAGCTATGTTGGGCCTTATATCGGACCATGTTGCGCCTATAGGTCGAACATAGCCTCCACTGAGAAAACCTTTGAAGAGATTCCACCCCCCTGGGCATGCCCGGTCAAACCATTTTGCTGAAAACGCTATGTTTCTCCACGTTTTTTTCGTCAAACTTGGCCCAAAGATAGTCCCAACATGTCCCAACATCACAGGAAACAGGCCCAACATAGACTCACGTTACGGCAAAGCCACGCAGAAGATGGGCCAACATAGCGCCAGAGGAGGCGAGAGTAAGCCCACCATCGATGCAAAACATTTCACAGCAAGTTTTTGGGTCATGTCGAGGCTGAGGCCCATGTTGAGGCTATATGGCGAGGATATAGTGGAGCCTGGTGGCTGGCTATGTAGGGACCATCTTGGGCCTACGTTGGGCCATCTTGGGTCTATGTTGAGGGATATTGGGCCTATGTTGAGTGATTTTGCGCCTATGCCGATGCTGTGTTAGGCCTATGTTGAGACTATGTCGAGGAGATTTTGGATCATGTTGGCAAGATACATCGAACATTCCGTGATCTTACATCATTATCATCGTCATCAACTTCATCTTCTTCATCATCCCCGTCGTCATCGGCAACATCATCGCCGTCATCGTCATCGTCATCGTCATGATGATCGTCAGCGTCATCGTCATCATCATCGTCATCATCGTCATCATCATCATCGTCATCATCATCATCGTCGTCATCATCATCATCATCATCATCAGTATCATCGTCAACATCATCATTGTCATCATCATCATCATCATCATCATCATCATCATCATCATCGATCATCAATCATCGATCATCGATCATCATCCTCGTCCTCGTCGTCGCCATCATCATCACCACCAGCGTCGTCATCAGCAGCATCATCATCGTCAGCGTCATCATATAGTCCACATCATCGTGGGCAGCATCATCGTCATCATCGTCATCATCGTCATGATCGTCATCATCGTCATCAACATCCTCGTCATCGTCATCATCATCATCATCATCACTATCATGATCATCATCATCATCATGATCTTCATCATCATCGTTGTCGTCATCGTCATGATGATCGTCAGCGTCATCGTCATCATCATCGTCATCATCGTCATCATCGTCATCATCATCATCATCGTCATCATCGTCATCATCGTCGTCATCATCATCATCAGTATCATCGTCAACATCATCATTGTCATCATCATCACCATCATCATCATCATCTTCTTCATCATCAGCGGCATCGGCATCGGCATGGGCATCGGCATCGTCGTCATTATCATCATCGTCGTCCTTATCATCAATGTTGTCACCATCATCGTTGTCGTCATCGTTATCATCATTACCATCACCATCACCATCATCATCATCATCATCATCATCATCGTCGTCTATGACAGGCCTATGTTTAGGCATGTTGAGGATATGCTGGATCATGTTGGGTGTTTACCCTCCAAGAAAATACCTTGAAAAACACAGCATTCTAGGAGAAAAAAAGCCCCCCCCCAGCTAAAGCTTATATTTAGCGATAGTCATAGCCGAAGTGACTCTCACTCATGCCTCTAGCACCTTCGGAGCGGGCAGATTTTTATCTATGGATGTACTGTTGTATACGTATTATGTAGCGTTTTTCTTTTTTTCAACTGATGTTGAAACTGAGTTCATTGTATATAAATATATATATTAAAAAATATATATATATAGATATAGGCCGTGCGGCTGTGCCACAAAGTCACAGAGTCATACATGGCAGTCAACTACAGAATCCGAATCCCTAAAAAGCAGGTGGTCCTTCGGCAGCAGTGGCCGCCCCCTCAATTCCTCAATCCTGATTTGAATCCCGAATCAGAGAGCCCGAGCCCTGCCTCTGATTCGAAAGAGTGAACCAATTTCACCGGTTTCGCAGCCAAACATCCATGTTGATGGTAGCAATGGCAAAAGGGTCGATGGGTCAATCTCAAATCCTCTTTGAAGTTGAACACTCTGAGGACATTGAAGTTGGTATGCGACTAGTTGGTATGTGACAAGTCGGTGTGTGACAAGATGGTAAGTGACAAGAGGGTGTGTGACAAGTCGGTATGTGACAAGTTGGTATGTGACAAGTTGGTATGTGACAAGTTGGGCTGTGACAAGTTGGTATGTGACAAACTTGGTGCGTGACAAGTTGGGATATGACAAGTTGGTATGTGACAAGTCGGTGTGTGACAAGTTGGTAAGTGACAAGAGGGTGTGTGTGACAAGTCGGTGTGTGACAAGTCGGTGTGTGACAAGTTGGTGTGTGACAAGTTGGTGTGTGACAAGTCGGTGTGTGACAAGTTGGGCTGTGATAAGTCCGTGTGTGACAAGTCGGTATGTGACAAGAGGGTGTGTGACAAGTTCGTATGTGACAAGTTGGTATGTGACAAGTTGGTGTGTGACAAGTTGGTATGTGACAAGTCGGTATGTGACAAGTTGGTATGTGACAAGTTGGGATGTGACAAGTTGGTATGTGACAAGTCGGTGTGTGACAAGATGGTAAGTCACAAGAGGGTGTGTGACAAGTCGGTATGTGACAAGTTGGTATGTGACAAGTTGGTATGTGACAAGTTGGGCTGTGACAAGTTGGTATGTGACAAAGTTGGTGCGTGACAAGTTGGGATATGACAAGTTGGTATGTGACAAGTCGGTGTGTGACAAGATGGTAAGTGACAAGAGGGTGTGTGACAAGTTGCTATGTGACAAGTTGGTATGTGACAAGTTAGTGTGTGACAAGTGGGTGTGTGACAAGTTGGGCTGTGACAAGTCCGTGTGTGACAAGAGGGCGTGTGACAAGTTGGTTTGTGACAAGTTCGTATGTGACAAGTTGGTGTGTGACAAGTTGGTATGTGACAAGTCGGTATGTGACAAGTTGGTATGTGACAAGTTGGGATGTGACAAGTTGGTATGTGACAAGTCGGTGTGTGACAAGATGGTAAGTGACAAGAGGGTGTGTGACAAGTCGGTATGTGACAAGTTGGTATGTGACAAGTTGGTATGTGACAAGTTGGGCTGTGACAAGTTGGTATGTGACAAACTTGGTGCGTGACAAGTTGGGATATGACAAGTTGGTATGTGACAAGTCGGTGTGTGACAAGATGGTAAGTGACAAGAGGGTGTGTGACAAGTCGGTATGTGACAAGTTGGTATGTGACAAGTTGGTATGTGACAAGTTGGTACGTGACAAGTCCGTGTGTGACAAGAGGATATGTGACAAGAGGGTGTGTGACAAGTTGGTATGTGACAAGTCGGTGTGTGACAAGAGGGTAAGTGACAAGAGGGTGTGTGACAAGTTTGTATGTGACAAGTTGGGATGTGACAAGTCGGTATGTGACAAGTCGGTGGGTGACAAGTCGGTATGTGACAAGTTGGGCTGTGACAAGTTGGCATGTGACAAGTTGGTATGTGACAAGTTGGTATGTGACAAGTTGGTATGTGACAGGTTGGGCTGTGACAAGTTGGGATATGACAAGTTGGTACGTGACAAGTTAGAAAGTGACAAGGTGGTATGTGACAAGTTGGGCTGTGACAAGTTGGTATGTGACAAGTCGGTGTGTGATAAGTTGGTATGTGACAAGTCGGTGTGTGACAAGTTGGTAAGTGACAAGAGGGTGTGTGTGACAAGTCGGTGTGTGACAAGTCGGTGTGTGACAAGTTGGTGTGTGACAAGTTGGTGTGTGACAAGTCGGTGTGTGACAAGTTGGGCTGTGACAAAAGGGTGTGTGACAAGTATGTATGTGACAAGTTGGGATGTGACAAGTTGGTATGTGACAAGTCGGTGTGTGACAAGTCGGTATGTGACAAGTTGGGCTGTGACAAGTTGGCATATGACAAGTTTGTATGTGACAAGTTGGCATGCGACAAGTCGGTATGTGACAAGTTGGTATGTGACAAGTTGGTATGTCACGAGTTGGTCAGTGACAAGAGGGTGTGTGACACAAGTTGGTATGTGACAAGTTGGTATGTGACAAGTCGGTACGTGCTAAGTTGGGATATGACAAGTTGGTACGTGACAAGTTGGGATTTAACAAGTTGGCATGTGACAAGTTGGTATGTGACAAGTTGGTATGTGACAAGTTGGTATGTGACAAGTTGGGCTGTGACAAGTTGGGATTTGACAAGTTGGCACGTGACAAGTTAGTACGTGACAAGTTGGTATGTGACAAGTTGGAAAGGGACAAGAGGGTGTGTGACAAGTTCGTATGTGACAAGTTGGGATGTGACAAGTTGGGATGTGACAAGTTGGTTTGTGACAAGTTCGTATGTGACAAGTTGGTGTGTGACAAGTTGGTATGTGACAAGTCGGTATGTGACAAGTTGGTATGTGACAAGTTGGGATGTGACAAGTTGGGATGTGACAAGTTGGGATGTGACAAGTCGGTATGTGACAAGTTGGGCTGTGACAAGTTGGTATGTGACAAGTCGGTATGTGACAAGTTGGTATGTGACAAGTTGGTATGTGACAAGAGGGTGTGTGACACAAGTTGGTATGTGACAAGTTGGTATGTGACAAGTTGGTACGTGACAAGTTGGGATGTGACAAGTTGGTATGTGACAAGTTGGTGTGTGACAAGTTGGGATGTGATAAGTTGGTATGCGACAAGTCGGTAAGTGACAAGTTGGTATGTGACAAGTTGGGCTGTGACAAGTCGGTATGTGACAAGTTGAAATGTGACAAGTCGGTATGTGATGACAAGTTAGTTTGTGATAAGTTGGCATGCGAAAAGTCAGTATGTGATGACAAGTTAGTATGTGATAAGTTGGCATGCGAAAAGTCGGTATGTGATGACAAGTTAGTATGTGATAAGTTGGCATGCGAAAACTCGGTATGTGATGACAAGTTAGTATGTGATAAGTTGGCATGTGACAAGTCAGTATGTGATGACAAGTTAGTATGTGATAAGTTGGCATGCGAAAAGTCGGTATGTGATGACAAGTTAGTATGTGACAAGTTGAAATGTGACAAGTCGGTATGTGATGACAAGTTAGTATGTGATAAGTTGGCATGCGAAAAGTCGGTATGTGATGACAAGTTAGTATGTGATAAGTTGGCATGCGAAAAGTCGGTATGTGATGACAAGTTAGTATGTGATAAGTTGGCATGCGAAAAGTCGGTATGTGATGACAAGTTAGTATGAGATAAGTTGGCATGCGAAAAGTCGGTATGTGATGACAAGTTAGTATGTGATAAGTTGGCATGCGAAAAGTCAGTATGTGATGACAAGTTAGTATGTGATAAGTTGGCATGCGAAAAGTCGGTATGTGATAAGTTGGCATGCGAAAAGTCGGTATGTGATGACAAGTTAGTATGTGATAAGTTGGCATGCGAAAAGTCAGTATGTGATGACAAGTTAGTATGTGATAAGTTGG
>CAMXCT020002444.1:70742-100121 GCA_947184155.2 Cladocopium goreaui
AGTTAGTCAAAGAAAGAGTTAGTCAAAGAAACAGTTAGTCAAAGAAACAGTTAGTCAAAGAAACAGTTAGTCAAAGAAAGAGTTAGTCAAAGAAACAGTTAGTCAAAGAAACAGTTAGTCAAAGAAAGAGTTAGTAAAAGAAAGAGTCAGTCAAAGAAACAGTTAGTCAAAGAAACAGTTAGTTAAAGAAAGAGTTAGTCAAAGAAAGAGTTAGTCAAAGAAACAGTTAGTCAGGGAAAGAGTTAGGCAAAGAAAGAGTTAGTCAAAGAAACAGTTAGTCAGGGAAAGAGTTAGCAAAGAAACAGTTAGTCAGGGAAAGAGTTAGTCAAAGAAAGAGTTAGTGAGGGAAAGAGTTAGTCAAAGAAAGAGTTAGCAAAGAAACAGTTAGTCAGGGAAAGAGTTAGTCAAAGCAAGAGTTAGTCAGGGAAAGAGTTAGTCAAAGAAAGAGTTAGCAAAGAAACAGTTAGTCAGGGAAAGAGTTAGTCAAAGAAAGAGTTAGTGAGGGAAAGAGTCAGTCAAAGAAAGAGTTAGTGAGGGAAAGAGTTAGTCAAAGAAAGAGTTAGTCAGGATATATGAGGTAGTCAAAGAAAGAGTTAGTCAAAGAAACAGTTAGTCAGGGAAAGAGTTAGTCAAAGAAAGAGTTAGTCAAAGAAACAGTTAGTCAAAGAAACAGTTAGTCAAAGAAAGAGTTAGTCAAAGAAAGAGTTAGTCAACGAAACAGTTATTAGTCAAAGAAACAGTTAGTCAAAGAAAGAGTTAGTCAACGAAACAGTTATTAGTCAAAGAAACAGTTAGTCAGGGAAAGAGTTAGTCAAAGAAAGAGTTAGTCAAAGAAACAGTTAGTCAAAGAAACAGTTAGTCAAAGAAAGAGTTAGTCAAAGAAAGAGTTAGTCAAAGAAACAGTTAGTCAAAGAAACAGTTAGTCAAAGAAACAGTTAGTCAAAGAAACAGTTAGTTAAAGAAAGAGGTAGTCAAAGAAAGAGTTAGTGAGGGAAAGAGTTGGTGAGGGAAAGAGTTAGTCAAAGAAAGAGTTAGTGAGGGAAAGAGTTAGTCAAAGAAAGAGTTAGTCAAAGAAGAGTTAGTCAAAGAAAGAGTTAGTGAGGGAAACAGTTAGTCAGGGAAAGAGTTAGTCAAAGAAAGAGTTAGTGAGGGAAAGAGTTAGTGAGGGAAACAGTTAGTCAGGGAAAGAGTTAGTCAAAGAAAGAGTTAGTGAGGGAAAGAGTTAGTCAAAGAAAGAGTTAGTGAGGGAAAGAGTTAGTCAGGGCATTGTGATTTGCAACTGTAGGATCGTTCCCGCAATGTAAATGGGATTGCAAGTGGTGCTGGTGGAGGAGTTGCCGATGGAGTTTTGGAGGAAGTCTCGCACGAAATGCGTTTTTGAGAGATAGCAGATGCACGAAACCCTATGTTTTTCCATACAAAATCCGTCCCCGAACCTCGATGATCTACCTCTGCGGTGCGACGGGTGCGAGACGGTCTCGTGTGTGGTCGGATCATGCTCGGATATGTTCGGATCATCCTCGGATCATTCTCGGATCGGTTCCGCATTGTAAATGGGGTGTCAACTGTTTTTCATGCATGTGTGGTCGACAGAATTCCATTGTGATTTGCAACTGTAGGATCGTTCCCGCATTGTAAATGGGGTTGCAAGTGTTGCTGGTGGACGAGTTGCTGATGGAATTGCATTGTGATTTGCAACTTTAGGATCGTTCCCTCACTGTAAATGGGATTGCAAGTGGTGCTGGTGGAGGAGTTGCCGATGGAGGTTTGGAGGAAGTCTCGCACGAAATGCGTTTTTGAGAGATAGCAGATGCACGAAACCCTATGTTTTTCCATACAAAGTCCGTCCCCGAACCTCGATGATCTACCTCTGCGGTGCGACGGGTGCGAGACGGTCTCGTGTGTGGTCGGATCATTCTCGGATATGTTCGGATCATCCTCGGATCATTCTCGGATCGGTTCCGCATTGTAAATGGGGTGTCAACTGTTTTTCGTGCATGTGTGGTCGACAGAATTCCATTGTGATTTGCAACTGTAGGATCGTTCCCGCATTGTAAATGGGGTTGCAAGTGGTGCTGGTGGATGAGTTGCCGATGGAATTCCATTGTGATTTGCAACTTTAGGATCGTTCCCTCACTGTAAATGGGATTGCAAGTGGTGCTGGTGGATGAGTTGCCGATGGAGTTTTGAAGGAAGTCTCGCACGAAATGCGTTTTTGAGAGATAGCAGATGCACGAAACCCTATGTTTTTCCATACAAAGTGCGTCCCCGAACCTCGATGATCTACCTCTGCGGTGCGACGGGTGCGAGACGGTCTCGTGTGTGGTCGGATCATTCTCGGATATGTTCGGATCATCCTCGGATCGGTTCCGCATTGTAAATGGGGTTGCAAGTGTTGCTGGTGGACGAGTTGCTGATGGAATTGCATTGTGATTTGCAACTCTAGGATCGTTCCCTCAATGTAAATGGGATTGCAAGTGTTGCTGGCGGATGAGTTGCCAATGGAATTCCATTGTGCTTTGCAACTCTAGGATCGTTCCCGCAATGTAAATGGCTGTGTCAAGGTTGCTTCGTGCTGTGGCTGCATTGGTAATACTATTGTCTTTTGCAGCTGGACTTTTTAAATCGTATTGGAGTGGCTGCATGAAGGCTGCGACACTGATTTGTCAGTAGATTTTCTCCATTTTGGCGCTAGTGATTTTCTTTTTAAAAATCCTTTTAAAAAGTGTTTCAAAATCGTTTTTTTTTCGCTCTGGCGTCGAGATCCATCCGGTTTTGGAGCTACAATTTCCGACGCCGTTGTGCGTAGTTCTATTGTGTTTTGCAACTCAGTCTCTGCAGATCGCATTGTAATGGCTGCGTCAAGGTTGCTTCGTGCTGTGGCTGCGTTCGTAATACTATTGTCTTTTGCAGCTAGACTTCGTAAATCGTATTGGAGTGGCTGCATGAAGGCTGCGACACTGATTTATCAGTAGATTTTCTCCATTTTGGCGCTAGTGATTTTCTTTTTAAAAATCCTTTTAAAAAGTGTTTCAAAATCGTTTTTTTTTCGCTCTGGCGTCGAGATCCGGTTTTGGAGCTACAATTTCCGACGCCGTTGTGCGTAGTTCTATTGTGTTTTGCAACTCAGTCTCTGCAGATCGCATTGTAATGGCTGCGTCAAGGTTGCTTCGTGCTGTGGCTGCATTCGTAATACTATTGTCTTTTGCAGCTCGACTTCGTAAATCGTATTGGAGTGGCTGCATGAAGGCTGCGACACTGATTTGTCAGTAGATTTTCTCCATTTTGGCGCTAGTGATTTTCTTTCTAAAAATCCTTTTAAAAAGTGTTTCAAAATCGTCTTTTTTTTCGCTCTGGCGTCGAGATCTGGTTTTGGAGCCACAATTTCCGACGCCGTTGTGTGTAGTTCTATTGTGTTTTGCAACTCAGTCTCTGCAGATCGCATTGTAATGGCTGCGTCAAGGTTGCTTCGTGCTGTGGCTGCATTCGTAATACTATTGTCTTTTGCAGCTCGACTTCGTAAATCGTATTGGAGTGGCTGCGTGAAGGCTGCGACAGTGATTTGTCAGCAGATTTTCTCCATTTTGGCGCTAGTGATTTTCCTTCTAAAAATCCTTTTAAAAAGTGCTTCAAAATCGTCTTGCACAACAACAGTACGTGGTTGGACGACAAAGAGTCGGACGACGAAGTTCTCCGCAGACAATACCGTCATCTCTGGGAAGCTGTGCGGTCCTTTCAACCAGAGTTTGTTGATGCTGAGATGAAGCGCAGACAAGGTCTTGCCGCAGAGGTTTCAACTCTCGTTTGACGGCCGAGGGCTGGGTGTGCGTTGTTATGAACCGCATCCGGGTGTGAATGGCTGTGCTTCAGTAGCTTCGCCTTTCATTTGACCCTGCGAACCGCAGAATGCCTCTGTCACTTGGTTTTGGTTTCTGTGTGCGTTGTTACGAACCGCACAAAAAAACATGATCGTATTGCATACATGTGAAAAAAACATGGTGTCCTGGGAGCGGGTAAATGCAAGGTCCCACTAAGATCCGCTCAATGCTTTATGCAGCATGGGTTGGATTTTTGTAGTTTGTTGAAAGTATGATTTTCTTGACCATTTCCTTTTCCAGACATCAGACCTCAAGCTGGGTGAGATGGTATGTTTCGTGTTTATTTGACCTCTGTTGAATGAGATGGTTGGTTGGGGATCTACAATTTGGATGAGGAAGTGCGTTTCGTATTTCTTGGACCCTAGTTGGTACGTGTAATTGTTTCTTTACTTCGACTATGGGGAATTTCGATCTGTTATATTCACCCTATGATGTTGTCTGGTAGCGGTTGTGTAGTTTCAGCTCTGCAATGTTGCCGCTGCCGTTTGTGTCGGTCATGCATATGTGATCAAATCTATCAGCAAGACCTAAATCATATTATGTCATGTTTTGAATCATCACATGTTTTTTTTAACGCATGCATCATGGAGTTTGCAAGGGACACCCGACGTGCGACGTTACGGTCCGCGTTGGCTAACATATGTGTAGCAGCATGTTGGATATATAGGTGGAAAAATAATTTTCGTAAGTATTGTTGAGTGATTACATCGATTCGGTCAGAAAACGATCATATATAGCAAGCATGCAACGTAGCTATCATATATAGCAGGTACACGCTGTCAACAAACAGCACGCATGGACACGATACAACCTTGCAACTGCGTATACTCGCAACGCGTACGTTCTGGTCCGCGCAAGCGTGGGTACGTGCGACGCTGTGGTCCGCGTAAGCTAGCGCCATGGAATCGTCGCTGTTCGAAGACCTTGTTTGTTTCTTGCAGAAAGAAGAGCTTGTGTTGAAGGCTTTGCGTGCCACGAATTTGAAAGCATGCTTGCGGACAGGGACAGGCACCAAAGGATACGAAGCAAATGCAGAGCGAGCCAAATATTATAGAATTTACAATAAGATTGAGAAGTCAGTAACGGCTGACCAAAAAGCTACTTTAATGGATTGGGAACGAAGGCTTTGCAGTGAGGCGGATGACATTGATTTTGCACGGTTGCTTGCCATATTTGCAAGCCGTGAAGAGGAGCTGAAGCAAATGAGAAAACCGAGCCTCGAAGCATGCTTCAACAGCAACCTGAGCAATGCAGACAAAGACTTAAAGTTTTGCCAAAATTTCTTCAAACGCAAAAAAAACAGTATGACAGATGAACAGCAAAAGGTTGTGGATGAATGGGAGGAGATCATTTGTGCCGATGGTGCGGGGTTATGTCCTGCCATCGATGCAGATTTCGCACGCTTGCTTACTATACTTGAAAACCGTCAAGATGACTTGCGACAAATGCAAAAAACAAGTCTCGAAGCATGTTTCAACAGCAGCCTGGGCAATAGAGACAAGGACTTAAGGTTTTGCCAAAATTTCTTGAGGCACAAAAAAGCAAGTATGACAGATGAACAGCAAAAGGTTGTGGATGAATGGGAGGAGAAGATTTGTGCCGATGGTGCGGGGTTGTGTCCTGCCATCGATGCAGATTTCGCGCGCTTGCTTACTATACTGGAAAACCGTGAAGATGACTTGCGACAAATGGAAAAAACAAGTCTCGAAGCATGTTTCAACAGCAGCCTGAGCAATACACACAAGGACTTAAACTTTTGCAAAAATTTCTTCAAGCGCAAAAAAGCAAGTATGACAGATGAACAGCAAAAGGTTGTGGATGAACAGCAAAAGGTTGTGTTTTGGGTGGTTGGTTCAAATCGTAATTCCATCGTTCGTGCGGTTGTATGTTGATAACGTCCATAAAATGACCACCGTGACTTTGATTAGTGTGACCATACCTGATGTGACTGTTGCAGATATCAAACGATTCTGACCATGACTACTGTGACCTTAGATACTATGACAAAGACTACTTTGACAATGACCGTTGTGGCTGTAACTGTAGTGACAATGAGTATTGTAACTGTTTGGACTGGCCCCTTTTTAGGTAATGACAGTGGGAAGTAGAAGTGACGGCATTAGTGTCCCTGGTTGTGGCTTCAGTAGTAATGTTAGACGTCGGTCGGTTATGGCTCACAGAAACAGACATGATGTTTGTTGCCTACGCATGTGTTATGGGTAACAGAAACAGACATGATGTGTTTTTGGTACATATGCGTTCGAGAAATGCCATTGCTAACACATGTTTCTGCTTCAAGTAATTGAGAAAGAATTGTTTTGGACATGTGAGCAACTTGTGGTTCCACTGTTCGTTCGGTGTTTTGGCCCGCGGACATGATTATTGTCTTAGATCATAAGGATGTGAATCTCACCATTATTCTTGTTTTAGAGCAGCAACTCGTAGTCTTCTCACAGGCCTTGCATGCGGGTATGCAGTTAGGTGCTGCCTGTGTGACACATGTTGTCTGTGAGGACAGGGTCGCACATGCCACTCTTGCAGAAGCCCAACGTGGTTTAAGTGATTAATTACCATTGTCCGATCCCTGTAGTTCACCACTACAACCACGTGGCCTCTCACAAGACACGCACGCGGGTATGCAGTTATGTGCTGCCTGTGTCGCACATGTTATCTTTGAGGATGGGACGCAGACGCCACGGTTGCACAAGCCAAGCGTAGTTTAAGTAATAAATTCCCATAGTCCGATCCCTGTAATTCACCACTATAACCACTTGACTTTGCACAGGCATTGGATGGCCGTGTGTTGTGCATGACGTGCTGGTCGCTGATGGGTCAAGGACACCATCAGCGATTGGGATCGACTCTCGCTTGACTGCCAAGGGCTGGGTGTGCGTTGTTATGAACCGCATCCGAGTTTGAATTGCTGTCCTTCAGTAGATTCGCCTTTCATTTAGCCTTGCGAACCGCAGAATGCCTCTGTCACTTGCTTTTGGTTTATGTGTGCGTTGTTACGAACCGCACAAACAACCATGATCGTATTGCATACATGTGAAAAAACAAAGCTGTCATGGGAGCGAGTCAATGCAAGCTCTCACTGAGATCCTCTCAATGCCTTGTGCAGCATGGGTTGGAGTTTTGTGGTTTGTTGAATGTATGACTTTCTGGGCCATTTTTTTTTCAGACATCAGACCCAAAGCCCTATGATTTTCTCCATTTTGGCGCTAGTTTTTTTTGGTTGCACGTAAGTTTAGAGCAGTTGGACGTGTGGGGCGTGAAGTGTGGAGTGTGAAGTTTAAGTGTGGAGTGCGAAGAGCGCAGTGTGAAGTGTGAAGTGTGAAGTGTGAGGTTTGGAGTGTGAAGGAAGCAGTGAGAAGTGTGAAGTGTGGACTGTGAAGTGTGAGGGAAGTGTGGAGTGTGAAGTGCGAAGTGAGAAGTGTGAAGTGTGAAGTTTGGAGTGTGAAGTTTGGAGTGGGAAGGAAGCAGTGAGAAGTGAGAAGTGTGAAGTGTGGAGTGTGAAGTGTGGAGTGTGAAGTGCGAAGTGAGAAGTGTGAAGTTAGGAGTGTGAAGGAAGAAGTGAGAAGTGAGAAGTGAGAAGTGTGAAGTGTGGAGTGTGAAGTGCAAAGTGAGAAGTGTGAAGTGTGAAGTGTGAAGTTTGGAGTGTGAAGGAAGCAGTGAGAAGTGAGAAGTGTGAAATGTGGAGTGTGAAGTGTGAAGTGTGAAGTGCGAAGTGAGAAGTGTGGACTGTGAAGTGTGAAGTGTGGACTGTGAAGTGTGAAGTGTGGACTGTGAAGTGTGAAGTGTGAAGTGTGGACTGTGAAGTGTGAAGTGTGGACTGTGAAGTGTGAAGTGTGAGGTTTGGAGTGTGAAGGAATCAGTGAGAAGTGAGAAGTGTGGAGTGTGAAGTGTGGAGTGTGAAGTTTGAAGTTTGGAGTGCGAAGAGTGCAGTGTGCAGTGTGAGGTGTGGAGTGTCGAGGGAAGGACACGGTCGGGACAGGGTGTCTTTGAACTATAGGTCATTTATGTTTGGGAAACTTCCGCCGCCGGCTTGCCCGGGTCTATGTTATGTGATAAGTTGGCATGCGAAAAATCGGTATGTGATGACAAGTTAGTATGTGATAAGTTGGCATGCGAAAAGTCGGTATGTGATGACAAGTTAGTATGAGATAAGTTGGCATGCGAAAAGTCGGTATGTGATGACAAGTTAGTATGAGATAAGTTGGCATGCGAAAAGTCAGTATGTGATGACAAGTTAGTATGTGATAAGTTGGCATGCGAAAAGTCGGTATGTGGGTGTTGATCAAAATAAAGGTTCCTGGGGAAGGTACAACCGCCGAGCAACCGCCAACCAACCGCGTTCCGAAAGGTGACAATCGCGGAAGGGTTTTGTGCTATCCGATGCCATGTTGTACAGAAAATGCAATACACATTTCTAAATACACAGACGGATGCGCAAGTCACAAGCCTGCGCAGCGTTCAATCCAGACAGAATAGCACACTGGTGCGACATGTAAGTGGGCAAGAGGCATGGCATGGGCTAGTGACTACATTGGGGGGTTCCTCAATCGCCTCACAATCGCGGATCAATCGCGGATTTTTCGATCAAATATGGAAACCATGTCGGCCAAAAGTCCAACTCCACAGCTTCCTGCGCTCGCGATATGGTGGTCGGGCCCAGCCCACTCCACAGCCTCCTGAGCTCGGGATATGGCGATCGGGTCCAGGCACAGTCCACATCCACCGGAGCTTGCGATCTGCAGTTCGCGTCCAGGCATGGCAGCATCCGGAGCTGGCAGAGATGACACAAGGAGGAAGGCAAGCAGGCGAAGGAGAAGAAGGAGAAGGCCCGGCACCTCTGTTAAAATCTAGAGACCCTCTCCTGGCAGGTGGGGAAAAAAACCTGCAAAGCCCAGCACACAAGACTGCAGCACGGACACATACAAAAAGCAATTATATCCGCCCACCACAAGGCCACCGCAATGGCTCAAGAGCACCCCACGGCCGCAGCAATGGCTTCTTTTATAGGCTGCCGTTTGCGAAGCCTCAAACCCTCCAAACCTTCCAACTCCTCCAAAAGTTTGCCCACCTCCGCAAAGAAAAGGCACCCCACGGCCGCAGCAATGGCTTCTTTTATAGGCGTTCAAGGCTGCCAACCGCGCAGGCATAAGCTACCCCAAGGCCAGATCCATCGTTTCTTCTCAGCGCGGTCCATGCCAACAGGCACCCCAAGGCCACAACAATGGCTTCTTAGGCTTCTTATGGGCGTCCAAGCCTGCCGCTTGCCAGCCCTTAAACCCCTAAAACGCCTAAAACCCCTAAAACCCTTAAAACTGTTGAAACTCTGCCACAGCGTCTGGGACGCCCAATCGCGCAGCTTAAAACCGTTAAAACTCTGTCCAAGCGTCTGGGATGCCCAACCGCGCAGGCATAAGCTACCCCAAGGCCAGATCCATCGTTTCTTCTCAGCGCGGTCCATGCCAACCTGCCGTTTGCCAGCCTTTAAACCCCAAGGCCATGAAACTCTGCCACAGCGTATGGGACGCCCAACCGCGCAGCTTAAAACCGTTAAAACTCTGTCCAAGCGTCTGGGATGCCCAACCGCGCAGGCATAAGCTACCCCAAGGCCAGATCCATGGTTTCTTCTCAGCGCGGTCCACGCCAACAGGCACCCCAAGGCCACAACAATGGCTTCTTAGGCTTCTTATGGGCGTCCAAGGCTGCCGTTTGCCAGCCCTTAAACCCCTAAAACCCCTAAAACGCCTAAAACCCCTAAAACCCTTAAAACTGTTGAAACTCTGCCACCCTTAAAACCGTTAAAACTCTGCCACAGCGTATGGGACGCCCAACCGCGCAGCTTAAAACCGTTAAAACTCTGTCCAAGCGTCTGGGATGCCCAACCGCGCAGGCATAAGCTACCCCAAGGCCAGATCCATCGTTTCTTCTCAGCGCGGTCCACGCCAACAGGCACCCCAAGGCCACAACAATGGCTTTTTAGGCTTCTTATGGGCGTCCAAGCCTGCCGTTTGCCAGCCCTTAAACCCCTAAAACCCCTAAAACGCCTAAAACCCCTAAAACCCTTAAAACTGTTGAAACTCTGCCTCAGCGTATGGGACGCCCAATCGCGCAGCTTAAAACCGTTAAAACTCTGTCCAAGCGTCTGGGATGCCCAACCGCGCAGGCATAAGCTACCCCAAGGCCAGATCCATGGTTTCTTCTCAGCGCGGTCCATGCCAACAGGCACCCCAAGGCCACAACAATGGCTTCTTAGGCTTCTTATGGGCGTCCAAGCCTGCCGTTTGCCAGCCCTTAAACCCCTAAAACCCCTAAAACCCCTAAAACGCCTAAAACCCCTAAAACCCTTAAAAAACTCTGCCACAGCGTATGGGACGCCCAACCGCGCAGCTTAAAACCGTTAAAACTCTGTCCAAGCGTCTGGGATGCCCAACCGCGCAGGCATAAGCTACCCCAAGGCCAGATCCATCGTTTCTTCTCAGCGCGGTCCATGCCAACAGGCACCCCAAGGCCACAACAATGGGCCACAACAATGGCTTCTTAGGCTTCTTATGGGCGTCCAAGCCTGCCGTTTGCCAGCCCTTAAACCCCTAAAATCCCTAAAACCCCTAAAACCCCTAAAACCCTAAAACCCTAAAACCCTTAAAACTGTTGAAACTCTGCCACAGCGTCGCGCCAATCGCGCAGACCGTTAAAACTCTGTCCAAGCGTCTGGGATGCCCAACCGCGCAGGCATAAGCTACCCCAAGGCCAGATCCATCGTTTCTTCTCAGCGCGGTCCATGCCAACAGGCACCCCAAGGCCACAACAATGGCTTCTTAGGCTTCTTATGGGCGTCCAAGCCTGCCGTTTGCCAGCCTTTAAACCCCAAGGCCATGAAACTCTGCCACAGCGTATGGGACGCCCAACCGCGCAGCTTAAAACCGTTAAAACTCTGTCCAAGCGTCTGGGATGCCCAACCGCGCAGGCATAAGCTACCCCAAGGCCTGTCCAAGCGTCTGGGATGCCCAACCGCGCAGGCATAAGCTACCCCAAGGCCAGATCCATCGTTTCTTCTCAGCGCGGTCCATGCCAACAGGCACCCCAAATTTGTCGGCGTAATATCCAGTTGTTTCCGTAATTATATCCTCAGCAACCTCTTTTTTTTTTCCGGGGTCCAAGCGAACATCACAATTCTAAGCGCAATGATCTCTCTCTCTCTCTCTCTCTACCAGACCACCCCCAATAGGGGGGTCGGCGGCACCAGGGCGCTAGCCCATTCTATAACATATATGATTTTCTCCCATATACACAGTAGATGACTGCATCAATCGCAAACCAATCGCCGAGCAATCGCGATGCAGCGTTTTACAATCGCGGATGTCAAGATATACATACCCGTTCATAATTCTTAGACTTGCATTTGCGATCGGCCCCCATGTGATGACAAGTTAGTATGTGATAAGTTGGCATGCGAAAAGTCGGTATGTGATGACAAGTTGGTATGTGATAAGTTGGCATGCGAAAAGTCGGTATGTGATGACAAGTTAGTATGTGATAAGTTGGCATGCGAAAAGTCGGTATGTGATGACAAGTTAGTATGTGATAAGTTGGCATGCAAAAAGTCGGTATGTGATGACAAGTTAGTATGTGATAAGTTGGCATGCAAAAAGTCGGTATGTGACAATGTGACAAGTTTGTGTGTGATGGCGGGAGGAGGCAGGAGGAGGTGGACGCGGTGGGAAGGCGGCCGGGTCTTTCTATTGATTGACTATTGCGAGAAGTCGAGAGATCAAAGCACTGACCTTTAGATTCAATCAGCAGCTCCTGAGCACTTTTTTTGCATTCCTGTGAGTACCTATTGGTTCGAAGCACTGTTGACTTCGAATGATTTCGCGGTCCTGCACTCCATGCAAGGCTCATCCGCGAAAATTCTCTCATCGGTGCCATCTCTTGGCAAAAGCAGCAACGAAACAGCTCCCACAATTAGTTGTGGAGTTGTGGAAAACATCTTGCTGCTTGCTTGACATTGACAAGGCAATCCTTCAAAACAAACCAAATCTCGAGAATACAAGAGCTAAAAAGTTCTCCTGTTGACCCGGTGACATGAAACGTACTGGTTGGCGCGTCCTACATTTCTATACCCGTCCTCCAAGGTGTTGATATGTTCATTCTGCCTAGTGATAAGAGCAAGCAAGCCTCACCAGACTAACCTCCAGCTAATCTGGGCGCTTTTTGCACCATGAATGCAAGGCATCAAAATACAAAACATCAAGTCATCACATGAATCAGCGCATGGCAAGGAATGAATCACCATGACAAGTCCTTTTGCTTTGACAAGCATTGACCCATGTGGTCCACAGGTCCACCTGTCTTCTTTGCCAAGTATTCTCTCCCGTCAGCTTTGAAGGACTCTTGGATCATCTTCTCCATTTTCTCTTCCATCTCACTGCAGGGAGGAACCTGCACAAAAACCTTGCCATCCTCCACCTTCGTCTTGAAAGTTGAAAGGTTGAAGTTCGGGTTGCTAATGCCCTCACCGGTCACAAGGTTATAGGTGGTCTTGTAGATGGGGTCTGCCACGGTCAATGTCCCGTTGGGCTGCACTCCCACAAGGCCGCGCGAAATAGTCCGAGCCTGCTTGTGGGGGCATAGATTCTGCGTCGCCAACCACTGTTCCTTTGGTTCTGCACTTGGAAGGTGGAACACTGCCAGTTCCTGCATGCCATGCTTCACACTGAGCCCACCATTTTTGGGGTAGGCGCTGACCAGTCCTGCAAAGATCCACTCCCAGTCACTCGAGTGGCTGTCCTCTTTTCTGTATAGTGCTGGGCCAGTGATGTCTGGTGGACTGTAAAGGTTGGGATGGCGCTGGCCTCGCATGTCAATGTATTCAATCTGTTCTGAGTCATGAGTCTCTTTGGTGTTCGCAAACTGTTGGAATTTCTGGCGCAACTCCTCATCATATGCCACTGCCTTCCATTCACATTTTTCGTTGGCTCGGTTGCGTTCCATCATTTGCTCCAAATCAACAGCTATGCCCAGAGAATCCTCGATGACAACCTTCTTCAAGTAATCAATGCCACCTTCAAGTTCAGCCAGCCAAGGTGCTGTGCGCTGCAGGTGCTTGGCTGTAGAAATGTAGTACATCAAGAATCGATCGACATATTTCAGGCACTCCTCGACTGAGCAGTCTGTGGCCAAAAGCTTAGCGTGCACTGGCTTGGCCCCACCATTGCCACACACATAGAGATTGTAGCCAGCCTGCGTGGCGATGACGCCCACGTCTTTTCCCTGAGCCTCTGCACACTCACGCAAGCATCCGGAAGCAGCCATCTTGATCTTGTGAGGCGCGCGAAGACCTTTGTAGCGATTCTCCAAAGTCACAGCCATGGTGACAGAATCCTGCTGGCCATAGCGGCACCAGCTTGTGCCCACGCAGCTCTTCACGGTGCGTAATGCCTTGCCATGAGAACGTGTGTGTCAACCATCGTCTTTTCAAGACTTCTGACCACGAGCTGCTGAATTTCATCATGTAGGTGGTTTTAGGGGAGGTTCATCATATATAATAATCCTAAAGTAGTTGGAATCTCTGAGTTTTCAAAAAAGACCCCTAGATAGAATCCGAAAATGGCTCAAAAATCCGGGTCGTTCACATTCAAAATATTCCAATAAAAATATTCCCAAAAAATTGGCCTCTAGAATGAGCACAAAAGGGTCATTTAGGTTGTGATTTGGTTCCCGATTGCGTGTTTGGGCTTTTGAAACGAACACAAAATCACAAATAGGTGTTATTTTGCTGGTGGATTTCGTTCTGACATGCCCATTTCAACCCAAAATCTTCCAAAAAAAGGAAAGCAAGAATCCAAGATCTACCATCCAAAGTTAATTCTCACCAGCGCTGTGCCAGGACAGGTGCACAAACCTATAGATAGAATATACTCTAGAGCCATCGGTATAACTGAACTTTCAAAAGGATGCATGGGATTAAGTGTGTTTTTGTGGTGCGTCCTGCCCATTCCTCTACATCTACCCATCCGAAATTCATTTTTGGGTGATCAGTGATTATTGAAAGGACCATTTGAAAGGAAAACAGAATAAGAAAAGCTGGAATCCAACATCTACCATCCAAAGATCATTCTTGGAACTTTTTGAGGAGGAAACTTTATAAGGAGCATGGGACAAGAAAAGCAAGAATCCAACATCTACCATCCAAAGTTCATTCTCGGAACTTTTTGAGAAGGAAACTTTTAAAGGCACATGGGACAAGAAAAGTGGGAATCCAAGATCTTACCCTCCAAAGTTCATTCTTGGAGCTTTTTGAGGAGGAAACTTTGAAAGGAACATGGGACAAGAAAAGTGGGAAGACAGGTGCGCAAAACTATAAATAGAATATACTCTAGAGCCATGGATATACGAAAACGTGTGGTATCAGCACAAGGACGTTTCTTGAGCCAAAGCCGTTCAAGTAAATACACCATTGTTTGGTGAAAAGTTCGTAGCAAACTATATTCCGGTTACACTTCGGTAACCATAAGTGAAAAGAATGCAAATAAGCCGTGGTAAAACTCTTCCCCCCCCTTCAACAGGATGGTGCATACAGCACACGCTCGCACATAGGATTCCCCCCGCCAGAATCCTGCGTGCGGCCAGAAACGCACCTGAGAGTTGAAGGCGAGTTCCAACAACCACAAGCCTAAGAAACTAATTTACAAAATATAGTACATCCTCACCGCAGCGTGGCCAAAAGCGCAGCAGCCGCCAGGCAGCAACAGCGCAGGCTCTTGCCAAAAGAAACAGTCCTCAGCGTCACCCGCGCAGAGCGCAGAGCTGACCCTCAAGGTAAAGGATTATACTAAACAAAATTATCGATGATTTCCATGTTGGGTTTTCAGGGTTTCGGTGCAGATCGAAACATACCTCAGTCAAGCGGTACCTAAGTCAAGTCCTTAGTTTCCTTAGTCGGCGGAGGAAGGATACCAAGCCGGGTTCTTAGTTCCAAGAACGATACTCGATTAAGTGCTTTTGTCAAGATATCAGCCAGCTGGTTTCTGGACTCAACGTACTGCAATTTGATTAGGTTGTTACTGATCGCTTCTGATAACGCGGCTACTGAAATCCTATGGGTCCTCGGCATTGATCTGAGTTTAGGTGAGTAACCAGATTCAAGCACCGTGATACATGCGGAGTTGTCCTCCATGAGCAATGAATCAACAGGGAATCCTAGGATACGTTCCAATAGTGACTTTGTGGGTATCATGTCTTGAAACACCCCTTCGTTTGCAGAAGCGAGTTCCGCCTCAGTGGTGGAGCGGGCCACTGCACTCTGACGCTTGGATGTCCAAGAAATTGGGAACAACCGGTCACCTGACTCAATTACCGTGAAGATGCCACTATGTGATTTACAGGAAGTAACACAACCAGCTAAGTCTGAATCGCAAAAGGCACGAATCAGTGGAGGCACTTCTGTCTTCGCAACTTCACCCATGATTCCAAAATGAGCAGTTTGTTTGACGTAGCCCACAAGCCGCTTCAACCTGAGATCATCAGCCCTTGACCACTTTGAGATCTGAGCTGCAAGGCTGACCACAGGAAAGTTGATGTCAGGGCGGCTCAATCGAGCCAGCCATAATAGTTTCATTAGTATGCTTGCAGAAGACTCCGCAAGCTGTCCTCTGGCCTCCCACAGATCTGGGGTCAGAACCGAGTCACTGACGAACGGAGTTTCTGCCGGCTTGACGGTTCCAAATTGTGTCTCATATAGTTCGACGGCGGAATCAGCATAAGCTTGCATCTCCATAAAAACGGCGGTATAACCACCCTTGTCAAGAACCCTGTGTTCACGTCCTAAGAATTTACCTGGTTCAATGACTTCATCGAAACTAATATGTTGTTTGATTTCCTCCCAGAACTTGGAAACACCATCAGAGGGACCTGAGGCCATAATGTCATCCACATAGGCGGCAATCAAAACTCTCAAATGAGGGAACCACCAAAGTGAAGGGTACTCTTCCAACCGGATAGCCTTCATCTTTAGGGTCACGATCCCATTGAAATAATCATGCCATGCATCCCCGCTAGTTTGATGACCGTACATGGCCTTGTCGAGAGGACATGCAACGCGAACAAACTTGCGAAACCAATGGCTAGGCCAAATGAGTTTTGGGATTACGACATATGTTGGCCTGTCGGCAAGCAGTGGCGCTTGCAGGTAAGCTTTGAAAGCGTCCGCTATGGTGCATACGTGGTCATTGAGCATTCCGTACCATAACACGATGTTTATGGAATTGACGGTTGCCGGCAAGGATTTGACTTCACGGTATATAGCCCTTTTACCGTTTTGGTCGCGGCATGCATCCCCTCGGAACACGAGCCTACCTTTAAGCTTTTGCTTTTCAACGGCTTGCTCGGCATTTTTCACGGAGCATATGGGCATAATATCGGCGATGTGTATGTCTTGACCTGTGGACCTGGACCACTGCAGAAGACTGTCCACTTCAATTGCTTCTGCTTCATTCCACACCTTTAAGCGGCGCATTTCGTCCGCCTCTTGCATCAACGCCTGCTTTGCACCTTCGCTGGAGGTAATTTCCTCTCGGGACATCGGCCGATGGACGAGGCCAAGAACTTCTTGAGCATGCCACAAACCTTGTTCGATATGAGCCTTCTGTCCAACCACAGTTGGCATTGCCGGTACACGGTTCATAATGGTTGAAGTGGCAAGTGAAGAAACTATAGCCAAAGCCATGTTCAGATTATAAAACCCGCTTTCATTGGCCATGTGCCCTCCTAGGATCTCATCATGCTTGTGACCGGGACCGTGGACGCAGCCATACTCATTGAGTTTAGTAGCAAGTCGGGGTGAAGTAGTTACGACACGCCATTCCTTAAAAGTTTTCTTGCCACCAATGACCAATCCGAAACCACATCCCGTAGGATAAGAAGAGTACAGGTTAAACTCGGTGATGAAACACAACACCAATTGTTCTTTCCACCCTGCACAATTCTTTGGCCACTCAAATGAAACAGTACCTCCTGATGCAGCAGCAATGCGGCCTAACTTCCGAAAGCGTGAAACTAGCTCCAGTGATTTCTTTCGTTCCTTCTTGAGATACTTCTTGAACGATTCACCTTTGGTAGCTAGATTCAAATTCTGAATGGGTGAGAAAGGACCACAAGGAATGGACCCAAACAAATGAATGGTTTCATTTTCTTGAACCTTTTCATGGAACCAATATTCAACTTGGGCAAAAACACCATCATCCAAAAGATCACCAAAATCAACAGACAATCCAAGATACGGAACCTCAAGTTGTTGACAAACCTTTGAACAAGAACTTTCGGATGAGCAACAAAACTCAACAAACCATTCCTTGTTTGTTTGCTGCTTTGACTTCTCAACCCTGGCAGAACCCCCCGATACCTCAGCAAGTCTGCGTGACATGAGGGTTTCATCCTCACCATCTTCGATAGCTTCAATCAGGATTGATGCCGCAACATCGGAACCTCTCTCCAAAAGTTGGGATTGAGTTGAAACTTGAGACCCTTTTGAGATGCTAATAAGACCCATAACATCCTCAACCGGACCAACATCACCAACAACCGAAGGTTCATAGTCATCATCCGCCCCCCCGACCGCTGAAGAACTTGGCCCTTCACCAACCTTTGGCTCGTGAGACTCAACTGGAGTTTTGGGAACACCTACAACTGGCGTTTTGGGGGCTTTGATGGGTTCACCTTCAAGTAGAGTATTGAATCGGGATCGACATTCCTTCGTGTGATAGTCGTTGCCATACTTACATGCATCACAACCTTTGGTTGGACCATATGACGCAACCCTCAACTTGGTGATTTTCCGATTCCTCTCCGCCGGTTTTGGTTTTGTCTCCACCCGCGCATGCACAGAGCTGGATTCTCCACCGCCACCTTTGGAAGATTTCTCGGCTTCAATGATGAAATCCTTGATCTCCTTTTCCAACAATGCATCCCTACGTGCAATTTCTTCATCATCCAAATCCTCATCATCAAGTTCTTCGGGGAAGTTCCCTAAGTAACCAGGCTGATTATCAACTTTTAGTACATTCTCACCTGACCCTTTCACCGGAAACTGCCACTGCCCCGGAGGAAACGCCAAAGTTCTGACTATCCTTTCCCGGTAGGTACCATCCCGAAATGATGACAAAGGCATGACATGATATAACCCTTTGAACTTCTGACCTGCAATCAACTCACCACCAAGGAACAAGGCACTTCCCCCTTTGGGTGCAAACGGTAATGGGTCTACTGACTTGATGTAAACCAAACAACCGAATGGTGCCTTGACACCTTCGTAAGCATAACCATGATGAGCTTCATAGCATGTGATCTCTGGATCTGCAGTGGATACTTTGGTGATGGGGTAAGCCCATTCAATGTACCTATGTGCCAACGGCCAAAACTCATGGCTAAGACCGGATTGCAACAGGATGGAGGCTGAAATGCCCTTCAAAGTCCTGATGAATGATTCTGCAAACGGGTTATGGATACTATTCCTAGGCTCTGCAGGTTCAGAGGCAAAACCAAGGTTCGTCAAAGCAGCCAAGATCTCGGGTGCCCGGTCACTTGCGACCGACACGATTCCCGCCTTCCGGCTACCACAAAACCTCCTGAGTGCTTCCTCAGTTCCCTCTGCATTCTTTGCCTTTAGAGGATATGAACCAACCAGTCCGCTATACCGATCAATGGTTACAAAGGTATACTGTTCACCATGAATCCCTGGATGAGTCCTAGAAATCACATGGTCACATGCGACCCTTTCAAGTGGTTCTTTGGGTTCTTCCATGTCTCGAATTTCTCGGAGATATTCTCTTTGGTTCGCCCTTTTGCGGTGGGGTGCATCATAGAGCTTTGCTTGGATACACACTGGGCAATGTTTGGATTTAGGCAAATGAGTAAGCAAATGATCTTTGTCAACCTCGATATCCAACAGTTCGTCATCATGATCTGGTGCTGGATCATCGGGAATGCCTTCAACATCGGCCTTTGAATCACCCTTTTCCACTACTACATTTGAAGGCTCGTGTCCCCCCCCCGGTGCTGCAGCAACAGCTGTCAAACCTGGAACAAAGGTAGCAGGAAACCGAAAGATTGGGACATTGTGTTCAATTCTGTGCGCATACAAAGGATCACCTTCAACGTCATAAGTGAAGTTGCATTCTGTTGAAGCCAAAAAGGGTAAACCATTGCAGGGCCAAACAAAAGAATAACCCTCATTTTGCACAAGGTTTCCAATTGAAAGCGCCATGGGGCATGAGTCCAACATATACACATTCTGGGGATTACTCCAAATGTTGGACCAGCAGCCTACCGTTCGGGTACCCTGTTGCGAACCACCACCAGTTGAAAACTTAAGTGGAGCTTGGGTATCGACAAAACAATGATCAGGAACCTCAAACCCTTGCCTCAACAAGGCTGACCGAGAACCAAGCGACTCACCCGCACCGGTGTCTCCGATGAACTCAACATATCGCGAATTAGCTGAATCCACCCCTCCAGACATTCCCAAAATTGGTGAATGCCCTTCAACTGAGCCCACACAACCAAGGCCCGTGACAAGTGCTACCATAGCCGCAGCTACCTTTGCCTTTGGCGTAGGAGCCGACTTTGCAGTTGGATTTCCAGTTGGAGCAGCACCACCACCAGCCACGTGAGCAAATGGACAATTTGTCCGAGTACACTTTCCCCTTTGGAAAAAGATACATAGTGGAGGATCACTAGATGAAGTCGATGGTCTGGCCTTAGGCTTTGGGGAATTCTTCCCATAATCCTTTTTGGGGTCTTGAGATCCTTTGGTTCCTTTGCCCTTGGGGGTCTCCTTTGAAGACGAACCCTGATCCTTTTTACCCTTCCCTTTGGGTTGGGAACCCTTCGCAACCATAGCTTTGGTGTCCTTTTTCGGGCTACTGGGACCTTTACGAAGATCATCCCTGATGCTTTGTGCATTGGTGTCATACTGAGATTCTCTCAAAGCTTGTTCCACCCCTGTCCACAAAAAGTCAAATGAACGAAGAGTGGGACGATCGGCATATTGGTCAATGGTTCTCCTAAGTAGTGAGTGCTTCTTGAGAGAGTTGTAAGCCCATTGCGACATCAAAGAATCCTGAGGTCGATCTGCAATCGGCAATTGGGAGAGAACGTATGTCACCTTGTCCGCCCAATTCTTAAGTCCTGTGGCACTGTCTTGGGGCGCCGGAAGTTGAAAAAGTTCAAGGCTAGACGTGATTGATGTGGAGGCATGACTGGTATCAAACTCAGAACTAACCATGTTGATAAGCATGCGTCCACGAACAGACTCTCCACTCATCTCGCACTTCTCCACGTACGCCTGGACCTTTAAGCCGAAGCTTGACCTCAACACCTCGGGTTTGCATAACACGCTAGCTATGACACGGTCAAATCGGGGAAAACCTTCGGAATCACGTTTCTTGGATTGCCTGAGTCCTTGGGTGTTTCCTGTTTGGGGTGGAATGGGATCAAATTACGTGATATTCCCAGTTTTGGTTGATTGTTAAAAAACAGAGATTGGGATCCAATTAGCGCCAGCAAAAGGTGCGGATACGCATGCTTCAAAGCAGATTTTTTTTGGGGGTAAAGAAAAACGGGACAAAATTGCAAAAGCATATCGCGAACATATACTCATACATCCATGCGAGCATATGACAACTTCGGAACGCTGCAGGTGGGCATTTTTCCCCTGAGGCTTTGCAGTCAAGCTTCTCCAACTACGCCAGTCTTGCGGTATACACCCGCTTCGCACAGGCAGCGTGCCCGCTTCCATTCGCAGGTTTCGCTGTTCATTGGGCCAAGCGAAAAGATTCAAAATTAGCGATCCGTGGGTTTGGCGATGCTTCCTGTTTCACTACGCTTTAGATCGTGCCTTTTTGCCCTTTCCTTTGGTTGTTTCGCTGGGTTCTTCCTGTTTTCTTTTTTTGGCAGCTGAGTCGGCCTTGGCCGCTGCCGGTTTAGGCGCCGCCGCTGCCTTGGCCGTGCTTTCTTTCTTTTTTGGTTTTTCTTCTGGCTGTGGCGGCCTTGAAGCATCTCCCGAAGGTTCAGCCCCTGAAGCTGCAGCAAGGGCTTCCGCCGCTGGGGCCTGCGGCTCCAACTCCAACTCGTCTTTCTTCTTTGGGTCCAGGTTGGGTGGTGCCACCCTCATGTTGGCATTTTTCTCGCCAGGGCTCTCATTATTCGCTCCATGCGAGTTTGCAGCATCTGGTGCTATCGCTCTCTTCTCGCTCTGGGCTTGCTGCTGCGGAGTTTGTCCGCTGTTGTCCTTGTCTTCATTCTGCATGGGTGCTGGGGCGCTTTCGTCTTTGCTATCTGTTTCTTTTTCTGTCTGGTCAGATGCCTTTGCCTCCGCAGGAACGACTGCAACATGCGGAGCAGCATGGCTTTGCTCAGCCCGTTTTTCCGCAGTGCTTTGCATCATCACTTCGGAATATTGAAGCTCTGCCTGTTCGGCCATTGCGGACTGCAGGATTGCACAGATGCTTGGGGGGATTGCGGTGTTGTCCGCTTTTTCCGCTGTCGCTTGTTCCATCCGCTCGTGGAATTTACGGCTATAGGCCCCCACGCGGATCCCCAAGACATCATGGGCATGCACCCTGTGGCTCACTGCACACACAGGGGGCAAGAAAAGCATGTCACCTGGGCCCAGCGTTGCGACGCAAAGTTCTTTATCTCTGGCTCTTTTCATCAGGACCTGCGCGTTTCCGCTAGTCATGTCTTCCAGCATTTTCTTGGGGTCTTCCAAAGAACGGGGTGTCAAAACTGCTACCATCATGTTTCCTGTCACCAGGATCCGGAAACAAGGCAGCATGGCGAGCTCACTTCGGCCACTGGACACGGAGCAAGCAGCAAAACCAAATCTGCTGGCTTTTTGAATGTTCAACAACGCATCTCTTGAAGACGCAGTCTCTGACAGGGCCTCCACTGACCAAAACGACGGAACCCTTTCCTCGTTTGTCAGCGCTTTGATCAGCAAGCTGCTGTGCTCATCATCCAAGGCGGTTTGTGCACGGCCATCAGTAACTCTCAATGCCGAACCAGCAAAGACTTTTCCGAATTCTGTCACTGCAGCAGAGACTTCTTGTGGAAGGTTTATTCCGCTTTGTATGAATGGTTCATTGCACAGATCGGGGTCCAATTCCTCTTGGCGAAGCACCGGGATGCGGAAAGAGTCATCTTGCCAAAGCTCAGAGTTGTTATCCAACAAGATGTTCTGCGCTGCTTGTTTTTTCCGCAGGACTTGAGACTTAGCATTTGCACGGCTTGCTTCCCCTTCGGCTGCGTTCCCGCTTGCCGCGCCTGCCTTGGCCACTTTCGCAGCTTCCTTGGCGGCTCTGTCTTCCTCTTTCTTCTTCTGCGCTTGGACTCTTTTTTCTGCTGCAATCAGATCCGTTTTGGCGGCTTTTACCGCTGCTAGTAATGTATTGATGGGCTTCTTCTGGCTGGCACCTTTTTCATTTACTTCCTTTATTTGCTGGGCAGATGTGCATGTGCGGAATTCCGCTGCCAGTTGCTTTAAGTGTGCAATTGTTTGCAAGTCTTGATAATCTTTGCATGGGCCCACGCGGCCTAGAGCCGCCACATCTTGCGATGTAGTTTGTGAGTCCGCCATGGCTTGCTTTTCCTCCGCTTGCTGCTCCTGCTTGTGGGCATTCAATGCTGCATCATCTGCTTCTATGATTGCGGCAGCCCATTTTTGCCGCTTCTCTAGAATGGACATTTCCTCGGTGAACTTGTTGGCCTCAGGCTTTCCGCGGAAACCATCGAGACAGTCAGCGCATTGTTTCAAAAGGGTTTGCACCGAATTTGCCAGATCCTCCAGACCTGTCACCCATGTTCTTTCTGCCTTTCGGCACTTTGTTTCTGCATCGAACCATTTTGCTGCTTTGGGTTTGGGCGTAGGGCAATCTGCGTCAGAATATTTGCTGCTGTCTTGAGATTCATCATCGCTTTGTTTTTCTTTGTCGCCATCCCCTTCTGCGGCTTTGTCTCCTCTTGTTCTGCCGCTTAAGCGGCGTTTCTTCTTCTTCGTCGTGCGGGCGGCATACATCTCTGCCATGTCCACACCATGTTGCGCTGCTTCTTTTTTAATGTCTGCCAGCTTGACACCACCCACGGCCTCTTCTTCTGCGTTGGCGGAGTCAGTGACCACCATGCGGGCGCGAGCCGCCACTGTTGCATCTGTTGCGTTGCGAGATAACCGCTCTTCCTGCGTGAATTCCTTTTTCGCAGCAACTTCACTGAAGCCTGACAAAAGTGTCTTGTGCGGAATGGCAAGGCGGGTAAATCCACGGGGACCATTTTGATCTTTGGCCACGGATGGGTCCGACATCCATTGTTGCCACTTTTGTTACGCTTCCTCTTTTCCCAAGTATCCGTATTTGGCCTTCTTGCTTTCTTCCATCCACTCGCCTTCCCACATCATCTTCTTGACTTCGTCTGAGCGTTCGCCGCTGCGGCTTTCCAATGTTTTGCGGAAAGCTTGGATACTGAATTTAATTTTTTTCTCCTGTGCTGCGGCTTGCATCCGCTCCTTTGCAAATTCTTTCTGCACATCCAATGCCATTTTCGGATCGCTTTTTACCAGATCTTTCATGTCTTTCTCACATCCCTGGCTTTTGGCCTGGCGCCAAAATGCTTTTTGGTGCAATACACAATCTTTGCAAGAGTTTTGGTCAGCATTGAAGTCAGACAAGGCCTTGCGTCTTCCGCAATAACTTGTGCATTTTTTAAACTTTTCCTCTGTTTGTTCTTTTTTTTTGGCGGCTTCCGCTGCTGCTCTCTCAGCCCTTCTTCGTTTTTTGTTTTTCTTCTTTTTTTCATGTGCATCGTCGTCGTCGTCGGAAATTGACGCGGCATCACCGCTCTTCTGGCCGCTGTGGCTTGGCTCGGCAAAAAAAAGACTTTTCCCTTCAGTGCCCCCCTCTGCTTCCAAATGCAAAGAGAGCATCCCCGAAGAAGGCTCCAGAGGCACGTCCATGTTGGCCAGGGCCACGGCGCTGCACAGGAGCTTTATAGATTGCTGTCAAAATTTGAAAGTGCGAGTAGCCAAGAGGTTTTTAGGCATCAACTGACAAACACCAAAAGCACTGCTTCTTCTCCTATCAAAAAACAAAAGAGATTTCGATTTGTTTTGGTCGGTTATGTTGCCTCTACTCTTGATCTGGCATGCTACAGAACACATTTTTGAAGCTGACACAAGAAAAAAACGGCACACCCAGCTCAGAAAATCATACCCCAGATTGTGTGGGAAGTACACACTTGCGGATTTCGTGACATACATTTGAACTTTCTTTGAAAATAAAAGATTTCCGGCCATTTTGCTGCGCTGCGAATTCCTGTTTGGAATTTTTAATGATTTTCCTAGTAAAGTATCACACACGGCGATACGATTCCAGCAGACAAGAATGTCCGAAAGATCTCACAGCTTTGCTGTGGGATGTGTTTACCTATTGGTAAACGCCTGGGATAAAAGGGGCGGACGGCTCCGCTAGAACCCAACCTTCTTCTTCCATCAGATGTTGGGCTAATTCCTCGTCACGGGCTGCAGCTTCCAACACTTCCCATTCCCATTCTTCAGGGCGGAGATCCGCTGCCAGGGGCACAGCCACTGCTAGCGTCTCCGCTGGCGGCTGCGCCTCCGGTGGCGGCTGCGCCTCCGCTGGCGGAGCCAACCACTCTGCTGGCCGCGGAAGCGGAAGTGCCCGCTGCGGTGGAGCAGGGAGGGTCTTGTGCAAGTCGATCCAAAACAAACCGACAAATGTAATATCGCGTCGGTCCTCCACATCCTTCATGCGAAACGGATGTGGAGGTCCCACCTGCACAAAGGTATGGTCCCTCAAGTACTCTCGCCAACCTGTGCAGTGGAACCGCTGGATATCCAAGCGCAAACCATTGCCAGCGCGCGAGAGTTTCCATACGCCATGCGCTGGAGATACTGCGGTGTGCTTATTTTTCGTGACCCGCTTGAAGGCCACCGTTCCGTCTTCTGTCAAGAACAAGAACTCGCGGTGTCTTCCGCTGCCACGATGCAGCCAATGGAAGACAGCACAGAAGAGGGTGCACGGTCCAGTAGGTCCAGCGCCATGCGGCGCCCCGCTGCAGCCCATGTCCATTCTCATGGCCATCGCGTCGTGTGATGAAGGAGGTCGGCAAGCGATGGTGGAAAGAGCGACGATGGAATTGAGTAAAAAAGGAGCTGCCATGCATGCAGTGCAATGTTGACTTAATGATGAACAGTGCATATAGCCAGAGGTATGAAAGGTGCGTATGAGCAAGTCTGCACATGGAAGCATGTTTCAATAAAATTGCCAAAATCAACGGAGTGATATGTTGACGATTTAAGTATGTACTCCATATGCAACGAAAATCTAACACGGAAACCCCTTCACGCCAGCTGCGTTTTTTTTCCTCCACTGATTTGCTTGAATGGTGCGCTATGTTTCAAGCGACGTCACCTCGCCCTGGCCTGCTGCGTCAGACAGCGGCAGACCTGAAAAAACATTCGCAAGCTATTGCGATCCACAGACCGCTTCCTTTGCATTCTGCGCATGTCCGCTCTGTGTGCTGGAGGTGGCCACAGATCCTGCAGCGGATGCCTTGTTACCTTTTGCCTGCTGTGTCCTAATGGCGTCAGCGGTGCGGACTGCTGGAATTTGGCGATCCTGGACCGCTTCTCCGATCTTCATCCCCTCAAGGATGATCCAGCTAGGCAACCCTTGGTGCCGCAGCAAGTTTGCGCGAGAAAGGGATTGCGTTGTATCCCGTAATGTTTCGTGCCATTGCAATTGCTTGGCCAAAGTCTTGGCATCACTGTCCATATTTCGCACTGTGCATGCCATGAGTTTGCGTTCATGCTGGTAGGCCTCCGCATCAGCGGATCTCATGTTAGACCGCTCCCGCCACAAAGCGGCATCTGCGCCGCAGATGATATGTTGACGCAAAGAAGGTTTCTGCGCCGCTATCGCCAACAGCTTTTCGTTTCTTTGGGACTCAGCATCAGCGACGCTCATGGTAAGCCGCTCATATTTGCTAAAAGGCATTGCGATCCTTTTCTGCTGCCGGCATGTTTCTGCTCCCGATGTGCTGTTCTTTCTTTTTCTTTCTTTCATAGGAGCAACATTGACAGCACATTTTGCCTCTTTTCCTTTCATGCTGTGCAGGCGTTGCTGGGCAACTAAGGCATGATTCGAATGATGTGAGAATTGCGTTACATTCTATGCTTTCTGCCGAATGATTCCAATGATTGAATGTCTTGAGAACAAGAATCTTTGTACTTTTTTCCTGACCAGTCCAGCACCTGTGTTGGCCATGTGAGTAAAATTGTTACAAGAGCATCTTTTGAGCCAAAAGCTCATAGCCAAAACGCTACTACTACTACTACTACTACTTCTTCTACTTCTACTACCTATCTACTACTACTTGGCCGCGGCGACCGCGGCGACCGCGGTTACCGCGGCGACCGCGGCGACCGCGGTTACCGCGGCGACTTGCACTACTACTACTACTACTGCTACTACTACTACTACTTCTACTACTACTACTCCTACTACTACTTGGCCGCGGCGACCGCGGCGACCGCGGTTACCGCGGCGACCGCGGTTACCGCGGCGACTTGTACTACTACTGCTACTACGACTACTACTGGTACTACTACTACTACTACTACTACTTCTACTACTCGTACTACTACTTGGCCGCGGCGACCGCGGCGACCGCGGGCGACCGCGG
This sequence comes from Cladocopium goreaui, assembly GCA_947184155.2. NCBI lineage: Eukaryota > Dinophyceae > Suessiales > Symbiodiniaceae > Cladocopium > Cladocopium goreaui. Next base: position 97,382 of record CAMXCT020002444.1, read on the forward strand.
TTACCGCGGCGACTAGTACTACTACTGCTACTACTACTACTACTACCTACTACTACTACTACTACTACATTTTTTTTTCTAATATTATACTCTTAGTAGTAGTACTAGCAACACTAGCAATGATATTCTTATCAGTTGAAGTACCGTTATTCTTGTTTATATGAATAATTGCGACCTTTTTTTATTTAAAAGTCAACAAACTTAACATTATCATTCTTTGATGCCATCTTTGCCATTACCACCAATGGTACTAGCAGCAAGAATTGCCGGCTGAACGCATAAGCTTTTTCCAAAATCAGGGTCAAAGCTGGTTGCGGCAGGGTCAAACTTCTGCCTCCATTATCCCAAATGTAAATGCGAGAACACTCGCTAGGACCTGCAGATGCATGCCGTTCCCGGCAAAGCTTTTGACCCGTGCAGGCTTCATGTTTTGAAGCTGCTCAGGCGTGATTGGAGATTTGTACAAACAAGCAGGGTCACCAAAAAGGTTCCACCCCTGACATTCCAAGTGTTCACTCGGCAGCGCAAGTCGCCGCTGCCCAAAAAGCCACAAGTTGGTTCGTTGGAGCAAGGCTGGAACGTGGCCACATGAAGGCCCCATGTATTGGGGATGCTGACATAAGTCCGCAGTCCATTGGTGGCGTTCCCGCTCTGTCTTGTCTTCCAAGGTCTCGCCACTCTTTTCAAGCAATGCTTGCTTGTGTTCATTTATTTTGCACCGCACTGCGGCAGAAACTGCTTGATAACAACTCCAGTGCTTGCCAGACGCGGTGGTGGGAGGCAGTTTCTGCGCTTCCGCAAGAACCTCGACGTGCTGTTGTTTGCATGTTTCCGGAGCTCGGAATTGACTTCCCGCTGTCATCACGATGTTGCGCTGAAAGATGGAATCAAATTGCTCCTGCAGCAAGAAAAAATTGGTTTCATCATCTGCTTGCTTCTGGCTGCTTGCACTTGCAACAAGGCCTTGGAATCGCCATTTGCCTTTGCGTAGCAACAGAATATAAATGCGTTTCCGCTCAACAGGAAGTCCAAATAGTGTCGGAGAAACGCGGATCACTTGCATGTGCCACTTCTCAGCGGTGAGTTCCGCTAGCGTCTTTAAATCAAAGGCAGGCGTGTTTTCGCACAAAATGCAATCATCTTCGTCAAACTGCATTCGCTCTGCTAACCATTGCATAAATGCAGGCGTGCTCAGTCCAAACCAGCCTTTCCGACCTCCCATAAGTGACCAGTCAAAGCAGTTGAATCCCGCTACGTGCAGATTCAAAGCATCTTTATCGGATTCTGCGGCATCTGTGCCGCTCCTGGTTCTGCTTACGGAGCACATCTTGCCGTGTCGAAAGCAATGTGCCGCTACTCCGACGAGATCTTGCTTCATGACCTGGCCAAAACAATCCTTCGCGAAATTCGCTGGATCTGTGTCTAGCCTCAACACTTCTGAGGCTTGCAAGCGCTGAAGACTCCGATGCAAATTTTCCCATCTTTTGCGATCGCACCGCTCTCCGATATCCCCATGGACGCACACAGGCCCATGCGTCAAAGCATGATTTCGCTCCAGGAGCATTCGGCGGCAATCCGCTTCTTTGTCTCCAGCCCTCTGGCACAGCACACGGGCTGCATACTGAACCCTTCCTTCGCCATGAGCTTTGCAAGCTGCGGCTATGCTAAGGCATCTCGCTGCTTCTTCTGCAGTACCTATCCCGCTATAGTCAGTTGTCAGGACCCAACCTTGCTGTAAGCTTCTTGAAATATTTTCCTAAAGGCCTTTGCAGTCGAGATCTGCGATCACTTGCTCTGGCCACATGTCCCTTTCCTTCATGTCTCGCGGTCCATTCCTAGCCGCTGACGTTAATGTGGCATTTGCAAAAGGCAGCGGCTGCTGCCGGCGTCGCTTTGCAGGGCGTTTCGGCATGGCTTGGGAGCTTCTCACGTGCTAAACACAAAACACCTGTACTTAAGGAAAATTCAATGCCAAAGTCGATGATTTCTATGAAGAAATTGCGTTTCCAGCTGAGTGTCCTTAGATGTCAGTGGATTGAGCTTTCGACGTGAAAATTATTGAGAATTCCTTGAAAAGGCTTCGAAAATATCGTTGCAGCAATGTTTTTGATAAAAACATGCTGATGCCAAGTGAGTTCAATCGAAAACCCTTCGGCAAAAGAGAAAACGACTGCCTGAACAAAGGCCAGGAGCCTCAAAGTGGCTTGGTTTTATGACAAAGACGCGGGATGCATGACAAAGCTAATGTCCGACCCTGCCCAATAACCTGTCCCAGCCGGAAACACGCCCGACCCAGCCCGACCCATGCCCGACACCGTCCCCGACCCTCCCGACCCACCCCGACCCCCGCCCGACCCGCGCCCGACCCCGTGCCCGACCCGCGCCCGACCCGGCCCGACCCGCGCCCGACCCGGCCCGACCCGTGCCCGACCTGTCCCGACCTGTGCCTGACCCAAGCAAGACTAAGGCCCGAACCGTGCCTGCCCAAGACCGCGCAGGACAATGTTGGGACTGCTGTCTCTTGACTGTCTATCTAGTGGGTCTATGCTGGATATTGGACGTGGCCTCTGGCATATAAGGTTTACGTGGGTTTTGAATGAAAATCTGCAAAAACCAAAGGACGCCTTGCAAAATCCACATAGTTCAGCATGTTGGCGATGGAAAAGAAAGGAACGAACAAAGCGATTGCATAACGAGGTAAATTGAATAAAAAACGATACAAAAACAAAAAATAAGGACA
>CAMXCT020002445.1:0-32500 GCA_947184155.2 Cladocopium goreaui
TTGGCGCTTAGAGGCTTAGAGGCTTATGCGCTTTTGCCCAGTCTCTCTGCGCTTAGAGGCTTAGGCGCTTAGAGGCTTAGAGGCTTATGCGGTCTTGCCCAGTCTCTTTGCGCTTAGAGGCTTAGGCGCTTAGAGGCTTAGAGGCTTATGCGCTTTTGCCCAGTCTCTTTGCGTTTAGAGGCTTAGGCGCAGGCTTAGAGGCTTATGCGCTTTTGCCCAGTCTCTTTCGCTTAGAGGCTTAGGCGCTTAGGCGCTTAGAGGCTTATGCGCTTTTGCCCAGTCTCTTTGCGCTTGGAGGCTTAGGCGCTTAGAGGCTTAGAGGCTTAGAGGCTTATGCGCTTTTGCCCAATCTCTTTGCGTTTAGAGGCTTAGGCGCTTAGAGGCTTAGAGGCTTATGCGCTTTTGCCCAGTCTCTTTCGCTTAGAGGCTTAGGCGCTTAGGCGCTTAGAGGCTTATGCGCTTTTGCCCAGTCTCTTTGCGCTTAGAGGCTTAGGCGCTTAGAGGCTTATGCGCTTTTGCCCAGTCTCTTTGCGTTTAGAGGCTTAGGCGCTTAGAGGCTTAGAGGCTTGCGTGGTTTCTCTGAACCCCTTCTCCTACTGCAATGTGTCATCATACCACATCAATCAATATCAGGGATGAGTGATAATTATGCCACATTGTACCACCCATGAGAATATTTCTCAGATGGTCTCAGTACACAATCAATGCATGTGCTCACGGTGCCTCTTTGCACACCCCACCACCAGCAGCATTAGCCACCGTGGGCACCACACATGGGGACTCACAAGTGAAGGTTGCTGGGCTGAGCCTCAGCCCACCACGGATCACATCATGACATTGATAAATGAACATCCCAACATAATCAACATACCCCGACAAACACAATATGACACAATCAAACACAGTTTGACTCTGCTGGGGCACGTTTCAGAATGGCAGTGCAAAAGCTTGTCAGAAGGGTAGAAGCCATCCTGGCGGTCAAATAGCATATACTTAGACAAAGTCAAGAAAAGTCAAGAAGATTAATCATGATTAATTAAACATGATTGACCTATTTCCAGCAGTGAGAGTACTAGCAAGCAACTTCTTAGCCCTGCCGCAACTGCCCAGCTCTTCTGTCTGGTACTTATTCCCCCCAAAAGGGAAACACACATACAAATTACAGTAAATGTAATTGATTAATTATCAAGAACAAATACAAACTGAAGATATGCATAGAGGCACATTTTTCAAAGTTTGCCCATCGTGTTCAAATTCAAAGTTCAGTTGGCCAATCTGTCTGCCTTGCACTGCGTTGTGCAAACTTCACCAGATTGGATGACGGCCTCGCCCGAGTTGGGGCCCTCCTGGCACGGCCAAGAAGTCTCCACATACGAAGTCAATCGAAAACATACGACCATAATGACCCACTAATGATCGCAATGACTAATCATTACCATGTCAATGACATATCATTACAATGTCAATGACATATCATGACCATATCATGACTATGCAAGACTATGCTATACCGTGGCGACGTTCACCTTTTGTCTTCCGATCGTTTCTGCTACGTGATTCTTTCTCGGATTCTTCTCTCACTCTGAGCAGAACCTCCGGGTATCCGTGTCTCCCTATCCGTTCCTTGCAGCCACTTGCCAAAGCATTCTGCACTGATTTGACAGTGCAAGGGTTGGGCTCGCAGGTGAAGGTCTTCCTTGGTCAGACTAAGGCTTGACTGAATCTCTGTCAAAGAATAGCACAGTGCAACCGTGCAACCCCCTAAAACCTCTACCTGTTACCTCTATAACACATATAACACAAAACACTGCTACTGCCTACATTGTGGCTTCCCTGCAATCCAACCCGCACAAACAATAGCATCATGCCACACGATCTTTCCATACGATCTTTCAAACGGTCTTCGGATGTCTCTAGCAAATGCGAACAAGCAGCGGCTCGAATTGACCATCCTCGTTGCACTTCAGAGCAGCAACTGAAGGTGAATAGCCTGAAGCGCAAGTCCAGAACACCAGAGAATGTGACTGATATCAAGACTCGAGATGTATGATTCCGTTGGGGGTACGAATGCTATCCAGATATCCATGCGCTGGTGAAAGTTACCTCACCCTCGGAAGGTCTGTCTTTCCAGGACACCACAACTCAACCACATAAATTGCTGTTGTTCTGTCTATATGGATGTGTTGTATTGTGTTGTATTGTGTTGCATTGTGTTGTGAAGTAGCGTGATGTATCCCGTGCGTCATGGCATCATGGCATCACCGCTGGGTCAAGGCATGGCACCTGCGTAGCATCGAGTCTTGCACTCCTGTCCAGGTCTGGTCCGAAACGTTGCGCAAGTCCCATCCGTGGCGCCCTTGAAGACTTCTGGCTCCTCACGACACGCAGACACACACACACAAGTGCAAGATAGTGTAAAATAATTGCAAGAAACTGCGAAAAGTTGGCACACAGCACAAACCCTACAGGAATCTACAGGACAAAGTTTAACAGTTGAACATATAGTTTAACTCCGAGCAGGAATCAGATGGACCCCAGGTACCGCATCGCACCGTTCCGAGGCCATGACGAAGCATTGCTTCTCACCCAAGCTCTCAGGTGGATTTTGAACCCCGCACAACTTGCCATTGCCGCAGGTCTTGTCATCTTTCATGTGGCACTCATAGCCTTGGAGTCACTCGGAGTCACTCGGAGTCACTCGGAGTCACTCGGAGTCACTCATTTCGTATGTGCACATATATCACATCTCATTTCATCTCATTTCATCATATCTATATCATATCTCTACGCGCCTCGTTTTGAAAGGGGCTCATAGCAACGCGGCAACTAACGCAGTACACCAGTAGGAAGGTGGGAACACAGCGAAACCTGCCAAGTCGCCCAGGCCATTGTTGAGGTAGTCCTTGTCAGCTACCTTTCGGTGCAGTGGACGAGTGGACAATAGTGGACAACTAAAACCAAAGAATGACAGCCCTTCCAATGTATTGCCATTGCGGAATGATATTGGCTCATGTGAATTTGGCACAGTAGGACACTGTAGTCTTGCACAAAGCTGTGAGTCCATTTGGGTTGCAAAACCAAGTCACATAGTGACCGTTGCAGCTGTCTTGGGACAGGTCGCTGCAAACAGGGACTCCCTCGGATCCGTCGCTCTTCTCCTGCAGAATTCAGATATAACAGTGATATAACATGATATCACGGGCGTGGGTAGTCAATGCTAGTCATAATTAGATGCGGATAATAATTTCATATATATATATATGTAATCATATATGATATTATCATATATTATCTAATGTCAATATCAACTGCTTCAAGTTTTGGTGATGGCGATAGGCCCGCTCCTCCATGAAGGTACCAGTGCAACGAAGCAAGCAATCATCCTTAGACGAATCGCACAAAAGGCCACGGCCCAAGCACTGCTAGGCACTAGCAGGATCCTGCCAATCGGCCTGCGCCGTGAGTACGCGCATCACATGACGAAAATAGTAATATGTGCAAATATATAATATATGGTTACATTAGTCATTAGTCGTATAGTACAATATTCCAATGTCACGTGCAGGAAACATATCTGAATTCCATACTATAAGAAGCTGTCTTTTACAGAAAAGCTGAAAAGCTCGCTTGCCCTGGCATCTTTGCAAACCAGATGCCCCTGACTCGCACTTTGCAGGATTCTCTTTGTTCGGCAGGCAGATCTGCATCGTGACAAACCATTGGAGTTCTTCACAGAAAATCAACATGTCACCGCAGAATGACAGATCTCACTTATAAATCTTCTGAAGTGAGAGGTTGTGATTGATTGCGAACGGTTGCGATTGGTTGCAATTATGTACATGATATATCATGATATCAATTGATGTCAAGCGCCTTGAAGCTACCCTGGCAATCATGATGACCACCAGTGCTGCAGTTCTGAAGTTGCGAGCATGGGTCCACACCTTAGTTTGGCAAGGGAAACTCGCAGCCTCTCCTACATGAAAGATGGAGAAAAAAGACAAATAAAAAACGAAGGTTTAAACTTTAAACCCCTTAGATAAAAACATGTGGATCATCCCAGATCATCTTAGATCACTCCAAATCCTTTGTCCAGCATCATGATGTCACTGTCACATCCTATCCAAATATCGATAAACTATATGATAAACTTCTTGCCATGCTGCTTGAATCTGCAGGGCACCTTGGTGGAGCAGTGGGTGATCCAACGTCATGACATTTCAGGGGTCGTATCTCAGATCTCAGGGTCCTATCTGATATTATTTGATAGTCTATCTATCCATCCAAGAAGTTTTTCCCTGCAAAACCGTGGCTCATATGCTCATCTCATCTCATCTTGGTTCATCTTCTATCCTTCAAAAATCAGCGAATAAAGACCGGGGTGAGAGGTTGGGAAGTTGCTTTTTTAATGTTGTTTTAGGTTTTTGCAGGATGTTCCAGATTTATGGATTTGAAACCTGGAATTTTAGATTCAAGATTTCGCAACAAGTGAAAACAGAGGGAAGAAGATGGTGGAAAAAGCTTCCAGTATGCCACTCAGTAAATGCCAGCGGTGCCCAGAATGCAGCACGGCAAGCATTCTGGGTTGCAGAGAACTAGCGTTGCATGTCTCAAAGCCAACTGATCCAATGTTCCATGTCTTTTCGCACCTGAAAAGGGAAAGCCACGAAGAAGGCTTAAGAAACCCTTTCTATCCGTATGTTGCCCGGAGGTTAAAGGCTCCAGGACTTCTCAGTTTCACGGTGTTTGAAGACTACAGGGTTCCAAGATGTTCCAAATATCCAAGCTTCAAACTTGCAAGTGCAAGTGTTTCAGGATTGCGCTTCAAGAGTTTGCAAGGTTCTACTTCTTGTGTCTAGAAGCTTCTGGGCATCCAATCTTTCACCATTGGACCATTGTCCAAGGTTCCAGGGCTACAAGACAACTAGGCTCGGGGCCTGTTAGTTTTTCATGGAAACACATCGTCCATCATCATCCTCCAATGATGCTGAGAAATTGCTGGTGATTTTCACAGTGAAAAGAACTCAGTTCATGTGAAAACCTTTGTCTGCGTCCAAGCCAACATAGGCTGAGAATTGGGAGAGTGCGAGATCCAGTGCATCGAATACCCGGGAATACCCAGCGTGCTGCAGCATGTGGAACTGAGGCGAGAACTTTAGCCTTAGACACCGCATCTTCTGAGATCTTCTAACAACATACAATCTCAATCAATCTCAATCAAAGGTCCACAAAACAATGACTTCGCAGCAAATTGCACCCTTGGTCCATGTCAAGTGTCCACCTATGGTGTTTGCAAATCCCCTCGGTTCCTCTTTAAAGTTCAGGTTTGTCGCTTGGATTCTTCGCTGTTGCATTGAATTATATTGAATTCATGTCAAATTCATGTCGTTTCATGTCGTTTCCCTTCATCCACTGGTCACACATTGCTCGGTTCATTGTTGGCAAGGATGGCCGACAGATCTCAGCCCAGTTGCTGACTGCCATCACAGGTGGCTGGTCCGGTAGGATACTGTGGCAAATACCGCGATCCGGCTCTTGAACGCCTGCAGAAAAGATCAGAAAAGCCCGAAAGCCGCGGATCAGTTTATATAGATTGGCTGGTCAAATGTGTCCTACTACAAATGAGTCAGCGCATGCAAGAATCTCTGCCGCCGAGACACTTAGTACTGAGTTTCCCAGCTTCCTCAGAAAACTTTGTGAGTGACTGCTGCATGGAACCGTTTCATTCCTGATCCTTCACATTGCCACTATGTGAATATCGACCCTATTTGCAAGCAAGCCTCTGCGAGCAAAGAGGCCACGCCCTCAAGACATTGCAAGTTGAAGCAAGATCACGCAGCATAACAATTTGCAGCACACTTTTGAGGCCAGTCATGTTATGTTCCAGAATTGCAGAAAGATTTGAAACGCAAATGCAATAATGACATATATCTGACATATTATGGTGCCATTTGGTGCCATCATGTGCCATAGGAATGATATGCCGCTGGTAGCGATTTCGATTTGTCACCAAGGCTCGGCAGAATCTTCAAACCGGTCATGATCCAGCTTTACTTCCTGCAAGGACCACCCCGATGGCCGTTAGGGCGGTCAGGGTTTCAATTCCAAACATGTCCAAACATGCCCAAACTATCTTGCGAGCCTTGCAAGTCTTGCAAGTAGACTTGAATCATGTAAAGCATGTTGGACGACGTCTTTGCTCTGAGAAATTGCACCTCTAACCATCTCTAACCTTACTTTTCGAATCTTTTACTCACTTTGAATCTTCCCCTCATGCACTTGGTGTATTGCAGCACTATGCATCTGTGTGCCTTGCTTGGATACAGTTCCATCTAAATCGAAGGCTTTGAGATGGGCTGAGAACTAGGAGCGAAACATGTTGCCAATCATGCTCACAGCATTCATATGGTATACATAGTCTGATTCTGTGTACGGTATACCGATGTATACCAATGTACACCGATGTATACCGATGTATACCGGTACACTTCATACAGCATACCTTTACGATCTTCTACACATTTCTACACGCCACATATAGCTGTGCTAACCCTGGCCTTTCGTAGGAGCTTGTGTCTTTTGACATGGGTGGAGCCCTCAGAATTCACCTGACAGAGACGTAACTGCTGAGATCTGCTGTCACGGAAGATATGGTTGAGAAAGAGTTGAGAACGCCTGAAAGATCCTGAAAGTGAAATATGGCAAGGTGGCAAGGTATTTCCTTGTGACAAGGCAGCCCAGTTGCCTGAGCAGTCACCCCAACTATGGTGGCATCCTTGTGGCCATAGAGGGTTGATGCCCCACAAAGGGGTAACAGAAGCACGCTGCCTGCGAAGGTCACAGTCACAAATGGTCAGAATATATGTCAGAATATGTCAGAATATGATAATATCCTGATAGCTTTTCCCGTCAATTGCCGCTACTTCTCTGCCGAGCCATGCCGAGCCTAGCAACATGGCAGCTGGAATTGGCATAGCATGGAAATTTGTGGATGTCACAGTAGACACTGATACTAACGGGCATTCGCGTTGATTGCCCGCGGGTCTGAGCCAATCATTGAAGCGGAGTCCTTCATCCATCCATCATCAACACGTCGGTTAGTCAGTCGGATTCATCTCAGTGCAATTGTCATGGTGATCAGTTTCAACCTACTTTATCTGACTCTAAATACTCTAATCTTGAAGTTTTCTTTTCACCCAACAATTTCTGGAGATGTGAAGCCTGCAAAGCAAAGAAGATAAAGAAGTGAACAGCTCAAGCTTTCATCAAAGCCTCGTGAAGAGTCTGTGCTGTTCCGAAGTTCCAGTCTCAGCTGACTACTTGGAATATCTCTGGTCATCTCCAGGCATGTCCTAAGCAACAGGCAACAGATGGCAACAGACTTCGTTCTGCAAATAAATGCAAATAATAGGTTTTTTGCCAGGCAGAAAGTCCAACAAAGTCAGAGCATCAATAGTATCAAGCATAGTAAGGCAGTAACTAAATGATACAGTACGATACAGTGATAAATGTAAATTACTATAAGCAAATCAAAATGTTTTGAAGCTCTCGCTGCCATACCAAAGTTGCATGGGGTGCCTATATCTTGCTCTCGCAGGCTCTTAGGGTCCAGCTATATTTGTGCCTGCTTCCGCCGCCTGGTGACCGCGCCAGTCGCAGCTGTCGCAGCTGTCAGGACCCCGAAGCCAATCCGAATCCAATCCAAAAAGGTTTCTCAATGAGTTTAACAAAAGGTTTCAAACGCAATCGCCTTGTCGTTTCGAATCGCCCACCAGTCGCTCACTACCTGTGGAAAAATGCGGCAGCGTTCTGATGCAGTCATTGCCAAGGCTGCCGCAAACACTGCCAAATCATGCCAAATCTATCCAAATCTAAAGCACTGGGGCACAGACCATGTTCTTGAAACCTAAGTCAAGGGTAGTGCAAGGTGACTCAAGGATGAGTCAAGGGTTCAATGATGTCGCAAAATCAACTTGGATCAACGCACATCGACCACATCTGCTATCTCCATGTCATCATTAAATTCTCTCCTATGAAATGTCAGATATGATATATTATATATACTTTATAATACTACCACATACTATCACATAATATCACTATATCATAGAGTCATCTTGATCTTGTATGGTTTGCCTACTATAAACATCTACAAATATCTATAGATAAATAAAAAATGATTCTGGGCAGAACTCTATATATACTCCTATTCTCTCCTATTGAAGTCTTCAACGGACGGATACATACGGATACGAATAGACTTTGCTGACAGCGCTGAGGCCTCCGCCCATGCGTCCTCTCAGGTCCTCATCCAGCAGCTCGTCGTTGCTGCAAACCTGCATCGAAATTGAATGAAAATCATGGAATTTTAATGATTTTTGAAGAATTTAAAGGAATTTTAAGGTATGGAAAGATATGGAAAGATATGGAAAGATATGGAAAGATATGGAAAGGCAGAAGGGATCGGAAGGGCAAGCGGGTGCAAGCGGCAAAGCATGCCTTTCGAGAATTTCCAGAATGTAGAGAACTGTATAGATATGTTTGGAGAACTTTAGAGCTACTTAAAGATGTTTAGGGCCATTGGATGCCATTGTACGCCGCTGGATGCCGTTGGATGCTGGCTCATGGCTTCAAGATTTGCAGCACCGGGCAAGGAAGCTTTGAGGTTTGAAGGCGCTTGGAACTCAAGTCGGTCGTCCAAGTCAAGCACCTGCTTGCCATCAACAAAGTTGTAGGAACACCTGAGGGCGACGAATCAAAGCGATGGCACTTTTGGATGACCCGGGAAACTAGACAACCTTTCGGGAAATCAAGTGCCAGGACAGAATTGATACATATATATACATATTATATAATCATATATACATATATACATACCGCGTAAATAAACATATACATACCGCGTAAATAAATATATAAAATATATAAATATGTGTTTTTAAAAAAGTGTGTATATATATACATATATATGTGTGTAAATATATAAAGATTATACAAATATTATAATTATATATATATCAAAACACACACAGACCACACAAATGATTACAAATGTATAGTATTGTATAGTAGGGTGATGTAGGGTGTGTGTGTGTGTTTGTGTGCGCATCTAAAGGAAACTGCATCAAGCTCCAAACACCTGACTTGTCCTCAATCAGAAATAAAAAGAAAGAGCACATGAATCATGCAACTACAGCGTCCTGAATAGAGTAATTACAAAACTAGAGCAAGATCAAAAGAACGGAAGAAAGATCAAACAATTGGTGTCACTTCCAAAAAACGGCGGAATCTTGCAGAAACACATACCCCACACACACACACACACTGTGCAGCACACATAGCTGACATGGCGAAACTGTTTTGCTACAGCGCCTCTGGCGCCTTTGGCGCCTTGCCATGGTATGCCATGGTCACCCAACTCACACCCTTCCAGTGATTGCACCCAGTGACTCAAGCAAGTGCCTACAGGATCCTACAGGAGCTGAGTCAAACGAAGCCAAGGAAAGCCATTTTTGTGCAGTGCTTCTGTTTCAGCAACTCTCTGCTGATGCACCAGCACATCTCAGGGTAACCATCTTATGTCCAATCATGTCCAATCATAACTTCAAATAATTAAGCAGGTCTTAGTTCACACTAAATCTGGTGGATCTCAGGAAGGGCAGGCTTGGACTGCTTAAGTCCAGTCACCAGGTGCACAATTATCAAATCAAACATTTGCACACCTGATTCCGGAGTTCGTGCCACCACGGCTTGAAGAACTAGCCCCTCTTCGGGTGATCACGAATCGTGGTTTAATTTTGCGGGCTGCCACTGGCCACCCTGAATTTACGGATTGGCGGTTGCAAGGCATTGTCATTGAAGACCTGGAGTGCACACGCACAACACAACAATCGTGAGGCCAAGGACAAAAAATGCAAGACGATATTCAATAAATACAATTATTAGATGCGTGCTCCATACTGAGGTAAGGCGAATGAAAGCGATGCAAGCAACTGTGGATCACAATAGTTGATTAATGTTGATTAGAAATACAGACGGCTTTGAACTCCAGATTGTTGAGACATGTTAAGACGGGAGGGGTTTCAAATGCATTCAAATGCTATGGTATAGCCTTAGTATGCCTTAGTATGCCTTAGCCATAGTGACTTAGTGTACACTGCATGACCCGGAAGAAGAACCGCGTCAAGTGTTCTCTGTCCGCCTGCAAGCGGTTCAATCCGGTGAAGTTGATGGCGACTCAAGTCCTTGTCAACAAATGTCTTGAAGAATGGAGTTTGTAAAAATGTGCGAAAGATTGCGAAGCTAAATATGTTGCTAAAATCCTTCATATTCTTCATATTCTTCATATTCTTCAATCCATTTCAATCCCATCGTTTTCTTGTCATGTTGAAGGGTCCTGCTGCTCTCGCAAGAGCTCGTGCATGACTGCATCTTCACGCCACTGAGCTTCTTTCAATGCCGCCTTGCAAATCAAGACGTCTAAGACATTGGGCAACAATTTTCATCAATGTTCGATATGTTCGGGTCAGGCCGAACAGTGACGAAAACCCAAAATGATCAAAAATTGGTGGTTCTTTTGTCTGCTCCGTGCTGGCAATCCATGCGGTAAGAAACCCAAAACAAAACACCAATAATGCTCCATGTGCGATAACGATCTCCTTCAAATGCTAGCTATCAACATCCCTCAACGATGGATGAGAGCAACTTTTTCATGGCTTACAAGGGCAAGCGATCAAGCCACGCTCACGCTGGCGCACTGCAATCTTGAAACGATGGGAATGTACACTCGAACTTCAATCTCTACAAAAGACGTCAAGCTCAATTTGGAGCAAATCCAGAAGCCAGAAACGCTCCAACCTCTGAAACCATCTGAAACCTACCTTGTCACATCTTGTCACATCTTGTCACATCTTGTCACATCTTGTCACTACCTCCTCAGTTTCAGGTATGCAAAGGCACCGGCGCAGGCACATGCGCCCACCAGCCCGACCAGAACGCCATTGTACGGATTTGACCCCGTTGAATGCCTTGGCCGAGCCATCGGTGATTCCACATGAACATCTCGCATGCATGAATCTTAGTCACAAGATGTCACAAGATGTATCCATTGAATTCCATTGATACATCTCGATCCACCCTGGCCCCGTCTTGCCGATATCTCCGTCCATCCAACGGATGCTAACATGTTCCCGAAGCGCAAATTCACTACAAGATACTACAAGCGCCATGGCCATACAGCCACCCCAGTGATCTAGGCTTTACATCTAACATCATCTAGCAAATGCATCCACTGAGTCCATGATAAGCCAAGACCTTCACAACAGCATTGCACGATATGGATCTATATAGAACATAGATATCTAAAGAGTGCGAATAATGTTCAAATACCTGTTGTGGAAATAATTCAGTAATATCAAACAAGACTTTGACACACGCTCAACATCAGCCCATTAATTGCCGAGCTGCTTGAAGTTTGTGGGCTTCATGTGACCGATGCCATAACGGGCAGCCCATTCTACTTGCTGGGCTGCAGCTTCAACACCACCACAAGCTTGAGAAGCATTCATTAGCTTCTGAGCTGCTTTTGTGTAGGATGGGTTTCGCATCACCTGCACCAAGACTAATGCATACTAATGCGGCATCGGCATGCATCGGCAAGATTAAGAGACAAGGTGGCACCTATTGCCAGGGTTCACCAAGAACGATGCAGCTTAGCATGCTATAGCATGCTTAGATCATGCTTAGCCGCAAAGCATCCGACCTACAAATCCTACAATCAAAGCCTTTCTGATGCCTTTCAGACTCTCGAAATACTCTCGACCTCTCGCCTTGTTGACTGCTGCGTAGACTGTCTCCTCTGTCATCCAGCTTTCCTGGTAGGGATTGGATTCGCCCTCAGTCCCATTTGGGATCTTCTTGCCAATCAGCTCCGCAACACCATAGTCCTTCATAAGGCGCGCATTGAGGGGCTGGTCGCCGAAGAACGGAATAGCGATGATCGGCTTTCCGGCGGTCAAGGTTTCCTCACAAGATCTTCTAAGATCTTCCAAGGATTGTAGGTTTCCCCGGTGATTTTTCTTCAGATTTCCGGGGATTTTTTTTCAGGCCTTCTGCCCTACTGCAGAAAACACCACCAACCTGCAAGAGGCTGCGCAAAACTTTTCGTCTCGTCTCAACCCATTGTTGGAAAAATCGCCAAAAATGCATGCGCCAGATTAAAGGTTCATTTAGGGTTGATTATGGTTCATTTTCGGTGCGCTTATATCATCTTATATCATGTTTATTCATTTATATAGGCAGGGTTGGTTCAGTAGGTATTGTTTCTGGTGTTTCTTTCGGATTCTTTCGGGTTGGTTTGGGGTTTATTTGGGATTGGTTTGGGGGTTGTTTAGGGTTGGTTGAAACCTTGTTGTATTTAATAGTATTTAATTTTAGGATATTTCAGGGCTTTATTTGTATGACAACTCCCTGTCGGGCTATTTCACCCCACCCACCCTCCATTGCAAGGGTTCTGTTTTCTCGCAGTTGGATGAGGTTTTGGCCCTGACTGTGCCGGCCAAACTTGCATGTCATTTGTGAAATTCTCTTGCAGCAGGCATTATCCTTCTGCTGGATGAGGCGACTTTGGTTCCTCACCTATGTACCCAACTGGTGTGGGCGGGTGGGAAGACAAATCAAAAATGGCCGAGCCACCTCCCAATGCCCTCACTCCTTTGTCTATCACAAACAAGTTTGTTCTAAGATGTTCTAAGACAACTCCATGTCGGGCTACTTCACCCCACCCACCCTCCCTTTGCTTGCTTGCTGGCTGTTGGTTGCTTCCTTGCGTGCTTGCGTGCTTGCTGCCTGGCTGGCTGTCCTCCATTCCTACCTTGCTGGCTGGCTGGCTGACTGTCCCTTGCTTGCCTGCCTGCCTGCCTGCCTGCCTGCTTGCTTGCTTGCTTGCTTGCTTGCTTGACCCTTCAAAACTTAATTCTGAAAAAAAACTGGGAAAACTGAGGGGAGGAAAAAAAAAAGAAAAAAATACCATAGCCACGTTGAAATGTGCTGCCGCTGCTGCTGCCATTCTGCAAGATACAACTTTTGTTGTTGACGTACCACGCAGCAAACTCTAGCAATCAGAAACCCAAAACCCAAGAAACAGAATTAGAGTGACTAGAATCGGTAAGGGAAAAATCATGAAAAAATAAGATAAGAGTGGAAGGCGGTGGAAGGGAAAGGAAAATAGGTGCGGTGCAAGCAGTGCAAGCCATGATTCCAAGGTGCCACCCCAACCACAGTGCGTAATGACCGCCTTGACAGCAGGATCCTGAAGCAACTCAGCCTGAGGAGTCCACTTGCTGATGAAGAAGTCCGGATCGTCCTGCGGCCCAGCCCATCCCAGCCCCAAGAAAATCCTCCCGCGGACTCTCTACGGACTCTCCAGTGAGCTGTCCAGTGAGCCTCACTACCAGTCATTACCTGTCTGGAAAGTGTGACAGACTGACACGACCAGTGTTAGAAGCAACAAGATTAAGCTCATTGATGTAAAAATGAGAAGCCTTAGAGAGCACATCGCAAAGAGTCAGCAACCGGGAAAATGCTGGGGAAAGGAAAGCTTAAACTGAGACCAGAATGCAGATGGAGAAACTAACAATGCGGCCAACCTTGATGGCTACACTGTAGTCATAATTTATGATCCACAATTTAGAGATTGATTACAGTGATTGCAGTTGATCACTTGGAACTGTATCAGGTTTAAACAATATGGAACTGTTATATAACCTCACACATTCTTGAAGCTTTCACGCGCTGTGCTCTCTTGAACCTCCTGTCACGGAAATGTTGTCCAGTTTTCAAAATGATCAAAATGCGTACTACCTAACTTTGGTAGCTAGGGTGGTTCCGCTTTCACATATTCAAGTGATGGCGGATGAAAGATCCAGTCCTTGACAGGCAAGAAGTTCTGTTGCTCCTCCTTTAAACTCCAGACGATTCGGAATTGTGTTTTTTTCAAGCCTTTGTACAGGACACGCACCTGCCAGTCATGAAGTTTGGCGAGGCTTCCCGTAGTCACATAGACAGCGCCATCAGGTGAGGCACGAAGGAACTTGTGCAGATCCACGTGGTCTCTGGCAAGCCGGTCTCGAAGGTCGGTAGCTGGTGGCAAGACTGGGCCAGTCACCACCATATTGGGATAGAGAGGGGAAGTTTGGTCAAGGCCCCAAATTGTCTGCACCAATACAATTGCACCTGCAGGGTGGCTCAGCACCTCATGAGCACCTCACGAGAAACCTTTGGTGTCCTCCTGAGTCATGTTGAAAATGGAAGAGCAAAGTAGGGTCAGATAGAGAAAGAAATAGCAAGAAGGTGCAAGAAGAAGAAGAGTTTGGTTTGTAGCTTGGGGGCCTCTTCCCACGTGGTGGCGCAACTTGGCACCCCAGGTTTTGAAGGACTTGATGTTCATCCATATACCAAAGGTGAAAGTGTTTAGGCGCTGGCGGGCAATGTGCAACCCAAGGAAATTAAAGCCAGTGGAAGTATCCACCATCCCCACAAAAACGCGCAGCATCGACAAAGGGCCCGGAAGGTTAATCAACAAAGGAATGTCCATCTCTTCAGCGATATCAGCTCCAGCAAGAGTAGCGAAGTCTGTCATCACCACATCTGGTCTGCCTCACAATGTGTGGAAAAAGTGATGGGGCTAGATCAGGAACACTCTTCAATCCCAGATTTGCGGTTGTTTTCTCTGTTTCCCTTGTTGGTTTCCCTGACCATGACTAACACATGGTGAAAGAATGCGATGAACTAATATAAATGATCAATAAAGGATACCATTTCAAGGTATAGCCAAAAAATAATACCAAAAAGAGTGCCCTAGCAGTGTTGCAAAGGATGTTGCCAAAAGCTTTGCCAATTGTGCCAAGAGTCTCTTTGAAAATTCGGTCCTCAAAGCTGGTAACATGATCTCCTCCAGGAATAAGAAGGCGAGTCTCCCTGCTTCTTCTGCCCTCTTGCTGATGCCGTCTGCAGTGTTGCCTTGCATATCCAAAGGGACAAACTGTGATCCTGTCTGCTTGATCTTCCTGACGTCAGGCTGCCGATGGCAAATGATGGCAAATGATGGCAATCTAATTTACGGCAAACATTTGAAATATGAATGCAAAAAATTACTCCCTCCGAGATGCCCAAAAAAAACATTCACTGACATGTCAACTGACATATATTGACACATACTGAGACATACCCGTTGACATATTCATTGCAAAACATACTGATGCGTTGACTGCCAAATTGACTGCCAAAATGAGCAACAACATGTCTGACATCAATAATCTGTCACAACTAACATACGTCCTGTGACATATATTTACTTTGTGGAAACACATTCTGTTATCTACATATTGACTGGCATCTGATTTGAATGTGTTCTGTGGTATTGTTTCTTGATTGATGTTTGTGTTGACATGTGTTGTGACATAGTGACTGCCACGTGTTTTGACATTGACATTGACCGAGAATTATACTGATATAGTCCTTGACATAGAGGCTCACATGTATTTTGCCATATGTATCCTTGGCTAACAGCTGTACTGTCATGTGTTCCGAGATATATCAGTGATATTCAGATGATATGTCTGAATATACGTAATTATACGTGCTAGAAGATATATTCAGATATTTCATCTGGCATAGTCAAGGTCCAGCGTTGGTCACCGGAGTACAGAAGCGAGTATTGGATAATGAGGACCGAGGAGGGAGGAGGAAGACATCTGGCATCTGGCATAAAGGCTACAGACATCTAAGATCATCTAGATGTTTAGGATGTGACAATGAGGATGTGCGATCATATGAGATGATGTGAGGAGATTGTTCCAGGCAGACGTTCTTGGAGCATCTTCCCTACAGCAATAAAACCAGGCAAACCATATCAACAGGTGTGAATCTGGATGAATCTGGTATATAAGTCCGAGCAACTTTTCAAACTCATCTTTGGCATACTCGGCCGTGTAAACCTTTACTCCGTGCCCGCGTTTGCAAAGTTCAGTGCAAATGTTGAGGACAGGAAGCATATGCCCGGAGTGCGCCGTGCAAACTACCGCGATAGAAAGCGTGTCCTTCTTCGCGGCTGGCAGACTATCTACATGCCAAGAGTAAT
Source organism: Cladocopium goreaui (assembly GCA_947184155.2). Classification (NCBI taxonomy): domain Eukaryota; class Dinophyceae; order Suessiales; family Symbiodiniaceae; genus Cladocopium; species Cladocopium goreaui. The sequence continues at coordinate 16,139 of CAMXCT020002445.1, forward strand.
CTGAATCGTGCACTCCCCATGACCTCAGATCGAAAGGATTTGAAAGAAAATGACAGTCAAACGATGTCAAACGTCTGGCCTTTGCACCCCGAGCCACTCAACAGACTCCCTTATTGGTTGTTTTTTTCCTATAGATATCAAATAGTTTTTAATATGCGTGACTAACATGATCTTTTAAGACGATCTTATGTCAAGTGTGCGTTTCTCCTTAGATGATCTCATGCTCAAATGGTTTATCTTGAGATTATTATCTTGTGCTAAAATGTTATGAAATTGTCTCATCCTCAACTGATCATGTATTATATTCCAAGAGCTTCATTTTCGTGATTCCGAAAAACGAGCGCAAAGCCATACAAATACATGTACATATCACTCCCCCTTGCCTTTAATGTTTTGATTTTTTTTCCTCAAACTCCTGTCAGCTCATCGTGGTTTTTATGTATACGTGGCTAAGACGAACCATACCATCCAGACCTCATAAGGATGGTATAGGATGGTGTAAGGACAGTAAGGACACATGGTCTTCCCATTGGCAGCAATAAGTTAAGCTGTCTCTCGTCATTTATCCGAGTGGCGGCTGCTTGGGCGGAAGCCCTGCCATTTTACTCTGGATGTCTGAGCCGAAACAAGCTCTCTCCGGCACATCTTCAGCACATCTTCAGCATTGGCATGATATCGCTGTTGTTTTTCTAGAGCAATTCTACTGATTCTACTGTAGTCCGAAACTCCGCATTGAGTTTGAATTTTCGAGCTTCTGTTTTGCAAACGTGCGCCCAGTGGCTGGACAAAGATATCCTCTTTTTTCAGGCAATTGGCAATGGCAGCCAGTAGTTTTTTGCGATCAATGAAGGAAACGTGGCGTGACGTGATCGGATGTGATGATGTGACTGAAAGGTTAAGATTACTGAATTATTACTGCACATAAAATGAGAAAGAAAAGGTGTTCAGTGTTGGGCCATGTTGTGCGCTGCACTGCGTCGCGCCTGCTGCTTCATGGCACGTTGTTGTGCTTCCTCGCACAGTCGTCGCGAAGCTGCCAGCAAATGACAGCGCCTGCGAGAACATCCAAAGTGCGGCAAGTGACAGGTCTGAGACAGGTTTGACAAGTCCGTCCCAAAAGCTCTGACAAGTAATTAATTCATGATATGTCATGATATTTCATGATATTTCATGATATTTCATGACATTTCATGATATTTCATGATATTTCATGATATTTCATGATAATGAGAATAATTAATGAGAATAATTAATGAGAAAGATGAGAAAGCCAGAGCGCTGCGAGCAGAAATGAAACCCATTCCGTTGAGAGTGTGTCAACCGAGGATCTGCTGTAATATGCTGCACAGGAATTTCAAGGTGGATTACATAATCACTTGGCTAGAAGAAGTTATAATTATTTAGTTATAACTGTTGTACTGTAATTCATCTGTTGTCATCATTCCTGCTTCTATCTGCTTCTGCTTCACTCTCTTGGTCAATGTTCATTCCTGTAATGCCAACCGCCATCAAAAAACCCGGCTCTGGCGGCATCTCTCTAGGTTTCTGGCGACAGAAGCGTTGGTTCATTCTTCAACTCTTCTTGCGATTGGGCCGCCAGACCTTCCCGAAAAATCCCAGGGTGAGAGAATGGTACGACAATCCCAGAATTAAATTATATTGAATTGGTAGCCTGCAAAAAAGGATCCAAATGGGTCAGAGTCAAGTGTGATCAATTCCAAACCCCAAATTTGGATCACATTGAGACCACGCAGCAATCGTATACCAATCCTACATCAATCCTTTCAGCCAAGGAACGCTTCGAGACCTTCGGCATTTCACCTGGATCTGTCCTGGAAGCTAATCTGAATCCAGAGTCGGAAAGGAGTTCGCAGTGTGACAGGACTTGACTTTGAGTAAAATAATGATCATATAAATCATATAAAGCACATATAAAGCATATATAAAGCACATATATATATATATACATATAAATATATTGTTACATATTGTTATCTACTATGCTACAATATCATTTTTGTATCAAATTATACTAAATTCATATACTATGCCAATATTCCAATGATCATGATTTCCAATGACTATCCCCGTGCTCCTTTGTTGTCTTTATTCGTTCGTGGTACTCAGGCACGGCAAAATGACAGGAAAAGATGGCAGGGCATGGCAGGGCGCAACATCGGCCTCTCCACCACAATCGGTTCTGTTGGCAAGTGCTCCACCGGGACACGAGAAGGTTTGAAAACAACCTGCACATCGACGGATAAAGGAAACACTCATCAATTCAAGCACACAGACAGCATTACTAGTGGGGAAGTTGACAATGTTGACATTGGAGTGCAGACATTAGAATCATTAGATATATATTCATATGATTTTATATGCATATGATATGCATGTGATATCATTAGATCATGAGTCTCCAGATGTCTCCAGGGCAGGAAGTTTTTGCAGGTTGTGTATGGTTTTGTGGCTCGAGCGGCTCGAATGTTTCCGGTGCAGGCCTCGGTCTGGGAAAACCGGTCCGCTTTTAAAGCGCACGAGACCGTAGCACCGTAGCACCGTAGCACCGTAGCACCGTAGCACCGTACTTAGAGCTCATTTTGGATATTTTGGACGAAAACGGATGAAACATGTGCAACCGGTGCGAAATGCATCGGAACTGCTGCTTGAAGGATAATTTGTATTAATTTGTGAGATGTTGCGACTCTCACACTATGCGGGAATGCAACTTGAGGTCGCTAAACAATTGCAAAGGCTGCGAGAATAAAATCGGTCACAGAGAAGGTAGCTCAGAAAAGAAGTGGTCCACAGAAGACGTTGCTCAGAGAAGAAGTACCTGACAGACGAAGTATATGGCTCGGACAATATGTAGCTGAGAGAAGAGATTGCTCAGAGAAACAGATAGCTCAGTCAAGAAGTAGCTGAGAAGAGAGGTATATAAATCAGAGAAGAAATAGGTCAGAGAAGAGTCGGCTCAGAGAAGAAGCATTTCAGAGAAGGCACCTTTCAGAAGCAGCTCAAATAATAAGCAGCTGAGAGGAAACTGGGCTCAAAGCACTGGCAGAGTTGGTCATTCTGTGATTCAATCATTTCTTTTGATTCCTTTTGCAGATCCTTTTGCCATCAACTCATTCATTCAGAGCCAGTCAGGGCCAGTCATTTGGTCCCGAGTCAAAATTGTGTATGGAACGTTCCGCGGTGTTCCGGACGTATGGAACGAAGGGGCTTCGTAACTGGTCTTGTCCCGGACCTTTGGAGTGTGATGAAATATAGGCTATACATAAATAAATAAATGTATATATATATACACATTATATGTAACATATATAATATTATACATCTCAAGGATATGCACGTTGAAGCTACTCCTCATCTGCACGATATCCTTGTTGTACACCTGTTCAACGCAGGTTTGCCTTGCATGGCTAGTGCTCGTGCACTAGATACGACACGACCGGTAGCCAGTGTCACCCACTGGCTACCATGTGAAGCTGTCGACTCAGCTTCAGACCTGTCACGCAGGTCCCACCTCCTACTCTTAAAACTCAGAGGTCCCTATGGGGCAGATTGTGTCCCTGCATAGCAAGACTCTACCCTCCCATAACCCACGCGCAAAGGATGGCTTACGAGCAGTCTATGTGAGAACCTGCCATGTGTTCACCAGTGGGTCAGGGGTGGTACATGGGTGGTCCAGGTCTGGAACGGGTATGGAACGGTATGGAACGGGGTCTGGAACGAAACGGCCCACTCCAGCACAGCACTACCACCACGCAGCACATCTTTATCAAAATTCGCAGTTTGGAGCGAGAATAGCGCAGCAAGCAATTCTTAGACTGCCAGCTGGCAGCAGCCAAGCGCATCTCTACAATCAAACACCACGGCTGTGCCACAGCCTGCAGCAACTTTAAGTGGTGCAGGCACAAACCTGCCACAGGTTGAGAGGGAGGGAGGGTTACAAGCAATCCATTCTTAGACTGCCAGCTGGCAGCAGCCAAGCCATCCCTGCTATCCCCACCATCACACAACAAAGTAGGTAGCAGCTGTAAGTGCTGCAGGCACAGACTTGCCAACACAATAACAGGTCTTGGGCATAGTAAACGTATTCTTGCATGTATGCACTCATATATGTGTGTACAAACGTAAAATCAGATTGCACATAATCAAATATATATATATATATTTATTTATATATATAATTGTATATATATAAATAATAATAATATATAATTATATATATAATAACGTATGGATTAGAGGTATGGAACAGAGGTATGGAACAGAGGTATGGAACAAAGGTATGGAACGGATCCTTCAAGGAGGTATGGAACGGGGGTATGGAACGGGGGTATGGAACGGGTGTGGTCCCGGAGCTTGTTCCGGACCTCCTATTTTGACTTGCCCCCATTTGTTTGTTCAGTAAACCATGCAGTGGTGGATTCAGTGAAGCACGCGTGGCATTGACAAGACTTTCCTATAGACCCTTCATTTCTTGTAGCCACTGAATAGTATCGAACTTCCGCCCCGGAGCGGCCGAGTACTGGTACAAAACAAATGCAGCAAAGCACATGACGCCAACGCCAACACACGTTCAGCTCTGTGAAGCAGGTGCTATCAGGTGCTACCAGCTGCTCATGCACATCCATAGCAACCACATGGCAGAGTACGTGCCTCTTCCGGTAGCAGCGTCCCAGCGTTTCTGGTAACCAGTATGGGGCACTCCTGTCATCAGAAACCCTTCCAGTAAGCGGTGATCTCGAATGCCACAGGGATCTGCACAAGTCTACAAAGTACCCTTGAAATCCACATGTTTTCCAGCTTTGACATTCCCTGACATGTCTTGTCTTGACTCTTGACATCTCTCAAGGCTGCCTTTCTGCTTTCAATCTTTTTCCGGAATGCCTGAGCTTTGTGCATGTGAGATGCTGTCGGCACCATTCAGCACCCACGGGTTCAGAGACCTTTCAAAAGCATATCGGCTATGCTGTACAGGGCCTGCACACTGTGAAGCTGACTCTGCAGTCTCCAAAGTGGTTAGCAATAAACAAACGTATACTGTATATTGACTTTTTTTGGCTTGGCTTAGCTGTGATTGAAACAAGCGCAACGAGCTTTGATGAGTTAGCGTCAGGCGCAAAGCAGGCACCGAATTCAAGAGAAGACAGACCCATCTGTGAAAAGCCAGGGTCCGTACAAATAACACTCTTTGAGCAATAATGTCAGTTCTTTTTTGGTTTGACAACTGGCAGCAACAAGGAAGTTTACATATCAAAATGCAAACACAGGAGACAGTGAGGCAAGTACAACGTGATAGATATTTGATGATATTTGCGGTATTTGTACAACTGTTGCAATATGTTGCAATATGTTGCAATCATTGAAGACCAACTCCTGAAACAACGAGTCGCGCACAAAGCGAAGTACGGTGATCGCGCCATGTTCCCGAAACTTTCATCTCGGTTCATCTCGGTTCCCCTCGGGCCACTCCCTAGGGTTCAGCTCACACAGCCACCGCACGCCTCGTTATAACGCTTGCCTGGACACAAGGCGCAGGCTGAAGTGGGGCTGAAGTGGGGCTGAAGGATCTGAAGGCCGGCTGTAGTTCGCTTAGTTAATCAAAGATCATCAAAGATCACTCCGAATCAGCCAATTGCTACGCTGCGACTATACCTCCACAACATGTCACAACATATCCTATATAAAATGCCATAGCCATGCCATCAGCCTACGCGTTCAAAAACCAGTCAAGTCATGTAGGTAGGTTCCCTCATCCTCGTGATGGATTGATGACATCGGAAAGTTCTGGACAAGATGGGACAAGTATGGCACGAACGCATGAAGAAATGTCGCAGCAACTGGCACTGCCACTTGCGGACCAGGTGCAGAAATGATACCCAGCAGCAGCTGCTGCCCCGGTGAGGGTAACACCTGCAGGGTCTCCGTAGGAACAAATTCAGCATCTGGGCCCTACCGTGGGAAACAGATTCAAAAAAGGTTCTAGCATGACCACGATTGCAGATCACCAAACCAAAAGCAATAGAAAACACATCATCGCCCTTGTTACAGTTCTCACACCTCCAAAGAAGCCGCAGCCAGAGAAGACGAGACCTTTCACAAAGAGGGCGCATCCACCAGAAACGCCTCAGCACTCAAGGAAGTTTCTGCAAAAACGAAGAAGGCATTACAAGTCACTGCACATCATTGCACATCACTCCACCCCTCACACCTTTGCCCCCTTGTCTTTCGTCATTGAGACGCAGAGAAGTGCGGCAGTTGGAGCCAAGGTGGATGAAAGCTAGCCGCTAGCAAGTGACAAGGAGAGAAGGCAGGGGGAGTGAAGCACTGAAGGTCCCACATTTTCAGGCTTGTAGGTGCTGGATCAGCTCACCCGGCCATGGTGAGGTAAATTGCAAGAAACATGTTGTATTTTCTCAATTCTCTTTGTGTAGGAATTTATGGAAAATATGGGAAGATGTTGGGCACATTTTCCAAAATGGGGTGCGCATCCCATAAATCATGCTGAGGGGGCTTTGCACGGGCAGTTTCAGAGATTCACCAAACACACACCCACTCAAACACTAAAGGTGGAGTTGTTTTATGTTCCTGATCTACTTGAAAAGATTATTAATTACATATTGTTACATATTATTATTACCAATTACCAAATAAATCCAAATATATATACGTATATATATATATATATTATTGAAAATAAATACTCTCTGAAAGAGCGCGCTTTATATAGTAAAGGCTGTGTTTCGCTGCGAAGATGCATCTGCTACTACAATCAAACCCATTAAAAAGAACTTAGAAGGCATCAGTGGTAATCCCCCAAAATCAAAACGGCAACAATCACGGTGTACAGGATAAAAATAAAACAGATCATTTTAGCCTAGTCATGTCTAGTATGTCTAGTTCTAGTTGCATTTGCTGTGGGTACGGGTGTTGACGCTGAAATCTAGCAGGTCGAGGGAATCAAGCCCCGTACCACCAGAGCAGGCGGGTCGTAACCACGAAGTTTCCCGCGATTGACAGCTCGAGCCAGCAGAAACTAAATGAAACTAATCTTCGAATGTCTTCAAAACATTTCAAGACAATGCTGGTAAGGCATGGTAGAGCACGGTAAAGCGGTGGTAAAATAAAGCGGTGGTAAAGCGTAGTATGGAGTCACGAAGCATGCAAAGCCATTGCCACCAAGATGCTACCAAGGGTGGACATCCAAATGGACACAAGGGTTGCTGGAGGCCTTGGCTCAAATTGAGTTCTGAGAACGTATAGAATTTTGATGAATTTTGATTAATTTTGCATGTAGTACATAGAATGTTCATCATCGCAATACAAATGATGAGATGCAATGATGACTGTAATCACGGTTACGTGATGCTGTAGCTGCATCTCGCAAAGCTCGGATGCATACAGGAAACACACAGCCCACGGCTGCGCAAATGGACAGCCACAAGTGATGGCAACAGCCGCCGCAGCAATCCGCACAACAATCCTCCCATTTTTCCCCATGTTTTCTTCAATTTTCCGATCGAAAAATATGTTGAAATCAAACCGTCTGGAACTTCACCGCTTTGGTGGGTTGGAACTGGTACAAGGCATGCTGCCACTGGCTTGGAGGCACGGTCCTGGAAGGAGCAGCAACTCAAGCAACAAGTAGCACCAATGGCACCGATCCTGAATTCCGAAGCGCGGAAAAGCTGCTGAAATGGTCTTGACATACCATACGCGAAATCACACTCAGCTGAGTTAGCGTAGTCAGCTTCAAAAAAGGTGTTGCATCAGTGTTGCTTCCCGGTGCATTCTACTCCACGTGAACGCAAGAAAACTAAAAACCGGAATCATCCGGAATCCGGAATCTCTTAGACTATCACAAGCTATCTGGCCTGTCTAGCCTGAAAGCAAGTTGCGAAATGCAAGCTTGACACTGTGCAACTCAACACCAGTTGTTCCTCAAAACAACTGGTTTCCTTTGACTTAGAAATTGAGGCAAGCTTCAGCATGGCCGAGAGGCACGCACTGGGCACCACATACTTATCGCTATCGAAGTAGATCACTGGGTTCGACTTCAAATGTGTCACACCCTCCGAGACTGCATCCAACTCTGTTTGCCCCAGCGCTGTTTGCCCCGGCTCTGTCTGGGCAATCTCGGGCTGCGATGTCGTGAGACATATCGCAGCTGTTGCTAGCAACATCGCCAGTGTCCCAATAAATTGGCCGATCTTGAACCTGTCACCCCCGTTTCGCGCTGGCGGATGGCGCATTGTGGTTCAGTGGCATATAGCAACATATATGCAAGCTGATGGGGGTAGCTGATCGTAGCTGTCTACTGAGTAGCACACACAAACACACACACACACACACCCGCGCGCGCGCGACACACAACGAAATATAACTTGAGGCCCAAGGGGGGGTGAACGAAAGCTAAGGTTCATATGAGCCTGGAAACATGATAGGATTTTGATGGGATTTGGATATGCTGAATACAGATTGCCTAGAGACCTGGCACGATTTGAGAGCGTGACCATCTGCTTCCAACACCGCCCCAAAATGCCCCAGGAGCTTTGGGGGGGCGGGGTTCCAGATTTTTCACTGTGTTGGACTCAGACCTGCTCCTCCCCTTGCTGAAGCAAGAGTAACTCCAGCAAGCTACCGCTAGCTTTCGTGACAAGCAAATAATATTGCAAATTTCAATCGGTTCCAATGATCCAAGTATGAAATGTATATATATATAATATAATATGATATAATGTGATAAAATATACTATACTATTATAATATAATACAAAAATATATACTATAATATAATATAATCTAATATAATAGTGTAATATAACATACTGCAATATAATAAAATATACTAAGAATAATATACTACAACACTAATAAATGTAATATAATATATTATAATATATAATAATATACTATAATAAAATATTAAATAATATAATGTGATATAGTATAATATAATATTACTGTAATAGAAAATCATATAATATAATAGCATATAATATGATATGATATGATATGATATAATATCACTACTATATGAAAAAGATAACATAATATCATATAATATATGTTAATATAATGTCATAACATATAATATGATACGAAATGATATAATATAATATAACTATAAATAAAGTTAACATCATATAATATACTATGATATGATATGAAATACTACAAAATAATAAAAAATTATATGATATGATATAATATACTATAATATGGCATCATATACTACAATATAATATAATATGATATAATTTAATATGATATTATATAGTCTAATATAACACTACTATAATATAATAGAATATGAAATAGTAAAATATAATATGATATGATATGAAAATATAATATTACTACAATATGTGTAAAAATATATATACAATATACTCTAATATACTATAATATATTAAACTATACTTTGTAATCTAATAAAATAGAATATGATATGATATGATATAATATAATATAAAATAAAATTTTTATAATATAATATAATATAATATTATTACTATAATGTAATATGATATGATAATATAAATAATATACTATAATTTAGTATAACATTATATGATATGATATAATACATACAGACACACATATATATATATATTAGAAATAGATAGACAGATTTCAACGGATTCCACCATGCACAAGCCTTTGCACCGCTCTCTCTCCACAATGCTGCGGCTCGCCAGGCTCACCAGGCTCGCGAAAGGCTTGGTATGGCTCAGTTTCGCTCACCCTTTGTTGCCTCATGGTTGTTTCCCCCGGGGCCCAGCCGAAAACGAAGCTGCGGAAGTTCATCATTGAGAAAACATGTTCTGTGGAAAATCTCCCTGCAAGCAGGAAAAACCAACTTCTGCTATGTCCATCGAGCTGTCGACCCTAGGAAGACATTGCAGCACTCCGACATAGCACACAAGTAAAATCAAAATATATTGAAACGTTCGACCAAAAGCACACAAAAGTGCAGAATGCATCAGAACACTGAGAAGTTTTGCAACTGCTCCTTTGGGGGAAGTGGTACCTCTCTCGGCAGGGTCGTCAGTGTGCTTTGCTCGGACACCTGTACGCTATCCTGCAGGACCAAATGCCAACACATTATGCATTGCTTAGATCTTGCTGAAGCCCCGCGGCAAACAGGTTGGCAAAATTTGGCAAAGACATGTTACATCACATGTTAACTATTTAGGCAATTTTAGACCTAAAGAATCTTGGAGATGGATTCGTGGTGACTGACCTGGTGACCACCCTACAGGATATGCGACAGCAATCCCTTATGGATCCTCATGGGGCCATACTCATACATTCTCATACCCAGCTGATACTCAGCTGATACTCAGCTGTCATACGACCCCAACCTGGCCATACCATGCCATACCTGGACGACTTGCTCGCTATTCGGTGCTGCAATGCATTTCCATTCAGTCTCCTGTGGTTTTTCCAAGTTTGGCCGCTCTGAGCCCGAAGACTTCAACCTGAAAAGCCATAGCGATCCCCGAAGCACTTCGAATAGATCCGAAAACAGAGATTCACTTCTTTCATCTTCTTTCATGTCTTATCTTGTGCGCTCATTTTATCACATGTTCTCTCTCCACCAAGCTTCCAACGAGTCCAAAGCAGGAGAGATGTCTTCCAGCTCAGGCTGCGTTGTCCAAACATCCTCCTGCAAATGACAAGCACCTCCATTGAAATTCTTTTGACCCTATTCTATTTGATACTAAGACATATTAAGACATACTAAGACTTCTTTTCGCAATCCAAGCACATCCAAGCCACGTTTGGACTTGTCGTTATCCATCGATGTGTCCTCCCTGACCCTTTCGATGCCTTCATGGCAGTGGGTGGCAAAGGGCCAGCTCCACAAAGTGTTGATCCTGTAGAGGGCCATGGCCAGGCACGATTTCATCGAATGGTCTGCTGCTCAACCACTGAATACTGATGAAGTTGAAGCATGCACAATTAAGAGCAAGAGACCATGCCAGCAAAGTCCCAGAGATTGCAAAATGTGGTCAAAGGATGTCAAAGAATATTATGCAGTCAAACAGCCAAATGCAATTCCACATATTTCCACATTCCACATGATAAGATTATTGTAAACTTGTCAGGCACTGTTGCTCAGTCTCCTTTCTCTGGAGCATCTGCCTTGGGAACGGTTTGGCTCGCCTCAGATCTGGCAGGAGTCAGAAGTTTCCTCTGCACTGTTCGGCCAAAGATCTGACAACTCCACAGCTCAAGTGCGTCCATGACTCTGCCTTAGCTCGACTCGAACCTCGGTTCTCAATTTTTTCCCGAATGCGTAGCAAGGGTTCCCGTTTCACTCTGGGTGTCTGGGGGCTGAGGGTGTGTTCGCTCGATGTTGCGTTTGTGGTCGCAACCGTTCGCAACCGTCCGCAACCGGTCGCAACCGTTCGCAACCGTTCGCAACCGTTCGCAACCGTTCGCAACCGTCCGCGCGATCCCCGTATGGCCGTGCCTATGGGAAGTTCTGCAGGAGGGGTCCTTTTTGGAGGTTTCAGACGTGTCGTTGCTTCGTTTCGCGTGGCAGGCGTGGCACTTCGTGGCATTCAGACGTGTTCTGGAACGTGTCGAAAGTCGTTTTGCGTGGCAGGCGCAATACTTTTGCGACGTTTTCAGAAGATGTGTTGCAGTTTTCGTGGCAGGCGCAGCACTTTGGACGTGTCCATCGTCATTTTTCGTGGCAGGCGCAGCACTTTAGACGTGTCATGTTGCGTGTTTTTTGCAAATCGCATTGGCAGGGCTGCGTCAAGTGGCGACAAGGTGCAAATTCCGTGGCAGGCGTGGCATTTTGTGCGATGCGTTGAAAATTGACGGAAGCCTCGCACGAAACATCGATTTTGAGGTTGCCAATTTTCACGTTCTAAGGAAAACTCGTAGGAAAACGTCGATTTTGAAGCTACAAAGTGTGAAAATTGGAGGAAGTCTCGCACGAAATGCTCGTTTTGGCGCTCCCACGTGTCGCGTCTCGCGTCTCTGGTTTTCCGGTGGCCTCGCCGTGTCTATGGTGGAAGCTGCAAAACTTCTCCTTTTGTCATGTTGCCAACTGTGAAAATTGGAGGAAGTCTCGTAGGAAAGAGGAAGTCTCGTAGGAAATGCTAGTTTTTCTGCATCCATGTGTCTTGTCTCGAGTTGCTGGTTTTCCTGTGGCGTCGCCGTGTCTATGGGGGAAGTTGGAAAACCTGACCTTTTCGAATGTTTCCGAGGAGGTTGTCATGTGGTTTTGGGTGGCAGACGTGACATTTTCTGACATTCCAACCTGTTTGATGATGTTCACAAAATGTCAAAATTGGAGGAAGTCTCGTAGGAAATGCTGGTTTTTCTGCATCCACGTGTCATGTCGCGAGTCTCTCGTTTTCCTGTGGCGTCGCCGTGTCCATGGGGGAAGCTCCGCACTCCACGCTCTACACTTTACACCCGCACTCACAATTTACACTTTAGACTCCACACTGTACACTTTACACTCCACGCTTTACACTTTGCACTTTACACTCCTCACACCTTATCTGAGACTTTACACTCCACACTCACACTTTACTCTCCACACTTTACACTTTACACTCCTCACTCCACACTCCACACTTTACACTCCACACTTTGCACTCTTCACTGCACACTCCACACTTTACACTCCACACTTTCCATTTCACGCTCCTGACTTTACACTCCGCACTTCACACTCCACGCCTTCCACTCCACGGTGATTTTCGAATGTTCGTGACAGATATTCAAGCAAATGTCGCATGCACGGGAGTGTTGCTGATTCAGGCATGAAGTTTGACAGGGATGTTGTTGCAGACCTTTGTTTGTAGAGGTGTGATTTCGGCTGTGCTCAATTGCAAGAGAACGCTAAGCATTCACAGTTCATGACGGAGGAAGTTTTTAGAGATATTGCAAGATGGTGATTTTCGAATGTTCGTGACAGATATTCAAGCAAATGTCGCATGCACGGGAGTGTTGCTGATTCAGCCATGAAATTTGACAGGGATGTTGTTGCAGATCTTTGTTTGTAGAGGTGTGATTTCGGCTGTGCTCAATTGCAAGAGAACGCTACGCATTCACAGTTCATGACGGAGATTGTTTTTAGATATATTGCAAGATGGCGATTGTCGAATGTTCGTGACAGATATTCAAAAAAATGTCGCATGCGCGGGAGTGTTGCTGATCCAGGCATGAAGTTTGATAGCGGGGGTCTGGGGGCTGAGGGTGTGTTCGCTCGACGTTGCGTTTGTGGTCGCAACCGTTCGCAACCGTCCGCAACCGTTCGCAACCGTTCGCAACCGTTCGCAACCGTCCGCGCGATCCCCGTATGGCCGTGCCTATGGGAAGTTCTGCAGGAGGGGCCCTTTTTGGAGGTTTCAGACGTGTCGTTGCTTCGTTTCGCGTGGCAGGCGTGGCACTTCGTGGCATTCAGACGTGTTCTGGAACGTGTCGAAAGTCGTTTTGCGTGGCAGGCGCAATACTTTTGCGACGTTTTCAGAAGATGTGTTGCAGTTTTCGTGGCAGGCGCAGCACTTTGGACGTGTCCATCGTCATTTTTCGTGGCAGGCGCAGCACTTTAGACGTGTCATGTTGCGTGTTTTTTGCAAATCGCATTGGCAGGGCTGCGTCAAGTGGCGACACGGTGCAAATTCCGTGGCAGGCGTGGCATTTTGTGCGATGCGTTGAAAATTGACGGAAGCCTCGCACGAAACATCGATTTTGAGGTTGCCAATTTTCACGCTCTAAGGAAAACTCGTAGGAAAACGTCGATTTTGAAGCTACAAAGTGTGAAAATTGGAGGAAGTCTCGTACGAAATGCTCGTTTTGGCGCTCCCACGTGTCGCGTCTCGCGTCTCTGGTTTTCCGGTGGCCTCGCCGTGTCTATGGTGGAAGCTGCAAAACTTCTCCTTTTGCCATGTTGCCAACTGTGAAAATTGGAGGAAGTCTCGTAGGAAAGAGGAAGTCTCGTAGGAAATGCTAGTTTTTCTGCATCCATGTGTCTTGTCTCGAGTTGCTGATTTTCCTGTGGCGTCGCCGTGTCTATGGGGGAAGTTGGAAAACCTGACCTTTTCGAATGTTTCCGAGGAGGTTGTCATGTGGTTTTGGGTGGCAGACGTGACATTTTCTGACATTCCAACCTGTTTGATGATGTTCACAAAATGTCAAAATTGGAGGAAGTCTCGTAGGAAATGCTGGTTTGTCTGCATCCACGTGTCATGTCGCGAGTCTCTCGTTTTCCTGTGGCCTCGCCATGTCTATGGGGGAAGCTGCAAAACTTGTCCTTTTGTCATGTTGCCAACTATGAAAATTGGAGGAAGTCTCGTACGAAATGCTGGTTTTTCTGCATCCACGTGTCTTGTCTCGAGTCCCTGGTGTTCCTGTGGCATCGCCGTGTCTATGGGGGAAGCTGGAAAACCTCTCCTATTCGAATGTGTCCAAGCAGGTTGTCATGCCGTTTTGCGTGGCAGGCGTGGCACTTTGTGACATTCCAACCTGTTTGATAATGTGTCAAAAATGTCAAAATTGGAGGAAGTCTCGTACGAAATGCTGGTTTTTCTGCATCCACGTGTCTTGTCTCGAGTCCCTGGTGTTCCTGTGGCATCGCCGTGTCTATGGGGGAAGCTGGAAAACCTCTCCTATTCGAATGTGTCCAAGCAGGTTGTCATGCCGTTTTGCGTGGCAGGCGTGGCACTTTGTGACATTCCAACCTGTTTGATAATGTGTCAAAAATGTCAAAATTGGAGGAAGTCTCGTACGAAATGCTGGTTTTTGGAGGAAGTCTCGCAGGAAATGCTTGTTTTTTTGCACCCACGTGTCTCGTTTCGAGTTTCTGGTTTTCCTGTGGCGTCGCCGTGTCTATGGGGGAAGCTCTGCACTCCACACTCTACACTTTACACTCCACACTTTACACTTTACACTCCTCACCCCACACTCTACACTCCACACTCCCCACTTTACACTCCACACTCTACACTTTCCACTCCACACTCCGCACTCCACACTCCACACTTTACTGTACACTCCACACTCCACACTTTATACTTTACACTCCTCACTCCCCACTCTACACTTTCCACTCCAGACTCCACAGTCTACACTTTACGCTCCACACTCCACACTTTACACTCCACACTCCACACTTTACACTCCTCACTCCACACTCCACACTTTACACTCCCCACTCCACACTCCACACTTTACACTCCACACTTCACACTCCACATTTTCCACTCCACACTCCACACTTTACACTCCACACTCCACACTTTACATTCCTCACTCCACACTTTACACTCCACACTTTACACTCCACACTCCACACTCTACACTTTACACTCCACACTTTACACTCCACACTCCACACTCTACATTTTACACTTTACACTCTGCACTATACACTCTACACTCCACACTTTACACTTTACACTCCACGCTTTCCACTTTACACTCCTCACTCCACACTTTACACTCCACACTTTACACTCCACACTCCACACTCTACACTTTACACTCCACACTCCACACTCTACACTCCAGACTTTACACTCCTCATTCCACACTTTACACTCCACACTTTACACTCCACACTCTACATTTACACTCCACACTTTACACCCCACACTCCACACTCTACACTTTACACTCTACACTTTACACTCTACACTTCACACTCTACAATTTACAAACTCCACACTCCTCACTACACACTCCTCACTACACACTTTACACTCCTCACTTTACACTCCACACTCCTCACTCCACACTTTACACTCCTCACTTTACACTCCACACTCCACACTTTACACTCCTCACTCCACACTCTACGCTCTACACTCCACACTCCACACTCTACACTTTACACTCCATACTCCACACTCTACACTTTACACTCCGCATTCTACACGTTACACACTCTACACTCCCCACTCCACACTTTACACTCCACACTCCTTACTTCACACTCCACACTCTACACTTTCCACTCCACACTGCAGACTGGTAACAAGGGAAACATGTACAAGACTGTTCAAATAAACTATTCCAGAAAGGTATTGTGCGTGACTGCATAACCATGTGTTTTGACATCTGTACCATTAACATACGTGTGAGCATTCGGGTTCGTGGGCTTCATCTTGTTTGAATTCAGCTTTGTGCAGTGCTAGGAGTGTGGCAAGTCCAATCTGCAAGATGGAGGAATCTGTTGTGGCAAAGAAACCGAACAGTGAAAGAAAAGAAAAGAAATGATCTTGATTTGCTGTGAATCTTGATTTAGTATGATTTAGTGACTTAGTGGTGGCTTGAAGCAACTAACTCACTCTGCAAAGTACCCTTTGCGACAAGAAG
>CAMXCT020002445.1:35000-100119 GCA_947184155.2 Cladocopium goreaui
GGCAACTGGATGCGGCAAGACTTGCCCTGCCCTGCCTTTGGCTTCCGGCTTCAGCCTGAATGCGAGCCCGCCAAAAAGCCCAACCAAAATGAACCAACCACTTCAACGCGTGTTAAACTGTTAAACAAGAGTTCAAAGAAGTGCTTCAGTTTTCCCAGCTTTCTCTCTTCTCTCACAATGCAGGCCCAAGAGACTGATCTTTCTGCAGACTGGAATTGTCAGGGACTTCTTTCAACCTAAAACCAGACTCCGAGGAAGCTTGCAGAAAGCTCTGTGACAACAATCAATGCACTTCTGATATCTTCTGATCACTTCTGCAACTGGGAGGCTGTGGAGAATCCCGCTCTTTGTCTTCTCCTGGTTGTGTAGCTGCCTTGTCTGCCTTCTCATTCTTTTTGTCGGCACAAGGTGACATTTTGAGTTCAGCAGGCTCTTGAGGTTTGCTCCTCGAGGTGCTTGCCGAACGCCGAGGGCCCTTCCTGGGGCTGCTGGGGCTGCCTGGGTTCCGTGGAAGTGGAACACCTGCCGGGATGTCTTCAAAAGCAGGCACGCCACGCGTGCCACGTTGGGACGTCTGCGATGTTTTTCTTTGTTTTGCAGCACCCTTTTTGTCCTTTTCGCCTTTTTCGTCCTTTTCGCCTTTTTCGGCCTTTTCGCCTTTTTCGGCCTTTTCGCCTTTTTCGGCCTTTTCGCCTTTTTCGCCCTTGTCGTCATTTTGGCCCTTTTGCTTTGGGTCCTTTTCCTCCATCTGTCTTTTTGTACGGGATGACGATCGGGATGACCGTTGTGAGCTATCAACCCTAGGCAGATCGAAAGAAGTCTGAAGTGACATCCACATGCAAAAACAAAATGAGATAAACAGCATGCATGCGAGTGCTTACATGTCTGCATTGCATTGTCGCAGGCAAGTTGCGGGGCTTTGTCAGCAGCTTTGGAAGAACAGGGGCGCCTGTCAAAATCTGTCCAACCGATTTTCTTCCAGCTCTTCACTCTTTTGAGAAAATTTTGAATATAGAAAAAGAGTGAAAACGGCTGGCTGGTTCTGTGGAAAGGTTGCGCTCAGCTCAATCATCTGCAAACATTAATGTAGCAATGCAGGGATGCAGAATCCTCGGAATAGAATGAACAACCCACACAACCATACAAAGACAGAACGCAAACATACAAAGACAGACTCCATGGTCAGAGTATATTAGCATGTATTAGCATGGTTTTCAACATGTTGCCTCGAATGTTTCAAAATATTTCTCATTGCTCATTGCAATTCGTCGATTCGTCGCACCTAAAATCGTCACAACAATTTCCTGCTCGTGGCCTCCATGTCTTTGGAGTCAGCCGGCGGACTTCATCGTACAGCGCACGACGGTGCTGTCGTTCCTTCTGCAGCGCTGCCTTGCAATTGTTGCTTGAGTGGATAAGAGCCGTAGCTTTGGCATGCATGCTATAGCAATGTGTTCCCGAATAGAATTGAAAATGACAGAAACGGAACAAAGCAACTGCATCAGTCAGTCAGCACCTTTTGTTATGCAGTTGGCTTTGCGGCTGTGTTTCTGTCAGATGCCAATCGCATCAATCACAAATGGTTTCACAGAAACTCTGAACTGCAGTGGTGGTGTCACACGTCAAAATCCACCCAACCCGCCGGAGCGTGAAGCTCGCGCAAGTAAGGAAAGGAAAAAGAGGGTTGTAGGTGGGAAAACACCACTGTACACCATAAAGTAGGGGTCTGAATGCCGAGCTCTCCAGTGTACCTTGACGATGAAGGGCATCCTTCAGCCATCGGAGGGTCCGATCTGCCTGTCCCGGTCGGGGAATCAGGCCCGCGAAGTCAGAGCTGACTGTTGGGATGAGGTAGTCCATGTCCTTGAACTTGTCCTGGGCAATCAAGCGGTCCCAGGCTTGGGGGAGTATGGACCACCAGTCCACACCTGTGAAGGAATAAAGTGGTGCAATCAAAGGCACCGGGTTCTTCTTGATCCTGAAGGCGCTCACCGTCTTCGTCTGCCAGGCTTGGAGCTCCAGTGTTGTCTCTGTGAGCTTGTAACCCCCCGGGCTGGTGTGCTGCAGGTCGTTGAACCGAGCGCTGCAGGCGACCTGAAACCTGGCCATGGCGCAGATGTATCTGTCCAGGGTACTCTTGGCTGTCGTTGGGCCAGTGGGATCTGCGCCCGATGCAACCTTTTCCAGAAGCATGATTACTTCCTTGGAAGGCAGCTGGGCTTTGCGCTGAGGCTTGATGTTGGTCTCCACCAGGCCTTCTTGGATGGTCTTCCTTTTTGCCTTGAGACGTTCGAGACTGTCAGGGTCAAGGAGGCCAAACCTGGCCGAGAACCATCTTAGGGTATTCCATATCCCTTGGAGTTTGTGTGGTGTGATCTCCTGGTCCCTCAGGGTGTTCAGAAGAGATCTAATATCACTTTCTTTCCAAGGAATTGTGTTGAAGCCCAATTTCTGGATGCTCTCGAAGCAAAGGCAGTGAATACGCAAGGTCCTGAACCTGGTGTCTCCAAGGAGGTCCAAGTACTCCTGGTGAACATTGTCCCCGTGGACCGCATGCAGGTAAGGGATGTCTTTGGCAAATGGCAGAAGGAGCCCAATGATCCTTTCTGCCCAGCGGTCTCTGAGGTGGAGTTCTAACTTCCATTGGGTTGTAGCCGACTCTTCCTTGAGTCGCCCAGGCTTCCAGTGCCTCCATTTGGCCTCCACAATGGCCATTATGGGAGGCCGTGCATGAAAGGCTCGCCATCTAGCCCGGTCCATGCTTTCCTGTTGCTGTTGAAGGGGGGTGTGGAAGGCTGAATCTGGTGCGCCCGCAATCAAAGTGAAGAGGCTAAAACATGCATCATAGGTCCTATCTCTCTCTTCTGGGGGCGCTGGTTGTGGCACCCGGTTCATGCAGTCTGCCACAAAGTCTTCCATCCAGGGCGTGGTAGCCACCATCATGGAGTTACTGTGAGCCACGTTCATTGGGTCGATGTCATTGCTGGGGTGTACCCGAGAGGTCCAGGTTCCCCCATCCATGGCCTCCGGATGGTCCGGTGGCACTTGTTGCATGCAGAGCTGCATGAACAACTCCCCCTCCGTTTGTGTGGGGAAAATGCCATGGTCCAGCAGGCTGTCTCGCATGTGTTCAGGGAGCCGAACCATTGCCAGGCCAAAAGGTGTTCTACGCACAAGATCGGGTTCCATGATGTCCCGACTCTACTATGGCCAAGCCTGGCCCAAAAAGGGTACTGCGGGTGTGCGGAGCACTAACACGTGAAAAAGGCAAGCAGGAAGAAAAACACCGAAAGCCCAGGAAAAACCATCAGAGTTGCAACTGGACAGAACTGAGTGCAAGTCACATGGACATCTGTCACATCAGCGTAATGGGCGAAGCCCGAAAGGATACCAATAACATCAAACCAAGGTAAAACATGGTAAAACGCAGCAATGTTCAAATAGCCACATGCTGTAAATGATTCTGAGGCAGCCACATGCAGGTTTCCCTTTTCACTGTGTGAGCTGGCATCCCAGCGGTCTGGCCCCTGTCTTGGCCCTTGTCGTGGTGCGCAACCAATGCTATTCATACAAAAAGGAAGGTGTCTGCAGAACCGAGTGGTGACGTTGGTGCAAGACGCTACCAGGCCACCAGGTCAGTAAAACAGCCCTTCGCAAAAACTCCGCTCTCAGGCAGGCCGGACTCTGCTCGCTGCCAGCGCGTTGATCTTCTGAAGGCCCTCGAGGTCAGGGTTGCTCAGAAGGACCGACCAAATGGCGTTGGAAACATTGGCATTGCCATTCTGGCAAGAAAACTTCAAGCGTTGGGTGTGGTCAGGGTCCACTTGCAATGCCACATCTCGCGGGGCCGCAGTCGGCTCCACTCTCTTGTAATACTCAAGCCTGGACTTCACCCAGCTGTTATACAGCTGTTGGGGTGGCTCGTCCAAGATCAGTTGGAGGTTGACCTTGACTCCCCGGTGCTCTCCAAGCAAATGGACAAAGCGGGAAGCTCCTTTGCCTTGTCTCCAAAAGCCCTGGCAGGCCTTGCAGACCCATCCTCCACGAGTCACTCCAGCCTCCTTCGTCTTCAGTTCCCATGGACTGATGCTGCTGAGGATGAGCCCGCAATCAGTGCGGCCCCAAAAAGCATGGACTCCCCGGTGGCCGTAGTGCTCCCGCTTGTACTTGGGGCTGCATATGGACACCACGTTCTCCAAGGAGAGCTCTGGGTACTTACCGGTGCCCGAAGCTACCGTAGTCGCCTGCAGAGCCTCCGGTTCCAACGCAGTCTTCAGGAAGCCATCAATCTCTGCCTGGGAGTAGCCCAGACGGCAATAAAAGCTCTCCGCCTTCTCATGGGGAACCAGGGCAACCCACCATAGCTCACAGTTGCACCGCCAGGCAACTTGCACTTGCACCATGCTGTGGGCCCCCAGAGTGGCTGACAGCGCCTGGAAAACGTCCGGGAGCTGCCTGAAAGCATCCAAGGGCAAGGTGATGCGCTCATCACAAACCGCTCGAAAACGGAGCTGCTCCTTTGTGTCCTGGATGTCCTGCTCGGGCAAGTCCAAGACCACCGCTGGGGTTCTGGCTAAGAAAACCGAGGCAGCCAAAAAGCTGCCAATTTCCTTGTAGAGCAGCTTGATTTCATGTTGTGATTGGGGAAACCGGAGGCCCACACTGGTGAGGAAGGACTTGATCTCTGAAGTCCTCTGCCGGTGTGCCGCCAACTCTGCCACCTTCTTCTGGCGGATGCCTTCCCCATGCCCTCTGCGCATCGGTTTGACGATCAGCGGCATGCCACACCAAGCCTGGTAGATCTCCTTGAACGTCCAGGACTGTCCAAGCATCGTGATCATGGAGGGAAGGTCCCATGATTGCACCCTCCGAACCAGGTGGGTATCGTCGGTGCCAGAAGCTACCGCCGTCCCCGGGGCCCAGAAGAAGCCAATGATCTTGTCCAGGTCTGGTCGCTTGCCCTCGGCAATCTGTTGCAGGACCACCTGTTCTGTGTAGGTTTTGGGCGTGTAGAAGGAGGTGCCCAGCGGGTTTGTCCTGAGTTCCAAAGCCAAGACCTCAGCCGTAGGTGCCGGTTTCGCCCAGGCAGGTGCCATGAGCGGGCCCTGTCGCAGTTCCCACTCTCCGCCCCAGGCTCTGACTTCACCTTTGTGGTACTGCAAGATGGAGTCAAGGATTGCGTACTTGCGTTCCAGGCTGTCCGGCGGGAGGAGTCGTGCTAACTGGGCCTCTTGGGAAGATATCATCTCCGTCCCCGTGGTGTACATGTCGAGTTGCGTTTTGGGGAACTCCGTCATGAGGCGGTCTTGGGACAGCGGAGGCTTGTTATCCTTGATGAGCTCTTTCATTCGGAGGTAGGGCTGCTTCAGTGCCTCCATGTCAAATTGTTCAGGGCCCTGAGGTCCCATGGCCGGCGCGAAGAGGTTGTTCTGCCATGCCTCTTGCAGGGCCGGGGTCCACAGTGAAAAGGACGCCACTTCAATGGGCTTGAGGGCCTTGCGTCGGTCTCTGAACTCTGTGTCCAGGGCCTTGTTGGCGGCCGCCGCTTTCTCCTGTGTGGTCTGTGCCGCCACCAAAGCCTCGTAAGAGGAGGTGAGACCACTTTCTTCATGTTTTCTTTTGAGGTAGGACCGAAACTGCTGGAGGTCAGCGTGGCGGAGCATCTTGGCACTGACCGGATTCTGGGTTTCCTGTGCACCCTGCTGGATGGCAGTCAGTGTATGCAGCTCATCTTCCATCGCCACAGTCTCTTGCTGGTGTTGAATCTCCTTCTTCCTCCTCTTGGCCTCCTGTGCCGCTTCCGTAAGTTCTTCTTCTGGTGTGGCCAGCAAGTCCACCTTGAAGCGCATCAGTTCAATGGTCTTCGGATGAAAGATCACAGCAGTTTGAGTAGAGTCTCGATCATCCATAGTGGGGGGGCGTTCGCCATCTGGATGAAAGATCTCGTCCTGCCCGAAGGCCACCACGTGCTGCTGCAGTGTCATGCGCTGGGAGGCAGGAACTTGCTCCGAAAAGCTGACCAGCCCCGTATCGGCGCCCGAAGCTGCCGCAGGGGGAGGTCGGCCAAGATCTCCCACTTCCACAAAGCCTGAGGCCTTAGTAACCTTAGTATCTGTGGGAACCCAAGTCGGTCCCGCCTCAGTGAGCCTAAGTTGCCAGGACTGGCCGGCCACCTCAATCACTGACAAAGGTGTCATTGACAGGTCAACAGGCTGAGAGCCTTGACAAAGCAAACATTTGGATAACTGTCCCCACGGTGCATTGCAATCAGAACAAACTAATTGCGGAGAAGTTCCAGGGTCCTTCTCTTTCAAATTCACCATGGATCCCCCACGCTGCGTGGTGTGCCGGAGTTTCAACATCTGTGTGTGGACAGCCTCGCGCTTCGAAATGTGGTACACCTCTGCGATCTTGACCACCAAGGATGCCGTCCACGGAGAACTGCGGAAAGCATCCAAAAGGGAACGCAACTCACCATGCGTAATGTCTCTGAAGTACTTGGCAGCCGAGTGAGGCAGGGCTGGAATCAAAGGTGCCCAGCCTTCGATGGTGAAGGTCTCTGTGGTCGGATCCATGTGGAGTGTCAACGTCTCCTTCTCTAAGACCCGTGATGTCTGGGTCGGAATCTGTGCCTCTGCATGGACGAAACCCGACGGAGGTTGCCCACTTGACGCTGCCACACTTGTCTCCGGCTTGGGTTCCAAGCCCAAGTTTGCCATCACTTTCTCCATCTCATGGAGCTGCGAAGCCAGAGTCTCCCTGGTGATGGCGGGATCATCTTCAATCTCTGTAATAACCTCGGCCGGCGCAGCCTCGGTCACCTGGGTGGAAAGCACCATGTAATCGTCCCCTGCGTCCAAATCTGTCCCAATCAGCGAGAAAGAGCCCACGGTGCCAGTCTCACTAGCCACTGGACTAGAAGCCGCCATGGCCAAAGAAAAGGATCGGAACGTGTTTTTCGAAAGTATTGGATCGCAGGGGGAACAGCTTGAGCCAAAATGGCATAGCCATTTTGGCAACTATATCGTCAACACATTACTTGCTCTCCACAAGTTCCAAGCAAAGAAACAAATAATGCCTTGAACATCAGCATACAATGGTATACATTGAAATGGGTATGCCTAGTTCATCCCTGTTCATCCATATTCGTCCGATTCCCCTTCGAGACCAGTCATCTCACATCATCTCTAAAAATATCTAAAAAAAATCCCCGGATCTCCAAGTCGGCTTAAGGATGCATAAGTTCTGCATACGGTACAGTTGGTGCAGTGGCCAGAACGACTGAGGGATCGGAGACCCACAGTTGGTGCCTGTGAAGTTTCGAGGGCTTCCTGCTGCTTGGCTCCCTTGGCCTGGGCGTGCGCTATTTCCAGCGGTGCCAATGAGAAGCAATGAATCCGTATTATGTTACTAGCATTTACTAGCATTTACTAGCATATACTAGCTTATAGATTCCGCTGTTCTAGGATCCTCTGATATCCTCTGGCATCTCATAATGTCTTCACCTGAGCTTAAACATAATGAAGAAACAATATCGAGTTCGTGTTATCTTTCATAATGCTCTCTCTCTATATATATATATATGTGTGTGTATGTATATATATATATACGTATGTACATATACCTGCTTAATGTATATATATATATTATATGTGTGTAGGTATGACATATAGTGTATATATATATGTATATAAATGTATAATATATTACAGTATATAAATATATTATAAATATTTATTTATTTATACACGTGTGTATATACCTAATATGTATGTGTGTGTGTCCAAAGACTACCAGTACAGTTGGTGCACATGCTCTTGGCAATCAGGAAAGCAGGGAGGCGCTCAGAACAACCAATGCTACACCAATGCATTTCCATCTCAATTCCAAGCGTAAACACAGTCAACACTCTCAGTTGTTTCAGCATCATCTTAGGTCTTGAAAGCTGATGAAAGTTGCACAGGCATCAAAGGGACTAATTTAGGCTGCATGTTCATTGAATGGGAAAAGGCCTGGAACACAAGTGGTGCAAAGTGAGTCAGCTGAAAAAAACATTGCATTTGGTTCTCAATGGTTTTCACTGTTTCGTTTGTTTTTTTAGCTTTTGGTTTGGTTTTTCCCCTTTCAAGAACCACAACAATTTGGGAATCAGAGCCAAAAACAACAACAACTTTTTTGCCATTAGGAGTTTTGCCCGGGGCAACACCTACTACCTGGAGGAAACTATGCCTTAACTTTGGTGGAATGGGCTGTCGCACGTTGAAAGTGAAACAAATGAACGTGAAACATGTGAAACTCCGCCTAACGATAGGAAATGCTGTGAAACGTGATCGTGGTCAATCAAGTGCATGGTTGGGATATGCCCAAAGGGCCGTATGCTGTTGCAACACCTCACGATTCATCTCTTGGCTGAATGTCTGCGAATCCAGAAAACAGTCTTGGCGGTTCAATAGCACACCATGCTCATACATCACAAGGGGACCCAAGGCCAACGCTGAGGGTTGCCATGTCAGCCAAATTGAGTCACTGGGCCATTGAACACAGCTCAGGTCAAGCGATTTCTTGGTATGTCTTTCACTTAGGATCGCATTTGATTGCTTCTCCGAAACTGGCTGCGCTCATCCTGCTCTCTGAGCACTACTTAAATGCGGCGTTTTTGCAGCAGCAAAGCAAAATGTGCCAACTTGCATTCCAGCGTTTGTGATAAGCATAGAGTAAGGGATCAATCAAACAGCCAAAAATGTCCAACACTCAAAAGCTGCTTGGAGACGATACTATTGATAATAGACTGTGATTGCCAGCAGAGATATGTTCTGAGAGAGCAGAAAATGCGCAGCCCTTGGAACACCCCCCCCCCACACACTGGCATGACGTCCAGCCACTGACAATTCCGCCAGCTCCTTCCTTTGAGATTTGGACTTCCTTAGCCGACACGACCAGCTTACTGAAGTGCATTGAAATGCCATCACAGCGATCATGTGTGGCCTTTCCTTGGCAAATGCGCAACCAAAGGACTTTCGTTCTTCCAACTGCTGCTTCAACATCACGCGCAAAGCTTCTGCCCTGGCCTAGCAACAACAACGGCCGCTGGGTGATCTAGTGTGATCTATAGGAATGTTCAAACTGGGAACAAAAGGATGGGCAGCGCGGCGGCGGTCGACGCGCTGCACCTTGGTATTTGCCAACTCTTCCTCCCGAGCTTTCCACTGTTGACGGAGTTGATGTGCAGACCTCAGATGCAAGTTACTTCAGAATGCTTCGTTCCGCCACGTTCTACCTTTGGGCTGAATGGTTTAGAGACGTTTAGACAGGGAGACAAGGCATGGTCTTTTCCATTGTGTCACAGAATCTCATTCGTGTGACTTCAGTGTCTTCGCACCGGCCTGAGATTCCGGCAAATAATAGAACTCGTTGCCTGGTGAAGTTGGTTCCGGACGTGCCCGCATCTCTTGGCGTGGCCCATTCCAGTTAGATGAGGGCGTGTTCAATCCCCAATATGAACTCGGCTCTGCACTGGTGGCAGTCGTTGCCGTAGCTCTGGATTGAGGTGACACTTGTATCTCTTGCTCCGTCTTCTCATGACTTGCCCTCTCTGTATGCCTGGCACGCACGTTCGCATCTCTGCGAGCGGTGCCTGGCGCATCTGGCACCGGCAAATGCCGAAAGCCGGGGGCACGGCGCAGCTGGTGCTCCGAATTGTCGGCACAGCTGGCACTCCGTTCCATCCGGCCGCGAGAGCCATGGCATCCAGGGCCACCAGGGCGCTCCCGAATGGCACCAGCACTGGAGGAGCGAGAAATGGCTGATCCAAGGCCTCCAGGGCTTCCACTTCGATCCACGGCACCAGGAGGTCGCCAAGGCGCACTCTTCGGTGCTGACGGCATCGACCGGGAAATCAAAGCCACAGGCACCTCAGGGTCGAATGATTCGAAGTGTGGTTCAGACATAGGTGTTCTGGCAGGAGCCGTTGCAGCCATCCGCCCTGCCACGGGTTCTTGAGGAATGTCGTCCATAGGATTCATGGCTGTCGGTGAGGGCTTAAAGTGTCAAACTGAGATACGGAAACACTTTTTCGAAAAGACAGCAACTGGAACAAAAATGGCCTGTTGATGCCTGTTGCATGTTTGCTGCCTGTGACCCTGCTATGGCCATCTTGTGCATCGCAATGCTTTTCTGTCCCTGCACGTTCTGACAGCGAGCAAAAGGCATGAGCACTTTGACAGGTCATTGCGACGAGAACACAAGTTGGATTGGAGCCTTACATGCATGGGAAGATGCGTCCAATCCGCAAAGCAAGGAGTTGGGTTGGTGATAGCTGGGGTGAGTAAACGGAGTAAACCAATCTCCAAGTCACATCACTGCTGCGACTCCCTCCTTGATGACTGACCTGGGAAGACCACACTCGCTGCCTCCCTCGACAAAACAAAACAACGACCTTCCAGCAAACGGGTTGCAAAAAAATCAAAAAAACAGAGCTCAAAACATCGGCCAAAAAGAAATCTCAGGCAAGCAGAGGAGCGCAAATAATGAGCAAATATCTGGGCTATCAACTCAAAGGGGGCATAAAATTTCTCCCAACCTCAGTTCGCCAGTTTTTAAAAGCTTCCAAGATCTTCCAAGAAGTGAGTCGCCCTGTCGCCCTGATCCTTTCCTGCATGAATCATCTGTGATGTTGTACATATTTCATCATGTTTCTAGTAGTTTCATGTAGTTTCTAGATTCTTCAATTATTCCAGCTTTCAGAAGCACTTTCAGATGCTCTTTCATATGCTTTTGGATTATTTTAGATATTTCTTTTGGCCATCCCGGTCATCCCTTTAAAAACTTTAGTCATCCATGGTCCAACTGTCCAACTCCAACGACTCTGGGCCAAGCGAATGCGCTCTGGCACGATGGAATTGGAGATGGTCCTCTTGGTCTCCTAACACAATAGGACTGGCACATGCTGACACAACAAATACACAACAACCTTAAAAGCCTTACGATACATTACGTCACTACCGAAGTCACTACCGAAATCACTACCGAAGTCACTACTGTGCCGTCCTTGTGCCCTCCACATCTCTGTCTTTGCATATCCGTGCCCATCAGTGCATGTTGCCCATGCTGATGGAATTCGGATTCTTCTTTGATGTCAATGCTCATAATGGTCACAAATTTGTCTGGCTTTGTCAGTGTCACTGTCAATCAATGTCCATCACCGGTTGCGCCTGGTCATTGAATGCAAAGTGCTTCACGGCTGCTGCAACGCCAGCTCCTTCCTGCATGCCCTTGACCTTAGTCTCTGGACGCCTCTCTAGACATTCTCTGACTCTGGACCGCACCGTCCCACCTATTCCATCAGAGTCCATGGAAGTATCCGAGTCCCAGGTGCTTACACGATTTGCTTAGCCTGAGCGGCCCGCAAAAGCTTTTGCCAGGTATACTCCAAGAACTGGATCCTGAGGTGCACTTGACTTGCATGGGCATCTGCATGTTCCAAGATGTTCCAAGATGTTCCAAGGCTTGAGTTGGTCCAAAGTTTGAAGCAAGAGCATGCGAGCCCACCACGTGCCGGTAAGTTAAGCATTGACACCAAGCAAAGCCAGATTTGGAGGTGAAATTCATAGACAACCATGGGCCAGTGGGGAAGTGGCCGGTGACACCTCAAAACACTGCTGCATTGCTACAACATGTTGCAACTCAAATTGATCCCTGGCCTCGCCAGACAGGTACTCTGCATTGCGCCCTCCATAGGGAGTCTTGGGGACACGGCAGGGACAACAAAGTGCTCAAGATTCCTCTCAGTCCTTCTAGCAACAAAGCCTGTGTTGGCGGTTCTGCTTTGGCCCTACCGCCCTGCTGTTCTCCAAACAAGAATCTGAGACCCAAACTCGATGGACGTTGACAGCAGGAGCCAAGATCATATTTGCGCCCTGCATTGAAACCCGGCTCTGAAGGCACAATGCGAACAGGGCAAGTTAGCAGCCGCACTGTTTTTTGGGGGTTTTCCCGCGGATTGTTTCTCAGGTCTAGTTTCGCATCCACCAAGTACATACAAGATCATGCAAGTACTGCGTTCGCACAGTATTGGTTGCAGCATTTTGGGGCTGAAGTCTCTCACTTGTTTGCATCAGCTGCTCGCTACATGAAGCTAAATTCTCCTTGCATCGTAGTATCTCTTGGAGGCTGGAACTTGTTATCCCTTGTTTTGCCGTCTTTGTTCCTTTCATCTTCGATTTGTTGTCCTTCAAATGAGTTGTTTTCTTCCTTCGGGTCTTGTTTGCTTGTTTGCTTGTTTGCTTCCTTTCTTCCTTCGTTCCTTTCTTGCTTTAGATCTGGACCAGGAATTTGGGAACAAAAAGATCGAAAGGGGAAACAAAGAAAAAACATGGAAAAAGTTGAAAAAACAAGAAGCAGCCCACGAACCCGAATGCAGTCACGTAGAACACTTTTGTGAAACAAGTTATTTGAACAGTCTTGTACATTTTTCCCCTGGTACCGTACCAGTGCGCTGTAGACTGTGGAAGGTGGAAGGGTGTGGAGTGCAAAGTGCGGGGTGTGAAGAAAGTGGAGTGTTGAGTGGCGAATGTAAATGTATAGTGTGAAGTGGGGATTGTGGAGTGTGGAGTGTAAAGTGTAAGGTGTGCGGTGGAAAGTGTGGAGTGTGGAGTAAAGAGCGTGGAGTGTAGAGTGTAAAGTGTAAAGTTCACAGTGCGGAGTGTAAAGTATAAAGTGTAAAGTGTGGAGTGTAGAGCGTAAAGTGTAGAGTGCGGAGTGTGGAGTGCGAAGTACAAAGTGTGCAATGTGGAGTGTAAAGTGTACAGTATGGAGTGTGGAGTGTAGAGAGTGGAGCGTAGAGTGTGGAGTGTGGAGTGTAAAGAGTAGAGTGTATATAAATTGTGGAGTGCAGAGTGTGGAGTGCAAAGTGTAGAGTGTAAAGCGTAGAGTGTGGAGTGTAAAGTGTAAAGTGTGGAGTGTAAAGTGTGGAGTGGGGAGTGTACAGTGTGGAGTGCAGAGTGTGGAGTGCAAAGTGTAGAGTGTAAAATGTAGTGTGTAGTGTAAAGTGAAGAGTGTAAAGTGTAAGTGTGGAGTATGGAGCGCGGAGTAAAAGGTATAAAGTGTAAAGTGTGGAGTGTAAAGTGTGGAGTGAGAGTGTGGGTTGTAAAGTGTAAAGTGTAAAGTGTGGAGTGTGAAGTGTAAAGTGCAATGTGTGGAGTGTAAAGTGTAAAGTGTGGAGTGTGTAGTGTGTAGTGTGGAGTGTAAAGTGTAAAGTGTGGAGTGGAGAGTGTGGAGTGTGAAGTGTTGAGTGTGGAGTGCAATGTGTGGAATGTAAAGTGTGGAGTGGGGAGTGTAAAGTGTGGAGTGTAGAGTGTGGAGTGTAAAGCGTAGAGTGTAAAGTGTGGAGCGTGGGGCGTGAGTGTAGATTGTAAAGTGTAACGTGTGGAGTGTAGAGTGTGGAGTGTCATCGTGTATCACAACAGGCCACGTCTGCCAAGGAATTTGCACTTTGTCACCACTTCAGGAAGCCCTGACATTGCAATTCGCACAAAACACGCAACAGGACACGTCCAAAGTGCTGCGCCTACCACGCAGAATGACGATGGAGGTCTCCAAAGTGCTGCGCCTGCCAGGAAAACTTACTGCGACTCATCTTCTGAAAACGACACAAGAGTATTGCGCCTGCCACACCAAATGAATTTCGATGCGTTTCCAGACACATTAGAATGTCAGGAAGTGCCACGCCTGCCACGCAACATTACAACTTGCTGTGACACCTTTGAAAAGGAAAGGTTTTGCAGCTTCCCCTATGCATAGACACGGCGAGGCCACAGGAAAACCAGAGACTCGAGACGAGACATGTGGGAGCAATCAAAAGGAGCATTTTGTGCGAGGCTTCCTCAAAATTTCGCACTTTGTAGCTTCAAAATCCACATTTTCCTACGAGTTTTCCGGTGACCTCTAAATTGGCTAGCTGCGAGGCTTCCGTCAATTTGCATCCCATCTCAAATGCAATGCCTGCCACGGAATTTGCACCTTGTCGCCACTTGACGCAGCCCTGACAATGCGATTCGCAAAAAACACGCAACGCGACACGTCTAAAGTCTAAAGTGCTGCGCCTGCCACGAAAACTGCAACGGGAACGACGCAAAAGTTTTGCGCCTGCCACACAAAACGACTTTCGACGCGTTACGAACACGTCTGAATGTCACGAAGTCCCATGCCTGCCACGCGAAACGAAGCTACGCGACGCTGAAACCTCCAAACGTGACCCCTGTTGCTCGCGCGAACGGTTGCGGACGGTTGCGAATGGTTGCGGACGGTTGCGCAACGTCGAGCGAACACACTCTCAACCCCCAGACCCCCAGAGTGAAACGGGAACCCTTGCTACGCATTCGGGAAACATAAAGCAGGGCCTCCCTTGTTAAAGTTTGATCAGTTCACCTTGATTCGGAACTCCTTTCCCATGGCACTTGCCTTGGCATTGGGAGGGGTACAGATTCCACAGTACACGTGCTCAGTATTGCTCAGTATTGCTCAGTATTGCTCAGTCACATTGCGAATCCACTCACTTGGTGCCCGTTCCCAAACTTCAACCAGCTCTGCATCCCATGTGGCTGACAGCACCAAAGGTGCCGGCCTTGGTGAGCAACTTCCGCATCGACACAGAGCAGAACATGCAGCAAGACACACAAAGCACACAAAACATACAAGACATACAAGACTGTTACAAGACAAAGCTTCCAAGTTCAAAAGTTCCAAAGTTCCAAGCCAAGAAGTTACGGTTCCAACCATAGCCTGCTCACAATTTTCACTGAAGCTCCTACTGTGAATTCCTAAGGCCTCAATGCCATACAGTATATGCCATTGTAGTGCGGCTAAGGGCCACCAAGAACTCCCAGTGTAAATCAGTTTACCAGGTACAAAATGCACAAGACCCAGCTCCAGTGAGCTCCAGTGAGCTCCAGTATGACTTTTTCGTGTTTTCTTGGGGATGTTTGAAGCCGCTCTCGCCATGGCTTGGCCTTGTCAGTGGTGCGGAAGCCGGAGCTTCCATCCTGGCAACTTGCGAAAGATTCGTGACCGGCGACCGATATCCCATGACGCATACGGATGCCCAAAGATAATAGCTGCGGACACAAGCATAGCGCAGTGATGCACAGTGTTCCTTTTAGGTCAAATTCGCTGAAAGACACAAGAGGACAATCAAAATGTTTAAATTTAAATTGCGCCGCTTCTGCTATGCCATGCCTCTCATCCCAATTCCGTGCTGTTGTGCTAACAAGGCTGGCAAAAAAATAGGGAAAAGTCATGAAAATTCCTTCAGTCATTCGTGAAGAGTTTGAGCAGTATAGTATAGAGTCGTATAGAGATTGAGTAGGCCATGGTCAAACTGCGGGCGCCAGAGGCGCCATCAGCATTTGGCCAAACCGACGGGTTCAGGTCAAGGTTTGACTCAGCTGAATGCACCACAAAAACCATCCACATGATTGCAAATTCACTTTTAGCAGATTGGGCCAGAAACAGGCTGGGAGAAAGTCACTCAGAATGTCAAGTGCTAGCTGCACTTATTCTATACTTTAGATCGTCAGCACTTAGCCTGAAGTCTAGCACAAGAATGCTAGCGGTTTAAATCTGGAAAGTTTCACTTTCCGTCCACCTTGCTCAACTTGGCTGAACATGGTTTTTATCTATGTACATTCTTCATCCCATCTACATCCCACCAGACAGGAGCTTTTAGAAAGTAGCCAGCGTCGAGTCGCTGAACTAACTTACCCCTATCTTGCACCATGCGAGCTGGAAATGCCAAAACTGTCCAAATTCTCATGGCGGCCTTGAAACGTCGACCATGGGAAAGATGGGGAGGTTAAGCTGCCATAGAATAACGCACGAAGCTGTTGTGTGAAGTTCACGGCACTTAGGCCCAAAAGACTTCACAGAGCTCATGAACTCAAAGAATGCCTCCTATCATCTCCCACCACCAGTCACTACTATGAGAAAGTCATTGGAATGGCATCATGGTGGCACAGTAGTGCTTTGGTCTTGGGCACATCTTGATTACACAGGCTTTGTAGAATCTTTGAGTTCATTAGGAAAGAAACAATTGATGAACAGCCATAGCCGCCCAAAATGGGGGGCCCGGCTGTCTACGGGAGCTGAAGGCTTCATGGCATGTCTGCCAAACAACACTCAAGCTTGTCATAGCAAGCATGGCCCACATCCAATTTGGTTCTGCTGACGCGCAAGTTGCTTGACACTACCATTCCACCATGTAGATTATGTAGTAGAGCGTAGTAGTGCCATTGCCAAGTCCATGGCCACTACAACAGAACCAAAAAAGGGGGGTGGGCTGATTCAGCTTGGGCTTTCTGGAATTGAGCCCATATGGCCTGGGTTTGTACCGTCTGGCCTGCCGGGTCCACAGAACCTCCGTCACTGAAACGTCTCAGGAACGAAAGAGGTGGCAAGTCACCATGGGGTGGAACTCGACTGAGCGTTGCTCGTGCTGATCTTCTACGCTTGGCGGTTTCAAAGCTTCCCGGCTCTCAGGGGTCACTGCCCAAGTGCGGGCAGGGAACTTGGACACCTGTGAAACGGACAGAAACACAAATGCCAATACTAGGGTGTTCTCAATCCCAGTGAATCCCTGCATACCTGAACGTCATGTTTCCGTATATTCGATGCGTGCATGTGCCTCCTGCTTCTCAAGATGCTTCAA
The DNA here is from genome assembly GCA_947184155.2 of Cladocopium goreaui. Classification (NCBI taxonomy): domain Eukaryota; class Dinophyceae; order Suessiales; family Symbiodiniaceae; genus Cladocopium; species Cladocopium goreaui. The sequence goes on from CAMXCT020002445.1 coordinate 51,700, forward strand.
GCACATTCTCTCCTTGAGTGATAGCTTTGGATTGGGGAGAGTCTTGACCACCACGTCCTATCGCAACTGCGCAAGTGCACAACTGCCAGAGAGATGGCTATGACAGCTATGATAGTTGCCTGCTGAGAGATTGAGATTTTTTTCGAGAATTGAATGTCAAGTCAGTCCTCCATGCCTGGCACATTCTTGAGCCCCATGCGTGAAGGGCGAATCGCCAAGCCTCGCTCGGGTTCTTCATACTCTTCGTCTTCCTTCAAGGAAAGAAAAAAAGAAAACACTTGGACGGCCTGGCACATTCACACACAGACCGGCACGAACACAAAACACAATAGTACAAAGCATGTATATCAGATTCCAATCTATCTATCTATCTATCTATCCATCTATCTATCTATCTATCTATCTATATGTGTGTGTGTGATAAAAGATCACCCCGGCCACTGGCCACTGGCCACTTGGTCTGCCGTCGCTGTAAAAATGGGTATAAATATGTTTTCCACGTTTTTCCCCACTACAACCTGAGTTTGTTCGCGTCGAAGCATTATCCAGGGCTGCATTGGACAGTGCCGTGCTATGTACAAATGTGTTTCACTGTTTTTCTATCCACTTGCATAGCACTGAGCACCATGTCAAGCCCTGGCTGTCCGTTCAAGCCGACCAAGGCATCTTACTTAGTTTTCTCATATGTCGTGTTCTCTGACCGGTTCTCTGAAAGTTCTCTGGCAAATTGTCCCTGACTATGTTGCATGACTAGTCAGAAATATGGAGTAGACACATCAATGCGTCTATAAATGGAGAAGGCTTCGGCTTGTGATGGAGAAGGAGAAATGGCGGGGCGGTGCTAAAGCATGTTGCCCAAGTCAATTTGTAAACGGTTCCTTCTGTAAATGCAAAAGTGTTCTCCATCTTGGCCAACAAAATGCACATAGATACCCTCATGCACATGGATGTGACTGTATACTCAATATTCCTATTGAAGACACCCAGAGGCTCTAGGCGTGGTAGAAAGGAAAAGAACAAGAACGGAGAGACGGGACACCAATGACAAAAGCACGGGATACAAAAATAAAGCGAGAAGTAAAGGCACACAGAGAGATACATAGTAACGATCTAACGCAACAGAAGAACACCCGACAAATGTTGCAGGAAGCCATGCTCGCCAAGACACCAAGAAGCAAAAAAGCACAAGAACGCCACAAGCCCCAATGTTGTTGCCCCCCGAGCGCAAGAAGCGACGGTGGATCAGGCGGCTGTTCAAGCGTGTGTACATACTTCGTATGAAGATGTATGAAGTTGTCCGCTGTTGTTCCATGTTCTGGCCACACTTTTGCATGCGCATCTGCAGTAATATCGTGCAATAATAATATCAAGAGCATAATAGTTATCATATAATTCAAACATGTATATATATATGTGTGTGTGTGTGTATGCGTGTGTAATATATATATATTATAATACAATAATACAATTCAATACAACACCTGAGAAGGGGGGACGAAAGCCAGCCTCCAAACAAATGCTCAGGCGGCGGTTTTTTCTTTGCGCTTTATGCTCTGTGTGTTGCATCTGAGAGCTGTGCAGCACAGAGATCAATTTTTCGCTGCTGGCCGTTTCACCACAGCAACCAATCCTGTTGTTGCGGCTTGGAGGATTATCCCAGAAATATTGCATGGCGAATCTTCGAAACCTTGTTTTTTCAAGGTGGTTGGAGATAGTTTTTATACGCAGAAACAGCTTCGCACAGCGACGCTTTTACACACAGACCCTTTTACACACAGACCCTTTTACACACAAACATCTTTACACAGAAATGCTTTTACACACAGACCTTTTTAAACACAGACACTTTTACACACGGACCTTTTTACACACGGACCCTTTTACGCACACACACGCTTTTGCACACAGACCCTTTTACACAGACACTCTCGCACACAAACACTTTTACACACAGACCCTTTTACACACAAACAGCTTTACACAGAAACACTTTTACACACAGACCCTTTTACACACCAATTCCTCACATAGAGGCGCTCTTACACCGAGATGCTTTTACACACAGACCCTTTTTTACACTACACACAAACGCTTTTACACACAGACGCTTTTACACACAGACGCTTTTACACACAGACCCTTTTACACACAGAAGCTTTTACACACAGACCCTTTTACACACAAACATCTTTACACCGAAATGCTTTTGCACACAGACCCTCTTACGCACACACACGCTTTTTCACGCAGACCCTTTTACACAGAGACGCTTTTACACACAAACACTCTTACACACAGACCCTTTTTACACACAAACATCTCTACACAGAAACATTTTTACACACAGACGCTTTTACACACAGAGGCTTTTACATACAGACCCTTTTACACACAATCATCTTTACACCGAAATGCTTTTTCACACAGTAGTAGTAGTAGTAGTAGAGTAGTAGTAGTAGTAGTCGTCGTCGTCGTCGTAGTCGTAGTCGTAGTCGTAGTCGTAGTCGTAGTCGTTGTCGTTGTCGTTGTCGTTGTCGTTGTCGTTGTTGTTGCTTTTGTTGCTTTTGTTGCTTTTGTTGCTTTTGTTGCTTTTGTTGCTTTTGTTGCTTTTGTTGCTTTTGTTGCTTTTGTTGCTTTTGTTGCTTTTGTTGCTTTTGTTGCTTTTGTTGCTGTTGTTGCTGTTGTTGCTGTTGTTGCTGTTGTTGCTGTTGCTGCATGTTTTTTACTTTCATTTTTAAATTTTTAAAGCAAAAAAATGGTCACATAGGTGGTGTTTACGTGTTTTTTGAAGAGTCTCGGGGCAAAAAACACCGTAAATAGCTTGTTTTTTACGCCTCGCAAGCCCAAAACCACCGTATTTATGGTGGTTTTTGCTCCTGGTAGCAAAAACCACGGTATTTACAGTGTTTTGTGGCCAGCACCTAGCAAAAACAGTGGTATTTACGCAGTTTTCAGCATGTTGCAAGAAGTACTTGTTCCATGCCAAAAGCACAAAAACACTGTAAATTACAGTGCTTTGGCTTTTGAAACCCGATGAAAAACGTCAAGTGTCCAAAATGGAGCTTCTCTTTCAAGTTCCACAAAACGGAAGTGCGGCACGGCATTTTTGGAGCTCTCCCCAGCCAGGCTCTGGCCTCACCTTCCCAAACGGGCCCAAATCAGAGCCTCCCCTAGATTAGCTTCGCTTCGCTTATACCTATACTCAGCCCAGGCCTTCGGCTGGCTTTCGTAATAATATATAGTACAGAATAATACTAGAATATAACATAATAAAAGATCATATAACAATACTATAACATAGACCCGGGCAAGCCGGCGGCGGAAGTTTCCCAAAAATAAATGACCTATAGTTACAGTTCAAAGACAACCTGTCCCGACCGTGTCCTTCCCTCGACACTCCACACCTCACACTGCACACTGCACTCTTCGCACTCCAAACTTCAAACTTCACACTCCACACTTCACACTTCACACTCCACACTTCTCACTGCTTCCTTCACACTCCAAACCTCACACTTCACACTTCACACTTCACACTGCGCTCTTCGCACTCCAAACTTAAACTTCACACTCCACACTTTCACACTCCACACTTCACACTTCTCACTGCTTCCTTCACACTTCACACTTCACACTGCACTCTTTACGCCCCACACTTCACACTGCTCTAAACCTACGTGGAACAAAAAAACACTAATGCGACAAAATGGAGAAAATCTGCTGACAAATCACTGTGGCAGCCTTCATGCAGCCACTCCAATACGATTTACGAAGTCGAGCTGCAAAAGACAATAGTATTACGAATGCAGCCACAGCACGAAGCAACCTTGACGCAGCCAGTACAATGCGATCTGCAGAGACTGAGTTGCAAAACACAATAGAACTACGCGCAACGGCGTCGGAAATTGTAGCTCCAAAACCGGATCTCGACGCCAGAGCGAAAAAAAGACGATTTTGAAGCACTTTTTAAAAGGATTTTTAGAAGGAAAATCACTAGCGCCAAAATGGAGAAAATCTGCTGACAAATCACTGTGGCAGCCTTCATGCAGCCACTCCAATACGATTTACGAAGTCGAGCTGCAAAAGACAATAGTATTACAAATGCAGCCACAGCACGAAGCAACCTTGACGCAGCCATTACAATGCGATCTGCAGAGACTGAGTTGCAAAACACAATAGAACTACGCGCAACGGCGTCAGAAATTGTAGCTCCAAAACCGGATCTCGACGCCAGAGCGAAAAAAAGACGATTTTGAAGCACTTTTTAAAAGGATTTTTAGAAGGAAAATCACTAGCGCCAAAATGGAGAAAATCTGCTGACAAATCACTGTCGCAGCCTTCATGCAGCCACTCCAATACGATTTACGAAGTCCAGCTGCAAAAGACAATAGTATTACCAATGCAGCCACAGCACGAAGCAACCTTGACACAGCCATTTACACTGCGGGAACGATCCTACAGTTGCAAAGCACAATGGAATTCCATCGGCAACTCATCCACCAGCAACACTTGCAATCCCATTTACATTGCGGGAACGATCCTACAGTTGCAAATCACAATGGAATTCTGTCGACCGCACATGCACGAAAAACAGTTGAAACCCCATTTACAATGCGGAACCGATCCGAGCATGATCCGAGAATGATCCGAGCATGATCCGACCACACACGAGACCGTCTCGCACCCGTCGCACCGCAGAGGTAGATCATCGAGGTTCGGGGACGGACTTTGTATGGAAAAAACATAGGGTTTCGTGCATCTGCTATCTCTCAAAAACGCATTTCGTGCGAGACTTCCTTCAAAACTCCATCGGCAACTCCTCCACCAGCACCACTTGCAATGCCATTTGCATTGCGGGAACGATCCTACAGTTGCAAATCACAATGGAATTCCATCGGCAACTCATCCACCAGCACCACTTGCAATCCCATTTACATTGCGGGAACGATCCTACAGTTGCAAATCACAATGGAATTCTGTCGACCGCGCCGCACATGCACGAAAAACAGGTGAAACCCCATTTACAATGCGGAACCGATCCGAGAATGATCCGCCCATGATCCGAGCATGATCCGACCACACACGAGACCGTCTCGCACCCGTCGCACCGCAGAGGTAGATCATCGAGGTTCGGGGACGGACTTCGTATGGAAAAACATAGGGTTTCGTGCATCTGCTATCTCTCAAAAACGCATTTCGTGCAAGACTTCCTTCAAAAATCCAACTTGAAGATGTCATTTACAATTAACTCTGTCCCTCACTAACTCTTTCTTTGACTACCTCTTTCCCTAACTAACTCTTTCCCTCACTAACTCTTTCTTTGACTAACTCTTTCCCTGACAGTCTAAAAGTTACAATTAACTCTGTCCCTAACGAACTCTTCCTTTGACTAACTCTTTCCCTGACTCTTTCCCTGACAGTCTAAAAGTTACAATTAACTCTTTCCCTAACCCTAACTAACTCTTTCCCTCACTAACTCTTTCTTTGACTAACTCTTTCCCTGACATTCTAAAAGTCCGTAACACGGAAGTTTCTCCCCCTAAACTTCCTTTGAACATAATATAACATAATATAACATAAAATAACATAAAATATAATATAATAAAATATAATGTAACATAATATAATATAACATTACATAATATAATAATAAAATATTAAAAACAAATATATATAATATCACATAATATAATGTAATAATAAAATATAAAATGATATAATATAACATAACATAATATAATATAACATGATAATATAATACAATATAATATAATAATATAATATCACATATTATAATATGGTAATATCATATAATATGATATAATATGATATAATATAATATAATATGATATAATATAATATGATATAATCTAATATAATTTAATATAATATGATATAATGGAATAACATATAATACAATATAACAGAATTTAATATAACGCAATCTATATATATATATACACATAATATATATATATATAGTATCAATTACGCTTCGTTCATTTTTGCCACATCTCACTGCCGTCGAGGGGATTACTTTGCTTCGCACCTCGAAGTCTTCCAAATCTTCAAGCGGTGGAAGACCTTCATCTGTGGTACCGTCGCTGATTCCGCGCACAAAGCCGGTATCTTTCTGGAGGTCAAGTTCCTCGCTGCGACCAGACTGTGCACAACCATGCGCGCGTTGCAGAAGAAGAAATCCAAAACTCCATATAGGCCGCATTCGAAACAAATGCAGCAAAACAATGGCAAATTCTTCAAGTTAAACTTTTACAACCAGTCATGAAATATATGAAATGAGTGTACGGAGGCAAGTATCAATATGTATGGGTTATTCTTGGCATTGTGATGGGAATTCATTTAAGAAAGAACAAAGACATACGCAGACAACTTCCCCTGCTTTCATGCACAAAGTACCGTGTACAGCATATACACAATGCGCGTCCTCAAGGTCTTCTTCTGGAAATGCTGGAAGCAATGCCATGCTGTAGTGATTAATAGTGCCTTCTGTGCAATCTGGTGCTCCCCTTGCCTTGAGCCATCCACACAAGCAGCTCACAACAGCCCCAGCCCATGCCAGCCTCTCCAACCTTGCCTCCCTTCATTGCACAGACGCCACTGTCATCGCCATTCAATGCCATTCACATATGAATGACAAAATATCTCAAAATATGACAAACGGATCAGTTTATGAGCTATGACACAAGTTGTTTTTTTTTGTGTTCCCTGATGTTCCCTGGCTCTGCTTGCACCATTCTAAGAGACATGTCACATCATCCAGCACCGCCCAAAGAAAAGCCATAACATGCAAGGGACCAGTCTTGGGACCCAAGTGACATCGGCGCCTGCATCTTGATACAGGGAATGCCGAGCCGAGGCACTCCCAAGACCTTCCAAATTCAGCTGATTGGAGTCCAACTCACAGCTCCGCCATGGCACGATGCACCAAGTTTCTGACCGAACCCACGTAGTAACCCCGCATGAGTTTGAAGCCTGACAGGAGCCACATTCGCACCGGACTGACCGGACCAAGAAAATGGTTCAATTGCATTGGCATCAAATGCTTTTGCGCAAATTGATGCAAATTGTAGAGTTGATGTCCGTTGCAAGAAAAAATAACTATATACATCTATATGCGTGTTTTGTCTTCGTCATGCGAATTAGCTGAGCCTGCAAAGCCGACCCCATGGATAAAGCGGTACTTCTCCTGTCCAAGGAGCAAAAAACTTTGGAAGCGCATAGACGTGAAGAAGGTGAAGAACGTGAAAAGTGTGACCCAGTTTAAATCATTTATCCCTTTCTCTATCCCTTAAAGCTATGTAATTTGTGTAGATCTATGTAACTTGTGTATACTGGTGTAACTTTCTGTAACTCATGTTGACTTGTAAACTGCTTGGCCAGGCGGTTGCAAACCTTAACTTTGGGGTCAGACCTGAATTTGACTGAAAGTTCTGAAAACCCGAACTTCCCAAACCCTCCAAACCCTCCAAACCCTCCAAACCCTCCAAACCCTCCAAACCCTCCAAACCCTCCAGGCCCTCCAGGCCCTCCTCTTCGGTCATTTCTTGGACAACTCGTTTCGCCCAGCCGAACTCTGTGACCTGGGACCAGTTCCCACCCAGGCCATCTGACCCCGACCCCCCGACCCCAGAGGCAAAGAAGTTGATAAGTTCTGATAAGTTCTGACAAGTTATCACTAAATGAGCTAAGATTCAGCTAAGTTGCTAAATGAGCTAAATGAGCTAAGTGAGCTAAGTTTATCACTAAACATCACTAAACATCACTAAACTACACACGATGCATCACGGTTCAGTATGAAGCCTCACTTGTCGTGACGGCCCCTGAACAAAAACACATAGCTGGTCTTGATTTTGTTCATTCGTCCAAACACAGGGGCAGTGCAAAATGTGAAGATAATTGATCTATTGTTCCGAAGCGTTTGCGGAGTCAGCTCAAAATTTGTTATATAGTCCTACATAGCGACATAGCGTGAATCAACATAAATCAGCAAAAGACTATGCTGCTTCACAAGTTCCCATGGAAATACGTCTTCATAACAAGTGTTTTATAGTTGTTTTATCCTGTTTTCCATAATCTTTGGAGGCCCAGGGTGTCTGGGGTATAAGATGGTATAAGTCTAAGGTTTTTGGCTCAGTTTCTCCCTTATCGTGTCGATTTGTGGACTATTCCGCCATTAACCTTAGCGGGGTGCGGTGCCTGTTTCCCCGCGGGTTATTCATTGAGTTGAACTACCTGGCTTCGGTTTAGGGTAATCCGTAAAAACCCGGCATTCACTGGTCTTACACCCATTTTTGCTTTAGCTGCCGTTCAATTGGCCTCTTGCTACATTTGGGACTGGGATTACAATTTTGCATTTGACCTCAATTTTCTGGCACTGCGGGAGCCGATTACCGATTGAGTTACAGTGATTTTCCTGTGCTGTTTCGGAATTTGGCGGTGGTTGCTGGACATTTTTTGGTTTTTCGGGGCATTGGTTTCTGACTTTTGGATCGTGGATGTGCTCATTCCTCCTTGGATTCCTGCTATTGACAGTTACCTTTTCTCTTTTTCAAGATTTTGCGTGTATCAACTTCTGCTACCTGGAGGCGCAAGGAAAGGCGCCACAGAGCGTTAGCCAGAAGGCAGTGGTTCCTCCACAAGACAGGAAAGATCTCCTTGACTGCGGCGTCTTTGATCCGAGTCAGGAGAACTATTTCCAAACACCATTCGAGGGACGCTGCATATTTGAACAGTATCTCATCGGAAATTTTTCAGAAAATGGCATCAGAAGATGCATATCCATGGGTATGTCCATGTGGACGGCTCAACAAGAAAACGGCTACTCAATGTGCCCTATGCTGGGGCCACTGGACCAAGGGTACAAAGCACGATGTTACCCCGAAACAGCCTCATGCTTCAAGCAGCAGGCAATGGGGAAACTCGTGGAACGATTGGGATCAGTGGGACAGCTGGGACCAAGATTGGGAAGACTCGGAAAGTATTGGACGGCCTTCCTCCCAATCACCAAGAAGATTTCAGGGCTATCAAAATTTTCAAGACGATTATTCACCGAGAGGCCGTGCGGCCAAAGGCAAAGGGAAATGGAAAGGCAAGGGAAAAGGCAAAGCCAAACAGGAGCAATCGGCAAGCACTTTTGGATCAGGCAAAAGTGGTGCTCCTTCTTTGCCCTCCTGGCCTGTGTGGAACAATCCGGAAGTTGCAGCATCGCCGTTTCAAACGGCTCAAGCCAGCAAGAACAGTACTATGCAAGAGATGGCTGTTCACCTTCGTCATGCTTACAAGGACTCAGAGCCGCCGGCAGATGTGCAGGCATTTCTGGACAAAGCCGACAAGGAATACAGTCGAAACAACATCAAGTCTCTGCAAGCTGCCACGAAGAGCTTAGATCATGCTCAAAAGGCGTTGCGAGATGCAGTCAATGCCAAAAAAGAGCACCGCCTTCAGTGGACCAAGCATGTGGGAGATGGAATCAAAGTGTGGGAAGCCCAGCTCGAAAGCTACAGAGTGCACCAGGCAACGTTGTCGGAGCACGCTGCAAGAGCGAGAGCCGAAATAGAAACATCAAGAAGGATTTTGAAAGAGGTCAGCGACAACACCGTCAAGGAAGGGAACCTCTCCATTCCGCAACCTATCCAAGAAGAAACGGAGGATGCGAGTTTGGACAATGCAGTGGACTCCGAGGAGCTGAAACTACGAGATCAGTTGCAGGGCGTTCTGAATGCATGTGCAGGCTCCTTGGGTATCCATGTTGCTGTCCCAGATCAGCAAGTGCAAGAAGTCTCCGACGACGACAAAGAGAAACCTCCACAGCACAAGCGTCCACGTTCTGTGGACCCATTGAGGCCCGGCACCAAGCAGTGACTCCGGGCCGTGAGACTCCAGTTCGACAGAATGGTTCTCATGAGGCCGAATTATTTCTTTTTCCAAATGGACATTCAGTTGCAGGGGAGAAGGACTATTTGAGTCCGCTAGCAGCTAGTTTGGAAGCTTGGAAATTGCGTGGAGATGTTATTTTTCAAGACATTGGTTATTCCGTTGACCTTCTCGCTTTGCTTTCATGTGAGAATCAATCATCAGTTCCCATTTACTCTTCGCTGAAGAGCAATTCTCAAAAACCACGGAATGTTCGTCACTGCAAAAAGCGTGTTCATTTCGATGATTATATTGAATTTGCCACCAGCATGGAAGATGACTTGGAGATTTTTAATACCATTGTTTCGCATGATGCCTTGCAAGAATGGTCAGAGAAGCCATGGTTTTACCGTCCGAAACCACCAAGCAGGAGATTTTCTTGGCGCAGACTCACAAATTTTTCTTATCCTTTCTGCAGCTGGTATGGTGACAAAATTGAGGTTCACTCGGAGAGAGTTGCCGGGATTGACGCCTTGCAGGTTCATTCACCTCCAGATGCAGATGATGTTGGATTTTCGGTATTTTGCGATTTTGACTGTTGTGACAAGGAGCAAGAGGACCCAGCTGATTACGGCGCGTCTTCTACAGATTCTTGCCCTTTGATTCTTCAGGATATCACCAATGATTCCAAACTTTCAAAACACTCAAATTTCCTTCCTGCAGCTGTTGATGAGGTGTATGGTGCTCCGCTGTCGTCCTCGGCCGTGTTGAGCTCACACCTGACCGATGCAAAGCAAAGAGGCAAGGATCACCCTCCTAGTCGAGATCAGTTGCCCCAAAGAAACCTTGATGACAAAGAAAATAGTGATGCTCTTTCCGCAATGCAGATCAGCCCACCGAGTGTAGTGACCGTTAAGAATTCGCCGATTGACTTGCAGCAAGCATATCAACTCCAAGCGTTTCAAGAAGGTCGCCCTCATCAGGGTGATGGCCTAAGCGATGATGAAGAGTTTGAGCTTGAAGATTCAGATGGGCATTCTCCTGGGGAGGGGTCAGGTTCGTCCAATATCGAACCACCTCCAGAGACCAATGATCGACAGGATGTTTTGCTATTTCACCTTGATGATCAACCGATTCGTTCACTTGTCAGCTGGAATAGCTATGAAGACATGATGCATGAAATCGCACACCATTTCGCACTTCAAAGAGAAGATCTTGTTGATGCGTATGAAATTGTTGTTCCTCCTCCGGATATTGGTATTGATGTGGTGCCTACCATTGTGCACGTCGTTGGTGATACTCATATCACAGGCACTGACAGGCTGGTACTGGTTGATGTAGAATACCATGCCCATAGATGCGAGAGGAACTTCAGAACAGGTCCTGATGTTCTGCGAAGTGTGAAGCCTCTGTCGCAGGCAGCTTCCAGAAACGAAGTCCTCTTTAAAGCAAATGTCGATCGATACTGCAGAAATGAAGGTGGACGATGTTTGGTATTCATTAATGGAAGAAGATGGCCTGACTATGACTTTGATCGTAAGTCCATTGCGCATGGAGACTACATCAGGATAGCAGTCCCGCCGTCTGACAGGTACTCATGTCCAACAGCTGCCATATCGGACATGACACAACGTGGTCTTTCTGACCAGCAAATTCTGGACGAGATCTATACTGACGATGCGGCATCAGGGTTCTCCCCCAGTCCCTTGAACGAGGAGGAAGTGAGAGGATTGGCAGCACGGCAGGTGGAAGACACTGATGAAGTGCCCCTAATGCAATGGACTCTGGCAAATCCCCACAGTCACGATCTTAGAGATGGATGGTGTGACACGAACAACACAAGCAATGAGAGCATTCCTGAAGACTGGTTTCTGGACTTGCAAAGATTGGTGCAAGGGCAAATGCAGAGAGGTGATGGTCCTTATCCACAGGAACTGATGTTCTCAGTATACACGTGGTACATCGACCTTGGCGATTCTTACATTTGTCGAGAGCCACGTATTGCAATGCTGGGAGATGACCCTTATGAGTGGCGAGAAGATATCCTCGAACCGTGGAGACACCAAATCCGGAGGGGAGATGGTGTCCTGATTGACCTTGTTAGCCCACATGCTCCACGTGCTGAGATAGAGGAACACATCGCTCACATCATTATTACGCAAAGACCAAATGAGCTCAATCCAGCCCTGCTTTCCCTTGAGTTTGTAGACACAACTAGCCCAAGCGTGATTGTTAGGTTTGCGATTGCAGTCTCTGAAACTTGCTCTCCACCTCAAATTGAAGAGCTTGTTCCCCTATATCACTCCTTTGCAGGCAATCGTCAAGAATGGATTAACCCACTCATCAGTGTACTACAAAGCTTTCAAACCAGACCAGGTATTAATCTCATCGTTCGAATCTTTCCTCATGTTGATGAGAATGAAGAAGAGTCACAGGATGTCAGTTTGATGCAGCAGTACATAGTAAGCTCTCATCCAGATGGGGCTGCCTTTGGAAGTTGCAGCAACTGTTGCGACGAAGATCGCAAACAATCCGGTCTTTCATCAGAACAGATTTCCAGAAAGCAAGTCAAGGGCCCTGCAGGTCCTTTCACTGATTTTAGCCTCACTGAAGAATTTATCCGATATATTCAGGCAGTCGGCACCCAAGCTGAGGCACCTCCTGCCTTGCTTGAACCGCCAGATGGTCTGCGTGATCAACCTGTTTGGGTGCAGGATCTCTGGGAAAAATGGGTTGAAACGATTCAGGCCCCCGTTGGGGACGTGCCGCATGGACCGAGGCTTGAAACTTGGTTCACAAATCCACGCAGATGGACTAGATGCGAACACTCCAGGGTAGTAGTGTTATCAAGCAATTTCCACCAATGGGAAAGAGAACTTCTGGCGGCTTGGCATGATCGTGCTGATATAGCCCTGCTTACACAGTTTGCGATTGTTTTTCCTACGCCTCCCGATGCAGACAGATCAGTCCAAGAACAAGTTGTTATTGAACAACAATCAGAACCGTTCTCAAGGTCAATTGTCGTGACTGTTTGCGATACAGCCCGTAGCTCAGGTCGTCATGGTTCCTTGGCTTTAGTAGTATCCGACAGACTTGTGGTCCAGTCGTTGATTACTCTCCTGGGATACTCTGAGATTTGCCCACCTGAGCGAACGGAAAATGAGTGCATTATGTGGATGGGAAACATTGCAATTAGACCTGATCAAGTTTTGAATGTTCGAAATGGGAATGCATTGCGCTTCCTGGTCAGGCGCGGAATAAGAATTGGGATTCCTGAGCTTTTGTCCATGACTGATGGTCAGCTCCGTTGTGAACTGCAGGCAGCCATTGATGGTGCAGTCTACCGAAGGCCCAATGTCCCAGGATTCCCAGCTGATCCCCATTCCATCAATAATCCCAGCCCAAGACACGCAAATGCATCTGGAGATGAAGGCCGGTTTCCGCCAGACTGGCTCAATGCATTGCAAGCACTGTTTGAAGAGGTTGCTTTTGTTGAGAACAGTGATGAAGGTCGTGTCATTTACGTGCTGGTATGGTTTGTGAATGGGAATAACAGAAGACAAAATGATGATCCAAGAGTGGTTCGACTCGATGCTGTAAGCCAATGGTGGAGAAGTGAACTCATCTTCCCTTGGCGTGACTCATTTGAGCGTGCGAGCCCTATTGACTTGTATTTTGTTGACCCCATGCCTCCAAGAGACCCATGGAGATCTCATGCAGCTCATATAATTGTTACCCAAGCGGTTCCTGATGATCATGTTGCGGTGTTGGTCACAACGGCCTCTCATTCAGGGCCTGGAGGCATTACGGCACAAGAAGCCCGCATTGTCAATCAGTTCTCTGGTGTGCGTGATTTCTTTGCTCAGGGTGAACGTGATAGTCACACAACTTCGAGTGTCGCCGCAAGCAGGGGAGGCCTTATCTTCCCTGATGATCACACAGTGCGAGTTGGAAATGGCGACAGTATACTTCTGCAAATTTCCTATGGAGGCCATACGCAAGTTGTTCATGATGAGGTACATGGTCAAACATTGGACACAGGTGATGACCGTGACGATCCTAATCAGGAGAGGATTGCAGACACTGAAGGGCATTATGTCGAAAACGATGAAACAGATGACTCATCACTGATGCAACATTCAGCTGGTGGTGAATGCCAGTCGACTTCCTTCGATCACCAAAACGATGTATCTTCTGCACCAGCATGTGCGATCGAGATTGAAGCAGGTGCTCCGAGAGAAACTGACTTCTTTCAATTCAATCCGGATGCTGACGAGTTCAGACCTCAAGATATAGTTTTGCCCGGATGGGCGCAAGTCATTGCTGATATATATCAGGACTGGGATTTGCAAGCTTTTGCATGGCAGGGTGAATCACGTGCCTCTCATTTTATGACTTGGTTTGTCGCTCCTGGAATGGGTCGTTTTCAGTGCTTATATGGCAGAAGAATCGTTTTGTTTGCTGATTTTTGGAACTGGCGAGAACAATTTCGGCGCAAGTGGATTGATGAGGTCGATCCAGGTGCTGACATTGAGCTGGTGTATGTGTCTCCACCTCCGTCTCAACTTGAGCCAGGGATTACAGGTCATGTGATCATCATCCAGCACAATGCTCCTGAATGGTCCTCTATCCTGCTTACGGCATTCGATCCTGCAATCAATTATCGCCATCCGTTTCATATGGCTCATTCGTTTGGTGAACAATTGCAACTTCAGGATGTCATTTCGAGAATTGGCTACACACAAGAATGTCTATACCACGCACAATGCACGTTCCGGCTTAGGAATCAGCCATTTACTGCACAGGATCGCATCCGAGCGGCAGATGGAGATGCAATTGATCTTATAGTCAATCGCCATTTTCTGCCGGCTAACTGGAACCCTCCATTTATTCCTCATGCCCCTGGGGCTGAAGGCCATGCGCTCCTACAAACCGGAACTCACGTCACCAAGAGAAGTTCTGATGCAGTGAATGAAAATCGAGCCAGGATCAAGCAAGAGGTGGTCATCTCGTTGCATGAAGCCCTTTATCAGCCAGTTGAAGATGTTGAGGGAGTGCCCTTCACATTGTCCGTACTTTTTGGTCAGACAGGTGCGCAGAACAAGGAGCTCATTTTGTGCATTTGGGAATTGCATGATGGTAGCAATCAATTTGATTTGCATCACAGGCTGCCCTTCAACGTACATGAAGCTTGCTTGGCCTTTCAGCAACAGCATCAGCTGATTTACGCATGCTCTGACTTGTATCAGGTACACTTTTCTCGAGCGTCCTGGAACCTGATGCCGGAAAGTTGGTATATTGGCTCTTTCATGCAAGTGCCGTCTCAGAAAGCAATTGTTGCGTGTGTTGTTTACCAGAAAGGTGGTGCCCATGTTCGAGTTGGAACTTTGCCTAAGACATGCAAAATTGATTTGCTAAGGGATATCCTTAGTGTGGTTCATGGTACGTTCCTGAGAGTCAACGGAGCTATCGTGAATGAGGTGGCAACGCTGTCCAATGGAGATGTGTTGGAATATCATGGTGCTGAATCTGGTAACTCGTTCAATATCGACATTAGCAACAGAAAAGTGCAGATATGCTTGGATGCCTCCTTGACCTCTCACAAAGCAAGTTTTGATGAAGAAGGCGATGCCTTTGAGGTTCTGCCCGGGCCAGACATTCAACGGGCCTTGCAGATTGAAGAGAATTGGGAGTTCAATTTGATTCCTGAAGGCACAAATTTGCATAAAGAAACATATGAAGCTCTTCATGCTCAACAAAACCTGCAGGATGACTCAGTCCTTGCTTACGAGCTATACGTCGATGGTGCCACACATGGTGATTGCTCAGCATGGGCTGTCGTCGCAGTGGCCGTCACAAGTTCTGGTCGCACGTTTCAAGGCTGTATTGGGGGCTTGACGGAAATTGAGAAGCAGTCGCCGAAATGGATTGGTGCTGAAGGTCACACGAACATTGATGCAGAGCTATCAGCAATTGCTATTGCTGCCTCCTTTGCTCACTTTGGAGCGGTCGACAAGTACTTCGTGATTAGACCAGATTTGGCCTTGAGTAAAAGGTATATCGACATCGATGCGACCAGCAGACAATCGAGTGTTTTGGCAAAGGTTGTTCATGTTTTGGGGCAATTGAAAGCCCCCAACGTGGAAGTGGCTGAAGTACGTGCTCATTGTGGTGATCCGTGGAATGAGTTAGCTGACTCGGTGGCCAAGAAAGTTGCTCATTCGGGAGTGGAAGTTGGCAGGGTTCCATGGTCAACGCTGCACCGTCTAGCTGTCTCGCCATCAACCCGGAAATGGGAATGGTTACGACACCAGTCCAAAGCATATGAAATTACAATGCCAAAGCTGCATGGCGGTGCAATTTGGCAGCCAACACCATCTGAGAAAAGAATTGATGTTTGTGCAAAACTGGCGATGCCAGATCATAAACACATGCAGTTGAATCTGAAGGTTGCCACCTATAATGGACTGGCGTTGAATGACGATGATCAACTGCCGGTGAAATCAGGTGCGAGATCATTGCGCCTTGATTTTCAGTTTGACAGCAAGCAAATCGCCCTGATTGGCGTTCAGGAAGCACGAACTGCAGCTGGAATACGAAATACTGACCACTACAAAATTTTTGCCTCCGGCTATCAACAATGTGGCAGATCCAGACATTTCGGCTGTGAATTGTGGGTTCACAAGTTTTTGCCCCTTGCGTGGCAACCCGATGGCAGTCCGATCAAGCTGAGTGAATGCAAGGTGACCATCACATGGTCTGAACCAAGATTGATTATCGCACAATTTGAAGGACCACTAAGTTTTTGTGCTGTGGTTGCCCATGCACCTTGTGTTTCATCAGAAAGACCCATTGCGCAAGTTACACAGTGGTGGAATGAGATGGCGCAGAAGCTTGGATGCCTTCAAAGTGATAAGTATGTCATGCTTGTCGATGCTAATGCCCCCCTTGCTGATCATGAGTCCCCTTATTTCGGCATGCATCAGGCAGAAGAAATGAACCAGCAAGGATATGTATTCCAAGATTTTCTTGTTGCGAACGAACTTTATGTGCCGTCCACTTTTTCCAGTCATGTTGGTTCCTCTGTCACATGGCACCATCCAAGAGGGGGACAATTGCGACGGGACTATGTGCTTTTGAGCAAGTCGATGTTCAGTCTGTGTGCCAAATCTCAGGTTTGGAGTGATTTTGATGGTGGATTTGGACACATAGATCATTGCCCAGCGATTTGTGAACTCGCAGGCAACATTGTGCTTCGACCAGCTGCCAAAAAGATTCGTTGGGATTATGACAAGATTCACGACCCAGCTGAGCAAAAAAGGTTTGCTGAAGCTCTTACCACATTGCCCATGCCTTCATGGGAAGTGTCGATTGATGATCATTCAGCCTTACTGGAGTCAAATATACTACAATTGGCAGCACAGCACTTTGGATCTCCAACAAAGAAGAAAGTGCGTCCTGCACTGAGAGAAGCGACGCTAGCCGGTATCCAACTGAAAAGGCAGGCGCTTGACATGGCAAGGAAACAAGGGTTTGAGGATGATTTGTTGTCCCACGAACTCAAAGTGATTGAAAAAAATGTGCGAGCAATGGTCTTGGCAGATCAGAAAGACTGGTATGCGGACTGGCTTGATTCCATCAATGAAGACTGGGCACGACATGATACTGCTTATGTCTACAAACGGTTACAGAGATTGGGCCGCAGGAAAAAAGACATGAGCAAAGAACCAAGGCCACTACCCAGGCTCAAGGTGTCCGAGGACTGTTTTGCCAATACCTTTGAAGAATGTCAAGAAGTTTGGAAGAAACAGTTTGCAATCATTGAAGCTGGAATTGCAGCCTCAGACATGCAAATCGCGCAGCTTCATGCTACGTGCAACACTGACAGTGTGCGTGAGCCCGACAACTGCCCTGATCCGTGTCAGATTCTGGCCCTGATCCGGCGTTTCAAAAATGGCAAGGTGCCAGGCCCCGGGCAACTGCCGGTCGATATCATCAAAAGTGGTGGATATGCTATGGCCAAACTTCTTGCACCAATGCTGATCAAGGCCACTTGGCACATCAAAGAACCACTTAGTTGGAAAGGTGGACTATTGGTCCCCCTTTTTAAGGGTAAAGGCTCACCATCTGAACCGTCCGCTTACAGATCTATTTTCCTCTCAGACATCTGCGCCAAAATACATCATGCCAACATGCGGCAGAGCCTGGCAGATGTTTGGAACAAAGATGACTCATTGATTCAATTGGGAGGAAGAAAGGGATGTTCCACGGATGTTGCACATCATTTTCTGCATGCGCACTTGGCATGGGCCAGAGATGCCAATGTCTCTTGTGCAATATTATTTGTGGACTTGCAATCTGCCTTTTATTCCGTGTTGAGGTCTTCCTTTTTTGAAGGGAACTTTCACGATGATGCGATCTGCTACGCCATGAAACAACTTGGCATTACTCCTGATGAGTGGCACGAAATCAAAAGATCAATTGTTGCTGATGATGCCACGACTGGATTGGGCTCCCATCACCAAGGTATCCTCAAAGATATGTTTTCGGGAACCCATTTTTCCATGCAAGGCTTATCGGGGAAAACTGCCACGATGAGGGGTACAAGACCAGGGGACCCCGTAGCAGACATTTTGTTCAACATGGTGTTCAGGCTGGTTGTGCTGGATGCTCGCTCTAGGATTCAGACGTCCACAGATTTGTGCTGCTTTGGAAGTCCCAAACAAACAGCAGATTTGTCTAGGCCAGAACCCGTCCCGGCAAGAGGTTTTGCTGAGGTCACATTCGTGGATGACATAGCTTATGCAATGCATTCAACTGCACCTGATGATGTAATTCTCTCTTTGCAAATCATATCGTCATGCCTACATGATGCTGCGGCCTCAAGAGGTCTCACAATCAACTACAATGCGGGAAAGACTGAGGCATTGATTAAACTGGCCGGTCCAGGATCAAAAGCTGTGAAGCACAAAATTTGGCATGAGCATGGAGGGCGTTTGCCCATAGTTACGGAAAATGGATGTCAGACCCTGCAACTTGTTCATTCGTACAAACATCTTGGTTCCTACATGCAAGATCACGCGGTGGTGATGAAGGACATTAGATATCGAGTGTCGCAGGCACGAAAAGCATTTGGCCAGCTGAGCAGGCAATTCTATTGCAAGCGCAATGTGCATGATACGACCAAGAGCGCAGTGTTTTCCGCCCTTGTGATGTCTCGTCATTCATACAACGCTCATACTTGGGCCTGGGCGACAGAACAAGATATCGCGCATTGGGAAAATGGAATCAGAGCGCAGGTAGCTGCTTTAGCTAAAAATGCCATTCGTCCTGTTCCACCATTTCACTTCACCACAGCTGAACTTTGTGCATTGATTGGACTTGATGGGCCGACAGATGTCTTGCATGCAAATTGACTCAGATATGTCAAAAGGGCGATTGCGACTGCCCCTGTGGCTTTATGGTCGTTTTTGTTTGCCAATAAGCATGTGAACTCATGGCTGCCATTATTGATGTCGTCGTTCAGATGGTTGCGTTTTCATTTGCCCCGTGCTTGTCTTCCGGACTTTCAAGATGCTGGGGAGTTGATAGCATTCATTTCTCTCGATGAAAAGTGGAAAGGGAGAGTCAAGGCTGCTCTCAAGTCATGCAAACGCTTTATGTCTGCCAATGCAAAAGGCAAACTTTGGACCCAGAGACTGCAAAGGCAGGTATCCAAGTTTGCCATTATGCCAGACATGATGCAGGTCAGCAATGCGAAATGATGGAGATGCAATCTATGTGACGCAAATTTTGATTCAAAGAAAGCACTGGCAGTTCATGCGAGACATAAACATCAATATCGAACAATGCTGAAGTACTACGTCCTAGGGGATGAATGTCTGGCATGTGGAAAGAAATTCTTCAATCGTCCTCGGCTGCTTGCACATGTGGGTGCTTCACAGCAATGCAAAGACAGCTATATGGCATGTCTTGTGCCAGCTACAGGGGATTGCGTTGAACAGATTGAAGAAGAGGAAAGAGAACAAGCCCGAATTCTTAAAGCTCAAGGATGGTCAGCCTCTAAGGCCTTCCTCCCAGTCACTCGTGTTTATGGGCCCCTCTTACCCGGAAGTGGTACAGAGGGAGCCACCATCATGAAAAGCAGATGGAGCGCCCGTATTCCAAATACTGGTCGAGCCTATGAAGGACTAGATGGCTATTGTGAACACTTTGATGAGGATACAGAGGAGAAGGTCGAGATTTTGCCATTTCTCCTGCAGTCCAATGGTGGGAAAGTGCAAGGAGAAGCAGGGATCTACATGCATTTCGGTCTAGCCGCAGAGGCCGCAAGATTGCATATTACCTGCTTTATTTTCGTGCATTTTTTCAGCGGGTTTCGAAGGAGAGGAGATTTGCAACATTGTATCGAGAATCATGAGATCGTCGGCAATCACCAGATCTTCTGTATATCAGTCGATTTGTGTCTGGCGAAAGAGTTTTCTGACTTGACAGATTCGGATACAAAAGAGTTCTGGATTCAAAAGATGAGACAAGGGCAAGTTATAGGTGTTGGAGGCGGACCAAGTTGTGAAACCTGGTCGGCAGCACGCCATATGCCTAACGGCCCTATGCCGCTACGATCCTATGATTCGCCATGGGGCATTGCCGGCCTCACTGGCAGACAGTGGGATCAGGTGTCAACAGGCACCAAGTTGGTCCAGTTCTTGATCGACCTCTTGGTTGTGGCAGTGCAGATCGGTCTGTGCGGCTTCCTTGAACATCCTCAATTTCCTCTGTGGCTGATGAAGGTCAGACCAGCATCGATTTGGATGCTGTCGGCATTGAGAACATTAGCAAGACTTGAGTGTGTCCAGATTTGCTCTTTTGATCAATGCATATTTGGCCTTGACGCCACTAAACCGACGACCCTTATGCTGGTGCGCCTACACACATTCAAGGATGTGACGATGACAATGGGTCGCAGAGGGAGATGTTCACATTTCACCAACCACAAGCCTTTGCAAGGAATTCAGCCAGACGGCTCGTTCGCTACCGCCAGGGCGAAGATTTACCCTGAAGCGATGAACAAAGCCCTGGCAACTGCAGTGTCCAGGTTTTTGACAGAGAGACAGCTACAAAGTGGCCAGTCCATGTTGCCGACGGACCTGCAGAAATTAAATACTGCAGATTTCACTGATATGTCCATTGTTCAGCCGGACTACTATCGGTGAGTGCACGTATC
Source organism: Cladocopium goreaui (assembly GCA_947184155.2). Lineage (NCBI taxonomy): Eukaryota > Dinophyceae > Suessiales > Symbiodiniaceae > Cladocopium > Cladocopium goreaui. The sequence goes on from CAMXCT020002445.1 coordinate 72,797, forward strand.
TACCGAGCGTTGACTCAACGCAGCAACAGCAAAGTGACAAAAAAGGTATAAGTCTGGCCTAAATAAAACGTGCGCCAAATAAAAACACATTCTGAAACTTGAAGAATATGGATAGATATGGTATGGCTATGTTTTAGGGCTTGCCATGGCCCATTCGCCAGGTGGACTTGAAACGAAGGGACATCTGGGACTGGCATCGCGTGCTCGGCGCAAAAACCAGGAGGTAGACCGACTGCACTGCCTCCGGCATCGGCATCTGGCTGCACAAGTGTCACACATTCGGGTTCTCCAGTTCTCCCCACGTCTCCCCACCCAAAATATTGGGGAACATCATCCCATGTGCCAGCAGGGACGGAAAAGTGATGGGGAGAGAGAGAGAGAGATAGATGGGTAGATGGGTAGATGGGTAGATGGGTAGATGGGTAGATGGGTAGATGTAGATAGATGAGTAGGTAGGAAGGTAACCGCAGGTAGGTAGACAGGGCTTAGGAGTAGATATGTCGTCCTGCCTAAATATGCTCATATAAAAACGGCCGTAAGTCGTAATTAGGCTGGGCTCCGTAGTCCAGCGCATTCATTTCCAAAAAACAATGACATTGAGGCACATTGAAACTGAAAAAGCACCTGGCCACCTGGTGAATGTGTTGTCTCTTTGGAGGCGCATGCTTGTTCTTCATAGTGATAACGACTACCGAACCTCATATGTAGTGGATAGGTACCTAGGGAGGTAGGTAATCTGGAAAATAGCTAGGTATGCTGGGTCCTAGGCAGATAGACAGAGGAGAGCATAGATAAGTAAAATCATTAGATCAAAGATGCACATAACCGCCAACCAGTTTTGCCACGGAGCTACTGTTTATCATACTCTGACAACCTGAGTCAAAAGCGCCCGCAGTGTATGCTCTGTGCGCTCATTTTCAACATTCCAAGCAGCCCAAGGGCGTCATTGTGCAAATGACTTGGCTTGCACCAAGCGCAAAGCTTCCTTCGAATTGTTATCGGAAGCAATGCATGTAGCAGAGCTGCAGCGAAAGCTAAACATGAGGATCATGTGTAAGCAGCCAAATGTAATTAACCAAAAGATAGACTAAAAACTTGCGCTGCAGTTCAAGGCGGGAACGATTTGAAATCTCCACAGTGGATCAAAAAACTGCGCAAGTGTTTGTGATTTGGCATTTAGCAACGGAGCATGGCATGCTCCCAAGGGCATTGGCATTTCATTTGGCAAGAATGCAGGTAGTGGCCATGGCTCTTTTCGTCGTATAAAGCACCACGCGAGCTGTTCATGTTCCCTTACTGATATGGGCCTATGATATGGGCTTGACTTGTTTTACCCTGTTTAAGAAAGGCTCGCATGACCTCATCATAGCCACGGCACAAGAAAAAAAACTAGCATGCACTGAATTGCTATCGCCAACGATTGAATTCGGCGCTCAAAAGGCCTGACTGCCTTCGCTTGCACTGCGTCACTTGAGGTCGCTTCCAAGTCGGACGACCCAAAGGCGGCTTCGAGAAGTTTGGCAACTTCTCGAACCTATCCTCGAACCTCTCCGACCTCTCCCTTTCTTTAGCTCCATCTCGTTCAGCACGTTCATCTCGTTGTTTCTTGGCTGCTTCGGCCCAAAGCTCTGCACCCGCCTGAGCTTCTTCTGCCACATCCAATGCCATCTCTTCAAGCTCCTCTGCCCTCTCACGGATGGCTCGCAAAGCTCCAGCCTGCATTGTCAAACCCATTGAAATCCCAAATGAAATCAGGAATTTGATACAATCACAGTGATCACATATAATAATATTGATATTTAATAATCTTGTATAATCCATCTGAATCCAACTCAACCGTTGAAGGAAAGGGCTGCCTGTGCCGCTTTGTTTCACTGCTGACCTTGATTGCTTGTCACATCTTTTCACTTGCAACGCACAATTCTCGCCTGACGCATGCAAAGCGTGACCACCATGTGTTGCAGCTGGGGTAGGAAGGCGGCATCCTTGTGCAAGTCAACCACCAAGGGTGTCAAAAGGGGGAGCTGCAAGGGGCTCCTACCAGCACCATAAACATGGCATGACCATAAGGACCTTTTGATGACCTCAGCTTCTTCGTTGGCTCGGAAGCCACTGGCATAGAGGTATCTCTCCGGCCCCGCAACACGCGAGGACATGGGCTTGACTATGCGGACATCTTCAAATAGACGAGTGATCAGAAATAGAAGTGCCGAGGTCGAGGCAGAGAAAGTGCTATACAACTTGCAAACGAAGCGGCCACCTGGAAGCAAACAGTTGGCTGCTGTCAATACCTCTGCCAGGAAGAGGCGAAAGAAGTAGAGCTCCAGAAGGTTTGGAGGGATGGCCTTGTCACTGAAGCCACCATCAGCCACACAAATGGACACACCACCGGCAGCGCGAAGAATCTGTGATGCATGCTGCAGATTTTCAGGCTTCAGGAGATCACCAGTTCCATCAGCGCCCCAAATCGCATGCCAATTGGGGTGTCGCAAGAGCTCGGGATACCAATCGTCCTTCTGCTCTGCCTGCCAATCGTCCTCACTTCCAGCTCCACTTCTCAAGGTGAAACCAAAACCTTGGAAGTTCATCTGCAACAGATACTGCGACCATGCACCTGGCCCACCACAGAGATCTAGAAAGCGAGCACCTACAACACCTGGTTGCATCCCATCTAAAAGGCCAACTGCTTGTGCTAGTTCCTCCAACTTCTCTCCTGCTCGATTCTCATGCGATCCCTCTTTTCCTTCCTTGCCTTCTTTTCCAGAATGAGGGAAGAGCTGATCTCTTGCCACTCGCTGCATCACGGACCTAGCCTTCGGCGGCGGTGGTTTGTTCCAGAGCTCGTCTAGCTGCAACTTGGCATCCCAAAGCGTCTGGACCAAATCTCTGCGACCGTGCGGTCCATCCAAGAGCACTTGGCCAGTTGCTTCAGCAAGTTGGGGGGCCATGATCTTCAGAGACATGCACGACATGGACGACGACAAGGGAAAAAGAAGTAAAGACTCCTGGAAAGGAGGCTGATAACTCAAGGCTTGGGGATCAGAAACCTGCGAAAGGCCGTTGATATAAGCCTCCAAGGCTTCCTCACTCACGGTGGCTCGGCGTTCCACTCGATGACCCCAAGCCACAAAAATCCCCAGTTCCAAGGCATCCTGATCTCGTTTGGAACGCCGGCTGTGACGCCGAAGTTCCACACAAACACCATCAATCACAGCCACGGCCATCCGAGCAGCCAATTCAATGACATGTTCACTGCGAAGAAGTACAATGGCGCAGCCCTTGCTGGCCATCTTCCTGACTGAGATCACCGGTGGTTCTTTCAAATTGGACTCCTCCCGAACACGCAAGGCTGTTGGGACGTGTGCCGCAGGAATAAACTCCTGAGCGTTGGCATTGAGCCTGGAGAGCTGTGGCAACTTCGACAGCTTGGAAAGGCGCTCATCACAGGGGTCACTGTCCTTCACTGTCGAAGCACTTTGAAGATCTCGAACTTCAGGTGTTTGCGAAGTTTTTGGGGTACGAGCTCTTGCAGGTGAAGGGATGAAGAGAAGTGGTGAACGTGGATTCGTTTCTGGGTGATTCACATGTTCTCCACGTTCTCCCATTTCTCCATGTTCTCCTTTGTCCTTTTGCCGCCTTGGAGTGCAAGGTGCAACACATGGAGCTTCGCTTTCGATCGTCATGTGCCAAGGTCTCACCAAAGTTCAGAGCGCCACAAACATGCACCAAGCCAAATAGCTAACAGAAAATAAATTGCAAAATGCAACAACTGCAGCTGTACCTAGTCACATAATGTCTCTGACTGTCCGACTGTCAGATGCAACGCATTCGATGTTGAGTCAAGCTGAACAGCTACTACTCCGTGCAATGCTCCAAACTTGCTGCCAGCCTGTGTCAAGCCACTTTTTCCTCTCCTGAAGGGGATTGATAGCGAGCCAAGCAGAACTGCACCCCGCTATCAGGGCTGAACTGATTGAACGCGTTGAAAATACATGTCATGTGCGCGCGTGTCTGAATGCAATCAATGCTGCATGCTGCATGCATGGATCGATGGAGGAATATCCACATGTACATCTATATTAAGAATATGCGTATAGTTATACATACATATATATGTACATATGCGTGTGTGTGTGCAATGTATATGTAACATGTATATGTATCCGTCTGCAACATGTAACATGTACCATGTGCCATGTACCATGTAACATGTAACATGTATGTGGATGTATGTGCATGTATGTGCATGTATGTGCATGTATGTAGATGTATATGTGAATGCGTACGTTTATGTATATGCGCATGTGTTTGTGAATGCGTATGCGTCGTACGTAGTGTAATGCAACGTAATGCAACGTAATGCAATGTAATGCAATGTAATGCAATGTAATGCAATGTCACGCAAGGTCAAGCAATGTCATGCAATGTAATGCAATGTAATGCAAAGCAACGTAACGCAATGTAATGTGTATGTATGTATGGTGTGTGTGTATACATGCTCAAGTTCTGTGATATTACGCCGTGTTGCCCTGTGTTATGGGGTGTATGTGTGTATGTGTGATTATGTGTGTGTAATGTGTGTACTATAATGTGAGCAATGTGTGCAACGCGTGCAATGTGTGCAATGTAATGTATTGTAATGTATTGATGTTGTTTCATTGTTATGTATTGATTTCTATTGTATTGCATTGCAATGTAACGTAATGTATGTATGTATCTATGTATCTATGTATCTATGTATCTATGTATCTATGTATCTATGTATCTATGTATCTATGTATCTATGTATCTATGCTATGCATCTATGTATCTATGTATCTATGTATCTATGTATCTATGTATCTATGTATCTATGTATCTATGTATCTATGTATCTATGTATCCAATCTATGTATACATGCATGTAGTCGTGCACATCCATTCCATTATATTGCTATCGTTATATTGGATTGCATTAAATTCCGGTACACACGCTGCATTACATTGTCATTGGCATCGCCATTCACATTGTCATTAACAACATTAAGTGTCATTAACATTGTGGTTAAATGTGGTGAACATTAGTCACTAGCCCGAACATGAACATCAAACTCAACATTAGCATTTACATTGACCCATTATATACATTACATTGCCTACAAAACATGTCCTAACATCATGCAATGATTCTATGCTTCAAAATCACAGCATCTCCATGCGTTCTTTGCCTGGCCTCTGGGCGGGTATCTTGCATCTTTTTCTTGGTGATGCTTTCAAGGAAGATAACTCCCACCTAGCTCATGGAAAGCTGCCAATGACTTCACAGTGCTAATCTCGTATGCTGCACTGTCGCTGCTCAGGACCCCGCTGCTATAGTTAGGAAAATGGCACCTCAAGAGTACGGGAGACACTCGCTGTAGTGCGGGAGACAACCAGCAAAAGCAGCCTTTTCGCCGCGAATAAAAATCCAGCCGCAGCACTTGGCAGCAAATCACAGGCATGGACACGTGAAGAAGCATAAGCAGTGGAGTTTGCATCTCCGGGAAGTTCCTGCAAGACCATTCCAACAATATCAACGACATGGAGCAAAGCACACCTTCAAAACATGTGTATTACATGGATGGATTGGTGGATGGATGCCATTGGATGTCAAGGATGTCATTGGTGTCATGCGCGCAAGAACATGTGATTGATTTCAATATGCAAATATCCTATATACACACAAACACACACATATATATATACATACATATAGATACATACATGCATATTTATATACATACATACATACATACATACACACACATAAATACATACATACATACATACATACATACATACATACATACATACATACATACATACATACTTACATTACATTACATACATACATACATACATACAATTACATACAAGTACATACAAGTACATACAATTACATACAATTACATACAATTACATACATACATACATCCATGCATACATATTTATATACATCCATGCATACATACATACATGCACACATACATACATACATACATACATACATACATACATACATATACATACATACATACATACATACATACACACATAAATACATACATACATACATACATACATACATACATACTTACATACATTACATACATACAGACATACAGACATACAGACATACATACATTACATTACATACATACATACATTACATACATACATACATACATACATTACATTACAATACATTACATTACATTCAATACATACATACATACATACATACACACATACATTAATTACATACATACCTACATACAATACAAAACAAAACAATACAATTTACTACGATACAATACAATACAATACAATACCATACCATACCATACATACATACATACATGCATACATACATACATACATACATTCAATTACATACATTACATACATACATACATGCATACATACATACATACATACATCCATCCATGCAAACATACATGCATACACACATACATACATACATACACACACACACATAAATACATACATACATACATACATACATCAAAACAATACAATACAACACAAAAAATACAATCCAATACAACACAATACAACACGAAAAATACAATCCAATACAACACAATACAATACAATCCAATACAATACAATACAATGCAATAAAATACAATACAACACAAACATACATACATACATACATACCTACCTACCTACATACATACATACATTGCATACATAGCATTCATGCATGCATGCATGCATACATACATACATACATGCATACATACATACATACATTCAATTACATACATTACATACATACATGCATGCATACATACATACATCCATGCAAACATACATACATGCATACACACATACATACATACACACACATAAATACATACATACATACATACATACATTACATTACATTACATTACATGACATTACATTGCATTACATTACATTACATTACATACGTACATACATACATACATACATTACATACATACATCACATACATACATCACATACATTACATACATTACATACATACATTACATACATAATACATACATACATACATACATACATTACATTACATTACATTACATTACATTAATTACATTACATTACAATACATTACATTACATACATAATACATACATACATACATACATACATACATACATACATACATACATACATACATACAGACATACATACATACATACATATATACATACATACATACATACATACATACATACATACATACATACACACATACATTAATTACATACATACATACATACATACATTCAATTACATACATACATACATACATACATACATACATACATACATTACATACATACATACATACATTACATACCTACCTACATACATACATACATAGATACATATGTTAGACAAACACTATACATTTATTGTACATACATACACAGATGCACATATACAGGTGTAAACTTGTACGTATATGTACATATATATATATGTTTATTTACATATATTTTCACATATACACATATACACGTATATTGCATGTATGCGTCTATTTTATATGTATGTATATTTATATATGCATTTTTTCAAAAGCGCTATGCAGTTCATGTCGAACTACGCGTCAGCAGCAGCTTTCCATCAGCTTTTGGAGAAACAAAATGGAGAAAGAGAAAGTGAATAATACAGGAGAATCTGTTGGCTGAAGGACAAGCTACTAACCAGCACTTTCTACACGGGACCGGGCAAGGTGAAACCCAAACCACCGAAGAAAGGATAAAAAGAAGAAAAAGGAGACAATATCCAGGAGGAGGTCGGTCCCGTGACGCACAGCAGGGTTCGTGACCACTTATCTCTCGCTTGCAGATGAATTTCAACAAGATGCAGCCCACGAACCCGAATGCAGTCACGTAGAACACTTTTGCGAAACAAGTTATATGAACAGTCTTGTACATTTTTTCCCTGTGACCGTACCACTAGACTGCGGGATACGGCAGAGGGTGGGGTGCAAAGTGTGGAGTGTGGAGTGTAAAGTGTAAACTGTGGAGTGTGGACTGTAGAGTGTGGAGTGTAGAGTGTGGAGTGTAAAGTGTAGAATGTAAAGTGTGGAGTGTAAAGTGTGGAGTGTAAAGTGTAAAGGTGTGGAGTGTGGAGTGTAAAGTGTAGAGTATGGAGTGTGAAGTGTGGAGTGTAGAGTGTGGAGTGTAGAGTGTGCAGTGTAAAGGGTTGAGTGTAAAGTGTGGAGTGTAAAGTGTGGAGTGTAAAGTGTGGAGTGTAAAGTGTGGAGTGTAAAGTGTAAAGTGCAAAGTGCAAAGTGTAAAGTGTAAAGTGTGGAGTGTAGAGTGTAGAGTGTGAAGTGTGCAGTGTAGAGTGTAGAGTGTGCAGTGTAACGTGTTGAGTATAAAGTGTGGAGTGTAAAGTGTGTAAAGTGTAAGTGTAAAGTTTGGAGTCTGGAGTTTAATGTGAAGAGTGCGGAGCGTAGAGTGTAATGTGTGGAGTGTGGGGTGTAAAGTGGGAGTGTGGGGTGCAAAGTGCGCAGTGTGGAGTGGAAAGTGTAAAGTGTAAAAAGCGGAGTGTGGAGTGTAGAGTGTGGAGTGTAAAGATAAGAGCATAAAGTGTGGAGTGTAGAGTGTGGAGTGTAAAGTGTGGAGTGTAAAGCGTAGTGTAAAGTGCAATGTAAAGTGCGGAGTGTAAAGTGTAGTGTGGAGTGTAGAGTGTGGAGTATAGAGTGTCGAGCGCAAAGTGCGCTAAGTGTAAAGTGTAAAGTGTAGAGTGTAAAGTGTGAAGTGTGGAGTGTGAAGTGTAGAGTGTGGAGTGTGAAGTGTGGAGTGGGGAGTGTAGAGTGTAAAGTGTAAAGTGTAGAGTGTGGATTGTAAAGTGTAAAGTGCGGAGTGCAAAGTGTAAAGTTTAGAGTGTGGAGTGTAAAGTGTAGAGTGTAGAGTGTGGAGTGAAAGTGTGAAGTGTAGAGTGTAAAGTGCTGAGTGTGGCGTGTAAAGTGTAGAGTGTAAAGTGTAAAGTGTGGAGTGTGGAGTGTAAAGTGTAGACTGTAGAGTTTGGAGTGTGGAGTGTAAAGTGTGGAGTGTGGAGTGTGGAGTGTAGAGTGTGGAGTGTGAAGTGTAGAGTGCAATGCGTGGAGTCTAAAGTCTAGTGTGGTGGTCCAAATTCCGTTATATAAGCCATTGCTTTACAAACCGCGGCTTTCGGTCCCGTGGGAACAGTAAGTGCAAATTGCCACTGCTCCTTCAGTACAGAATGACGAGGAGTGTGCACTCCAGCAAATGAGAGTGAAATGCCAAAGTCTTGAGTCTGCTATCGATTGTGACAATCTGGATTTGGATGTAGTATTGCTCGAGGACTGAATTTGGGTAAAATTGCTTGCACGCCTGCATCAACAGTGGATGATTGGGGAGACATGTGGTCTGGTGGTGCTGAAGGATAGCATCTTTGAACTGACCTTCCTGGACTTTAAATGTTGGAGGTTCAAGTGGTTGGGTGTCAGTGAAAGGTCGCCTCGTTGAGGTTGCCCTGCTCTGGGTCAAAGTGTAGTGCTTCCGGAGTGGTGAGGTTGGAGGCTAAGAAGTCAACCCTTGCCTGTGGAGATGATCGAAGTTCTTGCTGGGGAGCATAGTCCAAACCTGAGATCTCAATGTCCTTTGCTGAGAGGGAGTCAAGAAGTTCTTCCCAACCTGGTTCAGTTCCAGCTTTCTTTGGAGGAGATGGATTTCTTCGGGTTTGTCCATGTCGTTGAGTTAGCTCTAAGTCCTCAGGTGATAGGTCTGACGGTGTGGGAGTGGATGTAGTTGGTTCATGACCTTGAGGAGGATCTTGTCCAGGTGGAGGTTCTTGTGAATCAGCAGTCTTCGCATCCATGGCTAAATTGCGTTATAGTGAAATTGCTTTATAAGAAAGTGAAAAAGGTGGCAAACACAACAATGGGCACTGCCCTAGTCAACATTTGGCAAGATGGAAAGTATCAAGGTTAGGAGAGAAAATGTCAAACAAAATGAAATCTCTGGTGGGGCTGGCAGTACAGCTGTTATGCTGATGTGGTGGCAAAGCAAAGCTAAAGCTTGTGCCAAGTGCCCATAATTTACATACATACATACATACATACATACATACATACATACACACATACATACATTGACATACATTGACATACATTGACATACATTGACATACATTGACATACATTGACATACATTGACATACATTGACATACATTGACATACATTGACATACATTGACACACATTGACACACATTGACATACATTGACATACATTGACATACATTGACATACATTGACATACATTGACATACATTGACATACATTGACATACATTGACATACATTGACTTACATTGACATACATTGACATACATTGACATACATTGACACACATTGACACACATTGACACACATTGACACACATTGACACACATTGACATACATTGACATACATTGACATACATTGACATACATTGACATACATTGACATACATTGACATACATTGACATACATTGACATGCATTGACATACATTGACATACATTGACATACATTGACATACATTGACATACATTGACATACATTGACATACATTGACATACATTGACATACATTGACATACATTGACATACATTGACATACATACATCGACATACATACATCGACATACATACATGGACATACATACATTGACATACATTGACATACATACATTGACATACATACATTGACATACATTGACATACATACATTGACATACATACATTGACATACATTGACATACATTGACATACATACATTGACATACATACATTGACATACATACATTGACATACATACATTGACATACATACATTGACATACATACATTGACATACATACATTGACATACATACATAGACATACATACATAGACATACATACATAGACATACATACATTACATTACATTACATTACAGTACATTACATTACATTACACTACATTACATTACATTACATTACATACATACATATATATATATATATTAAGAGTAAACCATCATATTTCAAACCTGAAAGAAGCTATTTTGGGATAGTTACCCCTTCCTAACCATCATTCCAGTGACGTCGCAGGGGGTCGTTAATGGTCATTACATTACCATTTATCCATGAAAAGAATGAAATGTCTATTATACTGAATACGTCTCTGCGTGTGTTCCTGTCTTGCCATCCCATTTACATGCTGGCACCTGCGTATCACATGTCCTCTTCGATGTTTATGGTCAATTTTGCAAATGGCTTGCAAATGCGACAGCGTCCTGGAAGGGAGTCCAAGTCAGCCTGCCAAGTTGCTCGAACAACCCAGGAAATCACTGAAAGTCATGAACGAATCTTAAATCTCCTACGGCGTACCAGTAGGCAGACAAATATAACAACGTCCGCGGTCTTCCCACCCTGATTTTCAATCAGGACGGTCTTAGTCTTTCGCATTCGCCACTCACTGCGGCTTGGCCGCAGCTACTGTATGCAATTGAAAAAGTATTGAAAAAATATTGAAAAATAAGATATGAAAAGAAGTATAATGAAGTATACATCCCCCGCTAATGGTTGAAGAGTGACGAGGGTTGCAAAGCCAACTGCACCAGCGAAGCTTCGCAAAGCTTACTATGTGGATTGGGATGGACTTGGCCTTGACGTGCTGAGGAAGCTCCAAGTCTGGACAGCACCTTGGCCAACGAGGCATTGAAAAAGAGTCCTAAAAAATCCAGATCTCGAATAATTAATTTAGAATCAGCTATTGACAACTAGAAAATACTACGCACATACACTATAATCATAATCACTACTGTATTACTATAAAGGAAAAAATGTGAACAAAAAATATTATATATATATATATATGTGCATATACATGATTATATATGTGTGTGTGAACACAGATAAACACTTATACAGCGTAAAAGCATTCACATGAGAGGCTCAGCATGCTAGGGGACTCCAGCTGAAGCTCTGCGGTCAAAGCTCCAGCCGCTTTCTGCATAGCACCGACTTTCTCTGAGGCACGCACAACAATCCATCCTCCTGGCAGATCTGGCAGGGAGGTAAGAGAGTTAATGCCGTTAATGCCCCTTACTGGCTGTCACGAAACGTCATGAAAATTCATGAAATATACTAGTATATACTAGCTAGTATATAGTAGTCAAATCTAGTCAAGATTAGTCAAGCACTTTGGTGCGTTTTTTTCACTCCTTGCGTGCTTTCTGCAAGGTCGACACTCTTGCCCTCTGAGTTTCGTGACTTCCCTCCCGCCTCATCTTCCAGGTGCGGTCGGTCCTCGTATTGGCGTTAGGATATGGGAGCTGATTAAGGCGACAAAATCTATCAAAATCTTCGTAGTTTTGCATCCAAGCAACACCAGAAATATCCGTCACATCGCGAGCGGGACTACTTCCACTGGAGTACAGTGGCCTAAGACAACAGTCACATGATGCCAATCATACCTTCACTCGTGATTTCTCAGCCGAGCATGTGTGTCCGCCGCACGTCTCTGCAGAGTCCTTCGCTTTTTGCAACCCGCATTTTTGCAAACTTCAAGGAAATTCAGCACGCAGGTCTGCAATGGCTTGTAAAGCTTCCACCACCGCAGCACCTGCACCTAATCCAAGATTGATGAAGAGACACCAAGTGTCCAAAGGCCATTTAGGACAAGAAATTGTAGTAGCCCTCCAGCCACTGAAGAGTCCACTCACGTGCAATTGGCACAGGGACAACTTCAAGGCCACCTGAGGTGTACTCAACCTCGTTCACAACTGGCCAGCCTTTGTCCACAAAGAGGCTAATTCGTACCTGTAAGGAGCTGTTCGGCTGGTATGTAAAGTGCGGATTCAACGCAGGTGTATATAGATGACAAAACAGTCTAAAATGTAAAAACCGAGGTACAAAATGAATCGAAAATGGTACAAACCTCAAGAACAAGTGAAGATTGAAAGAGCATCCAAGGGACATAGTCAGTGTGCGGCAAGAGGGATTCCAGCATTCGAACTGCCGCAGCCCAATCGTGGAAGGGAGGGGGATATCTACAGCTCAAGCAAGAGCCATCTCTGAATATCACCCCGAGCAACCTCAAGGGCTTTGGTAGGAATAAGCATGGTAGAAGTGAGACGATGGGATTGCAACAGCTGAGGCGCGATGTTCAAATAACTTTCCATGAAGCTCTCAGTTTCATTCAGTTCCGGGCTCTGTCTGCGGCTCACCAGAAATGGCCCGCACCTTGAATCGTTGTGAAATCTGGTATGTGATGATCTATTACCTTTGGCCACAGATTTGACTCTTTGCAGCTAGTTGCAGCCTAGAGGCTTTGATTTCCCACCGGCATTGGAGCAAGGTGGACCAGACCAAATGGCATGCCAAGTTGTCCGGAGTGATCCAGTTTGTTGACCCAACCCTCGGCGACCCGGGAACGAATATGGTTCAGATTGCAAAGCAGTCGCCTTCGATTGCATCATTGCGTCGCCTGATAACCTAATTCTGCTTGCACCTTCAACCCAGTAATACCCAGTACTACCCTCATAGAAGTGTGTGCCACCAAGAGTCAAACCAAGAAATTTTGCTGGCAACGATGGTCGCAACAGCTCCTCGAAATATGTTGATTTTACTTGCAGGATTTTGCAGGTGCGACTCTTGCTGTGAAACCTGCTAACACCAGACAGGGGAGGGATGAAAGCCAGCCCCAGATCGAAACAAAGAATTGTTTGTATCCTGGCAATGTAACATTATCTTCGTGACTCAGGAGAAAACAAGGCAACAGAGCTCAGGAGAAACCAAGGCAACGTCCCAAAAGACAAACGACATCATAGACCAAAAACGCCAACAATGCCGCGCAGAACTTCTGCAGAATGTTGAAAGACAGAACTTCCCCTACAGTCCTTACAGCCCTCATGTGAAAGCTGCTGAAAGAAACGAAACACCGCGCACCGTCTTTGAAGCATTAGCTTCCAAGAATACCTTACAAACCGACCACCCCCAGCGCCAGTTTTCCTTTTGTTCCTGTGTAAGAACGCCAGTCGAGCGAAGACTGGTTTTTGAATCTTCTCAGCACTCTCAGCACAACCTCACGTTCCCGGCCCCTCCTTTCCAGGAAAGGACTCAAGAGAAAGGAAATGCGCAATCAAGAAAGACCGCAGAGACGAAAAACAATAATGATATGATTTGATGATATCATATGCAAGACATTGACCGAATTTTCGAGGGCTAAACTGACCCTGAACACATTGATACGAAGGCATCTGCATAAAACACTCGCGTTTACCGCGTTTCGTGCAATCTGCCAGCATTCCATTCCATACTTGTGATTCCCAAGACTAGCCAAAGATCGACCCAAAGCACGGCTGAGAGCACCAAAACAACGCTATTTAGGTCTTTTGTGCAGCTGCAGAACAGCATGTTGAAGCAGTCAGAAGAATGTGTAAATGCCACATTTGTCTAACATCTAAAATAACAACCAAAAATACCACACCATTCCAAAACACTTGTATTCAATCTGTTTTGCATAATCCGCCTTCAAAAAAACATTGCAATTATCAGTATTATTGCTATTATTACTATTATATAAATGATATACTATTATAATATTACTATTGCACCCCAAACCTTACTGAAAAGTGACTCAAAAGGGCACACCTCCAAAAAACATCAAAAAACAATTTTCCGCAACCCTCCCCGACCACATCCCCAAATACTTACTTGGCAGGCCACAAGAACTCAGCCCAAGCCTTCAGCTGGCTTTCATAAAGGTGTCAGAAGCTGATCAATCACACTTAGACCAAATGTATATTAAATGTATATAATTGTATTAAGCACCCGTGCTTCTTGCCAGTCATGGGCCCAAATCAGCTTTTGATTTGATCTATACCAAGCAGCAAGCAAAGATTAAGCTTTTAAGGATGAAAACTCTATGAACTAGGCAGGTGGCGGATCTTTCTATGAATTCTACTGCCAGGTCAAGTGGCATAAAAAAAAGTCACAAATGATAAAATGGAATAACAAAGCTATCACACCCAGAGAAAAAACATGTCAGCGGCTGGCAACATGTCCTCCACCAAGACTCCAGGCCTTTTTCCAGCCTCTACAGTTCCCCAATCGCCACATTTGGCATCCACTTGGTCTTCCCTAAAGGGATGGGTGAAGGCATATTGAAGTTGTCGTTGGATCTCATCCAAGCTGACCCGTTGATTAGTCAAACCTGCAGAAGCGTGAATCCAGCCGAGCGGAATATTCTGGAATGCTTGAAGCAAAAGCGCCATGAACAAAAAAAATGTCAATCTCTTTAAACGACGTTTAAACATTTCAGCTGGGGAACGATCAAAGCCTTTGTCCATGACAAAGACGCCTTGTGCACAGCACAGGTGCGAAGCTTTGGCCACATACGAGAACCCCTCTGCTTCGAGAGCCTCTAGAGTTGGACGCACGTCGAAGTTTTCATTGTAAGAGGCGTAAAACACTTTGGGAATGCGAAAGCCACGTTGACTGAAGTCCTGACAGCACATAGCGACTTAGCATCACTTAGCAGTCTTGTGCCAACTAATGGCCATCTAACAGAATCTCAGCAGCTTGGGACAAAATGCAATTCAGGGCCTCAATCCAGTTGTTATTCGCAAGATTTACTTGTTGAATCCCTTTGGCTAGATTCTTTGACAGAAAGGCCTCTGTAGCTGTTTTTTAGTTCTGGAACATGCAAGTTTGTCGGGTGCTCACCGCAACTAGCCAACCACAAGTGCGCAATCGTCATACTAGTGATTTGCAGGTCTGAATGACGTCTTTGTCCTAGTCTGTCCTAGTCTGTCCTAGTCTACGGCTAAATTCGTATGGTGTGTGATCTCCTTGGACAGTTGGATCTTGTCTTGGTACAGCTCCAAGCCAGCTGCTCTGTAAATCTGCCTGAAGCCCATCATGACCTCCAAGGTGTTCCTGATGTCTGCGAGCTGCGAGCCAGAACAAATCATTAAGAACGGGCCACAAATAAAGCGAACTGGCTTCAATATCTTTCAACAAATACATAAAGATGCCCCTTATGACTGCTCAGAGCAAAATTCCCCATTCCCATCTCCAGCACTGCGGACATGTCGTGCATGGGCAACAATTCCGGAATCGCACCGCGATACGTGGCGGGCACCAATCGCAGGAGGCTCTCTCGACATCTGCCATAGTAGATGCTGCGTCGGCGACTGCTCACGTCTCTTATGGAATAGTGATGCTGAACTGCTTCGAATAAAGGATCCGATTCCAGCCATTTCTGCCATCGCTCCTCTGCCAATTGGACGCCTCAAAGTCTCAAGATCTCTCAAGAACGCTCATCAATATTTGCGCATCTTTATCATCTGCATTGGCAATTCAATTCTACCTGACCTCTGGTCCTTTCACTTTCACATACTTTCACTGCGCTGGGGGTTCTGGCCATCCAAACTTTGAGTTGATGTTCAAGCATCACTTCGCACTGTGTCTAAGCGTTTGGGACAGCTCTCCTTTGACCCTCAAAGGAGCCTTGTACCGGAGGGCGTGGCACTGTTCCAGACCCCAAAGGCATGCTGCGCACTGGAAAAAGTTCATCTGTAGGTATCCTTTGCAGAATTTTGCTGCTCGTATCCATATCTTGTAGCCATTTGCGGTCTTGCATCAATGTACGTCAATGCATTATACTATTACACAAATCATCACATGACTCATATGCCGCCACTCAAACGCATGAGCCCAACTTCAGCCCTCCCAACATCCCAAACGTCTCCTGCAGGGCACCCAGAATGCCAGGGGGAGGACAGTCATTCCTCCTACCCAACCGCGTCATGGAATAGAAGCGTGATAATTGGTGATAAAGCACGCTAAACCAATTTAAAGATCTTAAAACATGGACGGTGATTTGGAGTTCAAGGTTGCCTCCATACATTGCATCTGTCACAGGCACCTCCGCTGAAGGATCCAATACCTTCCAGAACATAGAAATAAATGCTCACCTCAAGTTTTGCAGAAAACGAACTTGCATGAAATTGCTACAAAGCTTCAATTCGTGCGTCTGCTCCAGGCGGGATAGTTGCAAGTCAATCAAATTCTGTCCAAGCTACCCAAAGACATGCAGCGCACATCATTCGGAAGTTCAAGCCGGATGCAAATCCAAACGGCTGTTCGCCGTACCTGGGGTTCTGTTCGCTGAGCTCGCCGGCTGGGCCCCGCCGAACCAGAACACAAAGTCACTATGTCAGATAAAATGCAAGATATGTCAGATATGTATAGAATTGTATAGATATGTCAGATAGATAGAACGTCAGCTGGTGGGATCATTCGAAGAAAGCAACATTTTCCAGCGTTTTATGACATCAAGGAGGGCTCAGTCTTTTTGGAGTTTGGGAGTGTGGGAGGTTTACGGTTCTGCTTGGGGTTTTGACTTGTTTCTCAGCGTCAGAGGGATACGGCGGTAGAAAAAAAAAGGAGCACGGAGACCCAAGCGTCGGTCACAGTATACATGTGTGTTAAAAAGTATATGTATTTGCGTGTTTGTGTGTGTGCCTTATACATATAATACAAAATATGCGTAATGCAACTATTACGTACTGTAAAACATGTGTATACAATTAATATATATATATATATAATTGATATATATATATTATATATATATATATTTTAAAAAAATAAATGCATATATATATTATATATATATATCATTATATAATTATATATAAGATATATTATGATTACCAGTAGTACCGCACAAGGCGGTGGCGGAAGTTTCAAAAATAGGAAACCTATAGGAAAGGTTGGTTGTTGTGAATCACGGATGGCAGAGCGAAGCCACTGATGGATCGAAAGGTGATTGATGTCTCCTCTCTTTCTCTCTCTTTCTCTGACTATCTACCTACCTACCTATCTATCTACCTATGTATCTATCGATCTATCGATCTATCTATCTATCTGTCTATCTATGTATCTATCTATCTATTTATCTATCTTTCTATCTATCTATCTATATCTTTCTATCTATCTATCTATCTAATCTAATCTAATCTAATCTAATCTAATCTAATCTAATCTATCTACCTATCTATCTATCTAATCTAATCTAATCTAATCTAATCTATCTATCTATCCACCTATCCACCTATCCATCTATCCATCTATCCATCTATCCATCTATCCATCTATCCATCTATTCATCTATCCATCTATCCATTTATCCATCTATCCATCTATCCATCTATCCATCTATCCATCTATCCATCTATCCATCCATCCATCTATCCATCTATCCATCTATCTACCCATCTATCCATCTATCTATCTACCTATCTATCTATCTCTCCATCTGTCTGTCTATCTCTCTCTCTCTCTTTCATCTGTCTATCTGTCTAGCTGTCTACCTGTCTATCTGTCTATCTGTCTATCTATCTTTCTCTCTATCTATCTATCTATCTGTCTGTCTGTCTGTCTGTCTATCTGTCTATCTGTCTACCTGTCTATCTTTGGTGCAGTGTCATTCAGTGTAGTGTAATGTAGTGTAGTGTAGTGTAATGTAGTGTAGTGTAGCGGAGTGTAGTGTAGTGTAATGTAGTGTAGTGTAATGTAATTTAGTGTAGTGGGGTGTGGTGGAGTGTAGTGGAGCGTAGTGGAGTGTAGTTGTGTAGTTGTAGTTGTAGTGTAACTGAGTGTAGTGGAGTGTAGTCGAAGGTAGTGTAGTGTAATATAGTGTAATGTAGTGTAGTGTAGTGGCGTGTAGTGTAATGTAGTGTAGTGGAAGGTAGTGTAGTGTAGTATAATGTAGTGTAGTGTAGTGTAATGTAGTGTAGTGTAATGTAGTGTAGTGGGAGGTAGTGTAGTGTAGTGAATGTAGTGTAGCGGAGTGTAGTGTAGTGTAATGTAGTGTAGTGTAGTGTAATTTAGTGTAGTGGGGTGTGGTGGAGTGTAGTGGAGCGTAGTGGAGTGTAGTTGTGTAGTTGTAGTTGTAGTGTAACTGAGTGTAGTGGAGTGTAGTCGAAGGTAGTGTAGTGTAATATAGTGTAATGTAGTGTAGTGTAGTGGCGTGTAGTGTAATGTAGTGTAGTGGAAGGTAGTGTAGTGTAGTATAATGTAGTGTAGTGTAGTGTAGTGTAATGTAGTGTAGTGTAATGTAGTGTAGTGGGAGGTAGTGTAGTGTAGTGAATGTAGTGTAGCGGAGTGTAGTGTAGTGTAATGTAGTGTAGTGTAGTTGAGTGTAATTGAGTGTAATTGTGTGTAGTGTAGTGGAGTGTAGTGGGTGTAGTGGAGTGTAATGTAGTGGAATGTAGTGAAGGTGTAGTTGTAGTTGTAGTGTAGTGTATTGGAGTGTAGTGTGGTGTAGTGGTGGTTGTAGTGAAAATGCTACAAAACCATCACGTTTTGCTCACTTTTGACAAAGTGCACAGTCCCTTGCGCCTGCCACGCGAAGCGACATCTGAACGTCCAAAAGTGCTCCGTACCCCTCAGGCTTTTGCACTTTTGACTTCGAAATGCGCTTCGCGCCTCAACGGCGTGCACTTTTTCGACATCTCAACTTCCAAAAGTGGTCCGAGAATGGTGTGCTTTGTACATTTTGACTTCGAAATGTGCTTCGCGCCACAACTGCGTGCACTTTTTCGACATCGCAACTTCCAAAAGTGGTCCGAGAATGGTGTGCTTTGTACATTTTGACTTCGAAATGTGCTTCGCGCCACAACGGCGTGCACTCTTTCGACATCTCAACTTCCAAAAGTGGTCCGAGAATGGTGTGTTTTGTACATTTTGACATGGAAATGCCACAACGGCGTGCACTTTTTCGACATCGCAACTTCCAAAAGTGGTCCAAGAATGGTGTGTTTTGTACATTTTGACTTGGAAATGTGCTTCGCGCCACAAGGGCGTGCAATTTTTCATCTCTCATCTGGCCAGCTGGCTCCGCACCCGCCGCTTTAGCGAGCCTACTTTTCGACTTTCCTACCTTTTCGCGCATCTGCATCTTCTTTCTTCTGACTCTTTCTCTTCTACTCTTCTCTCTTCTAATCTTTCTCTTCTCTCTGCCTCTGCCCTGCTCTGCTTTTCATCTGTCCATATTGTCGGAAGTTTGACTTCAAAACTTCCTTCGATTATTACATATTTACAAATTATTACATTATATTTATACGCATGGTCGCTGTATGATGCTGCGTGTACATAACATGTATTCATTCAAATGCAATTTGATAATGAATTTCCACCTTTGACGGCTCATCCTGAGATTCTTCAGGTTTAGTAGCTGTATGTGGCCAGCCCCCAAATCCACAAAGTGGTAGTTGGATTGCTGCAGCGGATTGATGGCATCAATTGCACGCTGTCTCTGCTCCAAAGGGGCCTCATTTCCCACGCAGGTCAAATGTCCCCCTTCCCTTGCCTTCACGGGACTTTCTTGGCAAATTGCGGCAGAGAGCAACCAAGCAATACAACCCATTGCGATCGAGTTACAAAAAGAGACAGTCCTGAGCCCAGAACACGCAGCTAACGCGGACATGCGGGGATAGTTCTTCCCTGCTTCCTTTTCCGAATCACAGAAAACTTCGAGTGATCCCCGCCCTGACATTATTCTGTCATAGTTTCCGACATATGACATGATCTGAAAGTATATCTGGATATATCTGGTACATTTATTCTGACATTCTATCTGATATTCTTCTGACATTCTATCTGGCATCCTTTCTGGCACCTATTCTGACAGGTGCTCAGGTTTCTATCATCATCTGCATGGTCCGAGGCTCGTCGCAGTGGCTTGGGTCCTTGCTCAGGTGCTTGGTCCAGACCGAACTTTGTCCTGGGCGCCCAAACGTCTGGCCTTTCTCAACAAACGAGAATCCGCACACAACATGTCTGCCATAACCTTAAAAAAGCTAGCATGCCATCTTGCAGGACTGAGGATCTCCAAGTAGCCTTTCTCATCTGAATGGCGAGCCGCTGTGTCCTAGCATACATCTTTCAAGCAGGAAATCATTGAAACGCATCGCATGAAATTGCAGAAATCCGAACATATTGTATCAATCATATGAAAGTTGGATGCTGCTCGTCTCTGGTGGCAAGGTTCCCAAAACCTAAGCGTGTAGTCATTGTCGACCACAACATGAGCAATACCAGCACTAGAGAATCCCCTGGAGATGTCGTGCACAAAGCTGTCGTACTCTTCCTGCCCAGGTGAACTGGCGTGATCTTACCTGGATGCATCTTATATTCAGTGAGTCGAGAGGAAAAAAGATACAAAACGAGATGGCCGCCGACAAGACGACAGCTCACCATAGCTACTATAGCTACGTCAGAACGAATTAGTCAGCAATCGCCGGCAAAGTCCGAGACCTGCTACTTTACACACCAGAGTTCCAAGCCACATGGGGTGTTCGATGATGTCCGAGGGGCATCTCTCTTCTCAAGTCCCTGTTTCCGCCATGGCGCCTGGTTGATCTGCCTCAATGCTCGAAGTTTTGCCTGCATCGTTCCGAGAAGGAATGAAGCTGAGAATAAAGTGATGGGGATTTGCTATCATCCGCTTGCAAAACACAGTATGTAAAGGAGGGGCCACACGGTACTGGATGAAAAGAGCTAGTTTGCGAAACAGGGACAAACAGCATCCTTGCCTCAATACATCAACACATGTGTGAAAACCTTTGAAGACAATACAATATGATGCAGGATGATGCAGGAATATACAAAACTCCTCAATGTCAATCCAGCCGAGTCGCAGTGTGGAAAGGAAACGGCGCCAAGCTCATGACAGGGATGCCCATGAAGAGTGTGGACACATGATTCTCATAGCCTCTCAAGCTTATTGTCTGACGCTTTGGGAACGTGTTCCATCGTTCCCCGGAATCGCTCAAAACAGTTGAAACTGCTCCAGGATCATCACGATCCATGCTCACTTAAAAAAATCTTAAAACGAACTAGAGAAGCCACCATGACTGATCATGCTCGAAGCCTGGCCTTCGGGCGTAGGGTGAGATACAGCTAGGAATCGTTTCAGAGTGAAAAACTCTCGTTGGCACTCTGGTACTTTGTAGCCTCAGCTGCTTAGCTTCAAGATGCAACCGTGGACATATCGCTTTGTGATTCCCTGAGCAAAAGACTGCCGAGGCTTCAAGGGAATCACAATCATCACAAAAGGCTGGCGAAGGACGGACTTGCAGCGGAAAGCCGCCATCAGCGATCGACGGATTGGGAGACTCCAAGGTCTGGGCACCAGCGTCGTCAGTCTGAAGGGTAACCTCGACAGCACGCATACCCAAGCACATGCCCAGCATCGCAAGACATCGCAAGAATGCAACTTTCCTTCAATTTCTTAAGGTTATCAAGGAACGGGAAAGCCATGAGAATCTCGCATTTGTAGATGCGAGTAGTTGACCAGTGCAAGTGGCACCCCTGCAGATTTCAATCTTCTTTCCTCGGGCGCTGCGGACGCAAACAAGACAAGCGTTTCCAGCCCAGTTGAGTTTCCCTGCAGTCCTGTTGCAGTGAGTTTCTATGATTCATTAATTTCCATTAATTTCATTATGATTCATTATGTTTCTATGAGCTGCTTTTTTCCGATTCTCCAGATTCTCCAGGCTCTGATCAGGCGTTCAGTCAGGCGTCCACGACAGCTGGTTCCTCCACCTCTTGCACAGACAAGTCGAAGTTCACTATGGCGGGAGGAGTAAGCACCTTGGGGAACGATTCAGTAATTCAAAGCGCTAGTCTCTACCTGTCTTAAGAAGGACAAAGAAAGACATGGAAAAATTAGGCATATGTTTCAACTTCAATTAGGCGCTTGCTTTGATTCACACGGCTTTCAATCAGACATGCACAAAGATGGATTATGAGGAGTATACGTAGTTCTTAAAGGCTTCTGCACCTCCACTTCCGTGCTTGGGCGTCGAAAGTCCAAAGCCACGTGCTCTGATTGGAAGACAAGTGCTGCCACCAGGCCATGTTTGCAGCCAAAGGTCTCCAGGTCTTGCTCCTGCAACTCTTCAACTCTATTTCCACATGTCGTCACATATTGCCACACATTGTCGCTACGTCATGCTATGTTCACTTGGAAGACAGCCAGTTTTTCGTGGTGCCAGTAGTGCCACGCATCTCCGTAAGCAGGAGGACAGCTGGACAGTTTGCAATTCTTCGGAAGGTAACACACTGTGAGCAATCTGTGAGCTATCCTGATCTAGCATCGAGGTGTACAGCTGCATCACCCAGTGAGTCACCTTGGCTGTTTCGGACAAAATTGTGCTGCACGAGAAGGACGACCCAAATTTAGCGTCACAGCACTAACACAAAGACTCAAATACCGACTCAAGTACAGCATCACAGCATATCAATTTGCACAATCTTTGCCAATCTGTCTCAGTCCCAGGGCGACACGTCTGCCAACTCCGAATTGCTCACACAAGTGCGGTCAGAGCAATGCTTGCAAATCAGCGCTAGCAGTTGCTGCCAGACGGTGTTTTCCTTGCTGTCGACAAAGGCAAGGATGTGGCTTAAACTCCAGAAAAATGAGAATGCAAACAGAATACGCAAAGAATGTAAATCAGCGTAACAATTTGCCAAGTTTCACAGTCGATCTCCTTGAGCTGGTTTGGGTCACCTAACATGTTGAGAATCGCAAACAAGGATTAAACTGGGTCGGAAGGTCTGAGTGAGCAGAGATCAAACAGTGACACAAAGCACGGAATCTCCATGACCCTATGGTGATCGCTTGTTCATGAAATCTACCTTTGCATCCGGGACCTCTTGATCGATACTGCTTCCTGTAGTTTGATATGGGATGCACTCCACGCTGAAGGTACTGCAAGCAACTGCCAAAAAGTGATTGCAAGCTATCATCATATATTCAGGCTACGGCTCTGCAACAGTGAAATCGGAAGAACTTGGGAAGTGTTTCATCCATGCTTGAGCAGCAGCGAACGTTTTGCTTGCTGCTGATTACCTGTTTGGCAAGTGGGTGTCCTTGCCTTTTTCTTTTGGTTGCTTATCTTGAGTTTCTTTGGGTTGTGCATGGTTGTGCTGCAGTCCTTTGTTCTCGTTATTTGGGCTTGCATGCCTTGTTCTGTCTTTCTCCGCCTTGTCGCCCTTTGGTTCTTTCTAGTCTTTTGGTGTTATAACATGTTATAACATGAGCGTTTTCTGTTCTGTTATGATTTCGAGTTTTGCACGTGTCCAACCCATGTCACAACATTGAATCTATGGAAGGCTCCACCAAGTTCTTTTCAAGCTTTTGGCTGGAAAGGCCATTGATGGAGACCAAAGCATGCCTTTGCGTGCGTGCGTGTGTGTGTGTGCGCGCGCACATTGTACCAGTACGGATTCAAAATTGCATGTGCGTATTTGTGGCTACCTGCGTACGTAATTATGTCACGTAGCTCCAGGGACATGAAAGTTGGTGATTGTTGATGCTATTGGGACTTGGAAGCTTATGAAATTCATATGATGCTTTCAATGACCTCAAGTCTCTTCGAGTGCCCTGCAGCATCTTTCAATTGCAACGCAATTCCAACGCAATTCTGAATCCTAGCTGCACAGAGGCCCTTCCATTTCGAATTCGACCATACGCGTCATATCCTTGGCGGCTCTTTGTCTCTTGGGGGCGAGCCGGAAGGGCAGTGTAGGGAACCCGTCAAGGGAATAAAGTCAATAAACAATTGTGTAATAAAAGCACCGACTGAAGCCATGAAATCTGTTGAGTCTGAGGTATGCTTCCTTTCAAGCATCTCAAAGAACATATGAGATCGAAGGAGACTACTGTACCCATTACATGGCAACTTTCTCTACCGTGTCTGCATTTGCCGCAAGTATCTACTAGGCCTTGCCGGGCACTGGGAAGCAGCAGCCATGGCAGCGTCAATGCCACAAGGCTCAGGCACGACATGACAAGCCACTTCCATGGCCACTTCACTACGATGAAGCTGAAAGGGGTCCAGTCTGTGGACAAAATCTATCAAAATCTCCAGTTCTGGCCTTCATGTTGGTGTGATGTGATGATATGTGACATGCAAAGCGATGTCATGCGAGGAGGTCCTCTTTTGTAGCAATCTACAAATGTATGTGGAGGTTATGCGTTCACAGTCTGTAGGGCTGTGGGGTTCATAACAGCCGCCGCGTTTAGTTTTTCCTCTTAAGATTCTTAAGCCAGCCTAGGCTCCGGTCTGGCAAGTGCCACAAAAATGCCGATAGCAACCATGACAACCGCAACAACTGCCAACACAACGCGAAGTACGAAAAGAAATGAAAAATAAAAATGCAGCGGAGAAGTCTCACCAAGTCTCACCCGGCTGCAAAACAAATCTCTGACCGAATACGAACGTCAAGGCTGCGACATGTGTCTGCCCAGCACCTCCGGCTCCGGGTGAGGGCACATGGTTCTCGTATGCTTCAGCACATTGCATCATGAAAATCAGATGAAACCAATTCATCAAAAAGCATCCACAGCCTACACAGCCTACACAGCCTACACAGCCTACACAGCCTACACAGCCTACACAGCCTACACGACATGCACTGCCTACACAGCGCGGACCCGCTTTCTTAGCTGCTTTCAAGACAGGGTGGAAGATTAATACATGTTTACATGTTACATGCTTATTTGGGAAAATTCGATCATTTGAACTCAGTTGCGGTGAAGTGAGACCAAGCTAACCTCGCCTCAGGCACACAAACCCCTCCCACACAGAGAGTGAGGACTGGTGCCAAAGAATACAACTGCAGCTGCGGTGTTCAGTCTATGATGTTCCTTGATTCCTTGATCTCGCTTGCTGAGCCATTCCAGGAACGTTTGCTGCCCCCTTTTGTGCTGTCAGGTATCAATTGCATTGATTTACTTTGATTCGCTGTTTCTGCCAGGCTACATAAGATCTGTAGCAAACAGTCAGAACTCTTCTTGTAACATACCTTTCGGAACATGGAAACTGCCAGCCTTGAAACAGAAATTTGCACCTGGATGAGCCACGGGAGGAGCATGGTTAGAGACGCAAATAGATGATCAGTATATGACCCACATAGGACCCATATGTGACCAATATCCAACCTCAAAAATCGTGGAAGAAATAAACATAGATCAGATAGGTTGATGGAAAACATGAAAGCCCTGGGAAGCCGCCAGGAACACCATGGAACACCTTCTTGAAAGAGGCAGCCCCCCTCTGCTCTGCATGCTGTATCTATTATGTAGGTATATACATACAATGCTTTAATATATTAGATATAATTATATATCTCCACGAGAGCATGTATGCAATTATGTGTATATTTGTGTGATGCAAACCATATGTAATATTAATCTATAATTTTGTGTGTTATGTGCGTGTGTCTGTGTGTGTGCATATTATGTGCGTGTGTGTGTGTGTGTGCGTTCATGTGTATAGATAGGTGCATATATCTATCTATATATATATATAAATATATGCCGTACCCAGGACTTCCAGGTCGAGGTTTAACCTTGATTCAGAACAACGTCGTGGATTTACCATAATCTGTGCTTATACAGGATCTTAATGATATTTTTCATGATTCTATGGTCCCGGCTGCTGTTCCATGGCTATTTCGTGCTCTAAAAAGAGTGCCCCATCATCCCAAGATGCTGGCTGCTATCTGCCTGGAACTCAATTTCACAAAATTGTTGATTCCTTAGTATATTTACCATCCAAAACATCCGAACTCCTAAAGGTCATGATGGCTAATGGATAAGCAGAAGGGCCTCGATTCAACGTCTTATCCTCAGCCATACTGCCCCCCATCAGTTACAGCAATTTACGATGTGAATGAATGAGGCCAGGCAGAGGCATTGCAACGTGGAGGTGCCACCGCTGACCTGTGCAAACCCTTGCGTCTTTCCTTTGCCCCACCTTCGGGTTGATCTATGCAATCTGGTGACTGCCTGTGTTTGGCCAGCTGCCTTGTTTGCTCAAAGGGTTCTCTGGCAACATGCCTAGTTCAAAGCCAACGGAACATACCATCTTCAAGCTGAAGGACATAATCCGCCGACCCCAGCCGGATGCTGGGGGAGCGTGCTGGAGAAGGCCTGCCCTGAAGAATGCTCAAGGGACAGACAGAGACAGATAGAGACAGACAGAGACAGACAGAGACAGAGAGACAGACAGACAGAGACAGACAGATAGAGACAGAGAGACAAAGAGAGACAGAGAGAGAGAGAGAGACAGAGAGACAGAGAGACAGGCAGACAGATAGACAGACAGACAGATAGACAGACAGACAGACACAGACAGATACGGACAGACAGACAGACAGACAGAGAGACAGACAGACAGACAGACAGACAGACAGACAGA
>CAMXCT020002446.1:0-75000 GCA_947184155.2 Cladocopium goreaui
GAATACCCACTTACGCTGAATTGATTAAGGAAATAGACAGGGAAAAATTCAAAACCAATGACATCAGAAAAATCTTTGATAGGAACGCTTGGTATTTTCACGAAAGTCGGCAGGGTCAAGCACTGAACACAAACAACATCCACCCAGCAGACTTACAGCAAATGAACTTCAAAAAGATGGCAGAGGAAGCGACCGCAAGGAAGGAAGAAACACCCAACCTTGACTTTGAAGATATGACCGACTTGAGGGACGACGCCATCAGCGACTTTGAGATGTCCTTTGACAGAGAGGCAGAGTTGAGGGAAGAGAACGAAAGGAGAGTAGCAGAACAAGCAAATTTAAGTCATTCACAAGACCACTATATGGCAAACAAAGGGGCATACGACGCCGTCGGAGCAACAGCATCGGCAGGGATACAAGAAGACGAAGAACCGCCTTCAAGCAGTAGAAGCATCTTAAAGAACTTCCTTAAATCATCCAAACCAGTCATCAAAGCAGTCGCCACAGCAGGAGGAACAGCAAAGGGAGGGTCAATAGGAGGACTAATAGCATCAAAACTGACAGACACCACCATACCCGACGAAGACGAGGAAGAGAAACCGTCCAAGATAAAACCAACACAAAAACTAATCAACAAACAAGTCAAAAAGGTAAATCACCAAAAGAAGTTAAAGGAGGAAAAATCAAAGATGAATGTAGATGTAGTGCCCGACACCGCAGAAGCAATGGACACAACAGCAATACCAACGGCAGAAAAGAGGAAACCCTTAAGCGTGAGACAGTCCAAAGCAAAGAGGCAGAAACCAAAACCGCCAACGCAGGAGAAGAGAGAATTTCAGGAAGACCCATCCACAACCACCAAACCACCCAAAGCAAGAAGAGTAAGAGGAAAGCAACCACAACCACAAGCATTAGGAGCAACAATCAACATCCCCAAAGACAACAAGACACCCAATGTAGATGAAGCAGAGACAGCACAGGAAGAAACAGGGGCGTCATCTTCATCAAAAGCACCAGTCAGGAAACCAGCAATGAACAAGGCAATATCACCAAGCAAGGTAGGAATACAAGTGATAAGAGAGAAGTTTGAAGAGATGAACAACAGCAAAAGCATAGACACAGGAGACTATCAAAGGTTTCAAGAGGTATATGGTAAATGGAAATCAAGCAAGGGAGAGGAAAAGAAACAACATCTAAAGGAAGCGAAGGAACTTTACAAGTCAATCATCTATCCAAAATTAAAATCAAAATAATTAATAAAATTATTCATTATAATTTTATTAATTATCCCCTATCTTTTTTTAGTCATAGAAAATGACAGATTGGGCTTTTATCTCCAAGATACATTCGTGTTCAATAACGATATACATTTTGTCAGGCATCAGTCCAGTATCAGTCCCGTTGTCTGTTGTATATAGGTCTGTTCCATACAGAGGCTTTACACGGACAACCATATTTGAATTGTTCTTCAAATTCAGTCCAGTGTAATTGGCACTGTTGAGTTTCTTGAGGTTGAACCCCGCTAAAAAGGAATTCGTCCTATACATATGAGGTTTTATGGAAACGTGATTGTTTCGTGTTTCTTGTAGATGCTTGTAGTTGTCAGCAACCCCCATCGTTGGCATTTCGGGTATGACGGTATTACCAATACTCAACTGAAAGGACAAATCAATGTTTTCATAGTATCTTTGTATCTTTGAGCAATGGATGTTCCGCTTTCCCACGAAAGGGGATGATAAAGAAGATTATGAGGTTTCAACACTTCTTGGAAACCACCCTTATAACCAAAATTTGAATAGAAAGATATGAAGATGTTGTCAGCCTTACTTACATTTCTAACTATGGTCGTGAAGATGTCGGTGCTTCTGCTTGTTGTTTGAGTTTGAACTGAAACACTGTTGAAGGTTATAGGTAAAGATTGCTTTTCCAAAATTTCAGCATACTCCGCAAATAAACCATCATCAAGTCGGTGAATATCACAGGTGATGATGGGTTGCTCTATGTTCCACAAGAACGAAGTATTCGTTGTGGTAAAATCACCACTTAAATTAACGAGGGGTTCATTAGCATCACTGACCAAAGTTAGTTCAATGACAATCGGACAGTATGATAAAGGAATGAAGTTTGATACATTGAAGAAGGGACAAGAAGGTCGGTAATAAACGGTCTTTTTGTTTTTAAATCCTCCGAAATTGTCAGGTTTCGCTTGGTCAATGACATTCTGAACTGTGTTTGAAACTGGGTTCGTTGCCAACTGCGTATATGTCAAAAATCGGTTTCCTTCATTGTAAAAGGTCTCGCCAAAACCAAGATTGTCAGTATAGTTTCTTGAACCGTCATCTTGTAAAATATCCATCATTGCTTCATAGCGGTTTAAGTCAGGAATTTCAGCAATAACATTTGAACCCGCCATCACTCGCATTCGTTGAAAAAATGAAGATGGTTTATAGGCAGGTCTCAACTCTTTTGTTCCGTCATTGTCGGCATTGATGAGGGTAAAACCTATCAAAAGACTTCGCAGATTTATCCATTCGTTTGCTCCACCCGTTAGGTTAAAGCGGATGACACTGTTTGAGTTGGATGAGTAAGTAGAGACCGAAGAAGGGTAGAATGTTTTGATACGCTTGTCTCTAATGTAGGACGCTCCACCTTTTAGTCTATACCGAAGGACATTTTCATTGAGAACATCTGTGATTTCCAATGCTTCCATACTTGTATATATTCTATATAGATTTTTTTTATGATTAGGTTATATTTCATTAAGTTATATCAAAATTAAATTTCTTAAATGTATTTTTGGTTTTCTTCCCTTTGTTTTGTGGTTTGTTTTCTATTGGTTTATTTTCGTTGTTCTTTATATCTTTTCCACTCTCTATGACCTTCTTGATTTCATTGTATGTTAGATGTTTTTTCTCTTTGGTATTCTCGTTCTTCACCTTCTTCATTTCCTGCCTGTTGTTCTTCAAATATTCCCTTACGATGTCTTCCATATAATATGACTTATATAAAATAAAATCACATTATCTTGTTGATAGGTTCTGCCACATTCTTTTCTGACTTTCCCATATCTCCAAAATGGACGGCGTGAAAACCGTGATTGTATAAAGGGTTATAACTGTTCTTATTGACTGTTATATCCACGCCTCTGTCAAACATACTGACTGGGTCGCCTACTGCCCTGAACCTGGTGTTCTTACTGTCAGTGTTGTCATTATAACTTACAGTTGGTGTTCCGTAGGTTCTGGTAGTAAATCTTTTGTTATAGTCTTGGTTCAGTTTCATCGTTGTTGCTGAACCCAATGAATGACTGACGATAGTATCAACATTGTCAATGTTGTTTCTGATGAAGTCGTTTGCTGTCTTATACCGCTTTGACCTATGAACCATATGAAAAGGAATGAGTGTGTCATCCAAAATATCTCTTGGAAAATCTTTCGTCCCCGCTATATAAAGTGTTTTGTTCTCTGGGTGGTGGTATAGTCCTAAATCTGTTCTGTTATTGTATGCCCTCTTCAGTCCCGTCTCGTCGTTGATGTTGCTGAACTCCTCCAAGTATTTGTTTCCCTGTTGTATCTCCTTACTGAATTTTTCCAACAATTCCTTCTGTTTGTTGTTGTGTTTCTTGTTGTATTCTTTACCCTCAATCTCTTTAAAGGGATTTATTCTTTGTAGCCGTCCCTGTGTTTTCATATCATCCATTAACCTTTTTTGAAGCATATATAATAATG
Source organism: Cladocopium goreaui (assembly GCA_947184155.2). Lineage (NCBI taxonomy): Eukaryota > Dinophyceae > Suessiales > Symbiodiniaceae > Cladocopium > Cladocopium goreaui. The sequence continues at coordinate 3,729 of CAMXCT020002446.1, forward strand.
TATAGATTAAAAATATTTTCTAAAGTTATTATATCATAAAAAATGAGTAGATTTAAAAAGATATACATAGACAGCCACCACCGAACCCAGAACTCCAACAGTAGCAGTGATTTTGAAATTTACCTGCCCGAAAGTCAAGAATGCGGGAACGACACCAAACTATACATCCACGAAATCACCATACCTAATTCCATCTATCCAGTTCAAGCGGGGTTGAACAGCAACCTATACTTAAGACTGACGGACTTTTCAAACACCACGGATGTTATAATTGAACTGTTGAGTGCTTCCTATGTAGGTGCTACATTGGCATCAAACCTTCAAACAAAGATGAACGAAGCAACAAATGGGTTTCAAGCCAACAACGACTATTTTAGTGTGTCTTACGACTATGACACCAACAAAATAACAATCGCTTTGAACTATGTAGATTTTTCGTTTAAGATAATGACCGACTATGAGATGGAATATAATACCATCCAATGGACGGGAGCATCTTATGACAGAAATAACCTAAAATCCATCAATCAGGTTTTAGGAAATTACACCTCGTCGTTGAACTATCCAGATTGGAAAAGCGGATATTTGACATTATTAGCGTTGAGAAACTTATACCTTACTTGTAGTGAGTTGAGCGATGCTAAACAATTAGGTTCTACGGGTGCTTACAACATCATTAAGAAAATCCCCATTAACGCCCCTTTCGGTTCAGTCATCTATGACAACGAAATAATAAGCGTAGATTACATCAATGTTTCAAGCAGAGTGTTGAGAACACTACACTTCAAATTAGTCAATAGTTATGGTAATGTGGTTGATTTGAACAATGTGAATTGTTCATTCTCCCTGACCTTCATTGAGGATGATTGAGTTGAAGATTTCTTCTATTAAAGGACTGGGTATTCTATATAATTCATCTTGACGATGGATTACAGGATTATCACCCCATTCGCTCTTTTTACCCGACGGCATCCGTTGGGCTGTTTCTTTATGTTTATTGCTGATGATGTTTCCACAGTCTTTTTTACATAGTGGTCTTGGCTTCCAAGTTTTTAGGTTCGTCCATATCCTCGTTCTTTTTCTGTATGGAAAGCCGTATTTACAATAATCAAGGTCAAAGTAATCAAAGTCTTTCATAAACTCCTGATGTTTCAATAAGCCAGTCTGTGGATTTTCTATGAACCATACCGAAGGGTTGAAGTAGTTGATTATTTCAATGGTTTTCTTTACGATGCTGTTGGCATAATCTATTTTTCTAACACCAGTGGTTTTGGCAATGCTATATTCAACACAAGGGGGAGAAGCCCAAATGATATTAAACTCATTTTGTTTGAAAACTTTGTAGTTCCAATTGAGGATGTCGGTATTGATGTTGGCATCCTTCAAGTCCAACGAGACAACATCATAACCTAACTCTTTGGCGACCTTCCCTACACTACCCGTTCCAGAAAACAGTTCAAGTAATTTCATATTATGAATCTATAGATTTAAAATATGAAACTACGACAGCAACACATAGGAGTTGTTGGTTGGGTCTTTATTGATTTTGTAGTATGTTAAAGTCTCTTCTTTGGGTTGAGTGATTTTATCCGTTGTAATCCACTCAAAGTATTGTTTCCTTTTATCTTCCCACGAACCGACGGGTCTGCCTATCTGCTTCTTTTCAAAGGCTTTGTTTATTTTTTCTTTGTCTTTGTCTTTGTCGTTGGTATTTTCTTTGTTCTCTTCCTTCGTGTTGTTCAGGTTATATTCTATGTTCTTAACAGTGTTCATTATGGTTATAAGGTTCTTATTCATTTTGCTCACCTTGTTCTTCAGTTCTTCCAGTTCTGATTGCTTTACGGGGTCGTCGCTCTCAACATCCACCATACTATTATATATTTATATATATAATTATTTATTTAGATATATATTTATTTAGATATTTATTTATCAATTTGCTTTCACGCAAAATCTACTCTTCACACCATTTTGGGAGAAACTTTTTAATCCATATCATTCATTGACTTTCTACCGCTACTTCTTGGAGTGCTCATTACATCGCTTATCATCTTGTTAGTGCTCTCTACTTTCTTATCTTCGGGTGTGATTTGTCTGTTCCAACTGAACGAGATACTGTGGTCTTCGCTGTCCAACTTTATATCCCCGTTGTCATCTCTACTTACATTCATCGTTTTGTCGTTTTTGGTAATTTTGAAGGAGCAAGGATTACAAGAACACTTTATCCCTTTCGGATTGATAAGAATTTCGCTTCTCAATTGTAATTTACCCTTACAAATGGGACAATCAAAGGTAATGAATTTACTTGACAGTTTTTGTTCCTCATTCAGATTGACAACAGCGGGTTCTTCATCTGAAAGTTCAAAGTCCTCGGGGATTGGTTGTTTTTGGTAGGCGGTTGATACGGCGCCCTGTGAGGGGCTGCCGATTTTAATTTTAAGATTTTCACGTCAAAAGCTGGAAACGTGGTATTTGTGGGGCTTTGTAAAAGGACATGTCAAAGTCATGATCATTTTTCGATGGCAGGCGCATGACTCCAAAGTGGAAATTGGTGTTTCGCCTCAACGAAATACTAATTTTAGTCATCAGGGGCGAGAAAAAAAACATTTGATTTTTGAGGTTTTCATTTGGTGTGATTTGAAAATGTGCGTTTCGCCTCAACGAAACGCTCATTTTTGACATCCGGATGTCCAAAAAAAAATGGAAAAAAAACGATTTTTTTTTTTGAGTCTGTATAATGTGAACAACTTGCGGACAGCATCTTTTCACTCAACGCCACAAGGTGTCGCTCAAAGTCTTTAAATTCAGCATGTTTTCACACTTGGCGTTGTGTCTCCACATATAGGAGTACGCCCATTTGAACCTCATTGGATTCACTCCTGACTGCAATTTCTGTTGAAGGCTCTGAGGTCGCCACTTTTTCAAGTGACGCCAAGTCGAATCCAGTTGTTGGGTTCCGGCAATGATCCTTCTGTAGGCTTTTCCCCAAAGATTTCTGAAGGTGCAACGCAAGTGCACATGGACGTAGCGTAGCGTGGCGTGTTACATGTTACGCAAGCGTACATGACGTTAGCATGCCCCACCCCACCCCACCCCACCCCCGTGCAGCCGGTTGATACGACGCCTAAAACATTGTACATACGAAAAATATGGGGATATCAAAATTCAACACACCCTCACAGGGCGCCGTATCAACCGCCTGCCTTGTTTTTTGATTGGGTTAGTTTTCTTTTTCGTCATCTATTTTATATTTGAGAAAATTTAAAACAATTTTAATCAGTTCCAATGTGTGCCTACAGCATCTCTTCACCCTGTTGTCGGTGATGACTGGATATTTCGTGTCATCAATGACCCTATTTTCAATCTCTTCTATTGTATCAATGTAGGTTTCATACTCGTTCATCCTGATTATATATAAATAGAAAATATCATCAACATACATTCTAATTATACTATACAGGACTGTTCTTTTGCGACACGAAGATTTCTACTGGGGGTGGGTAGAACGAAAATGTCGGGGGTTCAATCAAAAAGATTTGTCAAAAGAAAATGCACAAACGAATTCATCTTCTATTGCTTCGTTTTGTCAGTCAGAAGGACGCAGAGTTCAAAACTAATTAACGTCTTATGCGGACTGAAAAGCAACTGTCCCATTTTCACCCGACACCCTTTCAAGGTAAAAAAGGTTTCCTTTTCAATATCATATATCGGAAATTTATTTCTAAATACTTTTAATATGATAAATATAAAGCCTTACAAACACAAAGAATATAATTGTAAGCAGTCATCCTATGGGTATATGGCTTGTCTTCCAGCAAGGATTTTACTGAACGCTCCGTCGGGAACGGGTAAAACGGTTGCTTTGACAAACTTGGTCTTGGACATCTACAAGGGTTGCTTTGAGAAAATCTACATTTTTTCACCAACCATCTTCATTGATGACAACTGGACGGTTGTGAAAAAATACATTGACAAAGAAATGGACATCAAACACACGGATGAAGACCCCATTTACTTTGACACCTTTGAGGAGAAAGACTTGAAGAACGTGATAGACACGCAGGAAGGAATAATAAAGTATATGAAGGAGAAGGATTACAAACACCTATATAACATCTGTATCATCATAGACGACTGGGCTGACAACGAAAAGGTGGTCAGGAAGAACAAGGAGTTAATCAAACTCTTCACCAAAGGTCGGCATTGGTATATCTCAACTTTTATCACATCGCAATCATACACACAAATATCGCCAGTCGTTAGGAAGAATGCCACGCAACTTTTCATCTTCAGGCTTCGTAATCAAAAAGATTTAGATGCCATTTTGGAAGAATTGAGCGGGTTGTATGACAAGAAAACTTTAGACAAGATATACCGAGTTGCCACGAATGACAGGCACGGTTTTTTATACATAGATTTGATGGAAAGCGACAAGAAGAAAATGTTTTACAAAAACCTCAATCAAAGAATTCAAGTGGAATAATAATGCTACAAAATTATTTTATCATCTAATAATATATATGGCAAATTATTATAATATAAATAGGAGCGTGGAGGCATACGAGTTTAGAACAATAGACCCAAATAACGGACAGTTAAGGAACATTCTTGACATCGCAGGAAGTGGTGGTGGAGGGGGTGGTAGTGTTGATTTATCCAATTACTATACAAAAGCGGAAACAAACAACCTATTCACCCCTTATTATGATAGTGGTGAAGTTGATGGTTTATTCACAAGTTATTATACAAAAGTTGAAACCGATGGTTTATTTACCCCTTACTACACAAAAGTTGAAACCGATGGTTTATTCACCCCTTACTATACAAAAGTTGAAACCGATGGTTTATTCACCCCTTACTATACAAAAGTTGAAACCGATGGTTTATTCACCCCTTACTATACAAAAGTTGAAACCGATGGTTTATTAAACAATAAATTGAATGTCAGCAATCCCGAAATAACAGGCGTTTTGAAGAGTAATGACTTTGATAGTAAAAATATTCTGTCTAACATACTGTTTAAACACAACAATGCTGTTTATTTAGAATATGATTACGATTACGATACTAACGGTGGTTTAGTTTTAGGAAAACCATTGGCTTTAGCATCAAGTTTAGATATACCATTGAATAGTAAATTACTTTTTCAACATACCGACAGTTATATAAATGAAACTTTAAACGCTGGAAACTTTTTGAATTTTGTAATGAAAGAACAGACAGGTCAAATTGACTTTTATGTAGGCGACCCCGCTACTGCTTCTAATTTAGTTATGACATTAGCAAATGATTTAATAACATTTCATAAAACAACATCACCCGCTATTGGAGGTGGCGGTGTTGATGATACTAATTTAGTAAAATATACAGGTGAAACATTACAAACAATAGAAGGCGATTTGGTCATAGGTGGTGGTTCTCAATTTTCTACTTATGACTTAACGGTTAATGGTGCTACTTATTTTAACGCAACCATAGAATTTCCATTAGGAGGTGCGATTAATTTAGGAACTGGTAAAGGTTATATCCGTTCTATCAATATAGGAAGTGGCACTGCCGCGTATGATTATTGTATTTTTGGTTCTGCTGGATTACATCGGTTCTATGTTGGAGGAAGTCCATTTCCTCAATATTTAAGATTTCAACTATCAAACACACAGGCATATTTTAATGTAGATGTCGTATGTCATACTGAATTACAAACCGATGTCATCAATACAAAAAATGCTGGTAATGTTGATTTAGTCTTTAAAAGGGGTGATGTTGAATATATGAAGTTTGAAGGAACGCTACAAGCAGTGGAACTAACAAAAGGTGCTAAATCAAACACCTATGATAGTATCGGTAATGCTGATGTCAGTTTTAGAAGGAACACCATAGATTTTATGTATTTCAGAAATGGTAATGTAGAAGTAAATACAGGTATATCATTAGTTGCTGAAAGTGGTAAGTTTGATGTAATTGATAGTGCCACTCCTACTAATGTAGTATTTAAAAGGGGCGGTGTTAATTTCTTTACATTAGACGGCACTAAAAATATAATTGATGTTTCAACAGGTAGGGCGTTGTCATCTCAATATATTTACGGAGACTATTTTATCCACAGAAATGTTGGTGCTGATATGGTTTTTCAAGGCAGTAATACAACAGATGACGGTTCAGTAGAATATATGAGATACAGAAAAGCAGATGAAGATGTTAATTTTTCAAAAGACATATATGTCAATCAAGACAAAAGGGCATATTTTCATAAAGAAACTGGTAAGGATAGTTATATATTTAATGAAAATACAGCAGGTGTTAATCATTTCAAGTTCATCAATGAAGACCCTAACGGGGACATAAGATTTTATGCTAATAACAGCATAAGACTTTTCGTCACGCCATCAAAAGTTTCTGTTCCAGCACCTTATACATTAGAAGGGGATTTAGTAGATACATCCGATTTTACTAAAAAATATGACATTAAAAGTATTGAGCATAATTTCACTGACATAGTTAAACAAATTGAACCTAAAACTTTCAAAATGAAGGAAGAAAAAGAAATAGGAATAACTAAAAACCATTTTGGATTTATTGCTGATGATTTAATGAATGTAATACCTCCTGAATGGGAAGATATTGTTAGGGTTGATGATGAAGGCATTAAGCAGTTAAGTTATATCAAATTATCAGGTATATTGTGGGGGGTATGTAGAGAGCAACAAACAAAGATAGAGCATTTAGAAACCCGCTTGTTTGAAGTTGAAAACTTCATCAAAGATTTTGTCAAGCCTAAAGCAAAGGCGAAATCCAAATCAAAGAATTAAAAATCTAAAACCATATATATATAGGTAATGGGCAATTCAAACAGCAGTGTTGAAAACGACTACCTTGAACAAATCAAAAAGATAGATGAAGACGAAAAGACCCGAACAGATGTTTTACTCATCAAGAGCGTAAAAGAGTTGGTGGGAAGAGTGGAGAAACTGGAAAAGGAGAAACAAAACAAACTGATATATCAACTACCGAAACTACAACTCTGTAATTGGAGTTTGATATGAACAATTGATAATATTATTGTTAAATAATATTATTAATTGGAAAGTGAGTAGTGCCCATAGGGGAGACTGTCAGTATCGTTGAACCAATACCTTTTATTGTCATAACTGGTCAGTCCAACTTTACTTTGATTTATTGAGTAGATTTGGTGGTTCTTACTTCTGATGGCATTGAAATTTACATTCTTTGGTATGTGTTCGTGGAGTGTTGCTTCGTAGTCTTTCATATCTAAATCCCGTTTAACTTTCAGTTTTGGAACTCCTTTTGCTTTCTTTTCTGCTTTCTGTTCGTTGAATACTTTTAGACAATACATCTTCGGTCTCAACGCTATGAAGTTTGTGATGATTTTTCCATCCATCTCGTCCTTGAATTTGCCAAGGACTTTTTTGTTAGTAGCATCATAGCAAGGGTGGTTTTTATCATAACCGCTGAAGTCCATATAATCCTTTATCCCTTTCCAGTCTTCATAGATGTCTTCGGTGAAAGTTTGTATAACATAACTGTCGGTGTCAGTGTATATCAGTCTTACATCATCCTTATACCTTGCTTTTAAGACATCATAGTAGAACGAATACATATGAACCTTTGAAAGGTCTAAAAGTGACATTCCCAAATAGATTGGTTTGTTTAAAACCAGTTTTGCTTTAACCTTTGAAACTCCTACCAGTTCTTCATTGATAATGTGGCATCCTTGATAGGTTGGACTGTTGATACATTTTTGTAGTCTTACCTGTGATGAGACTAACTCAAAGTCCATATGTTTTCTCACATTCTCCATCGTTTTTCCATAAACAGCGTTGTTCATCAATTTAAACATATCTTTCTCAAAGTCGCTCTTTGCCACTTTTCGCTTTTCAGTGTTAAAATCAATCCAAGTCTTTAACCACGCCCTTTGTTGGAACTTCACCCCTCTATGAATGTGTTTAAGTTTCATTCCTTTTTGAAGATAAAACTGTAATGCCTTGATATGGACTACATACCTGTTCTTGTCTTGAAGGTTCAAAATGAGTTTTGGTGTCTTCTCATCTCTTGCTTCCTTTCCATTGTAGTAGTGTCTGTGTAGTTCCCTCTGGTGATTTGAAAGTAGGTTTTCGGTGATGTTCATATTCTCTGGTGCTAATGGGTAATCACTATGTTCGTCGTGTATCTCCTTTGGATACTCTAAATCAACTTCAAGAATGTAGGCATTGTCGTCGTTCTCATTCCAGTCCATTATCATCTGTTCCGTCAGCATTTTCTTTATCCATTTGAGTTTTCCTATGGGTAGTTTCATTGACATTGCCAGTCCATAAAGGTTGTTGGCATCTAAATAGTTGATGTAGTTAGATGGTTTTGTTTCATCATATTCGTCTTTCATATACTTATTGTTTGCCTTTGCCTCCTTATGACCCACTTGACACATTCCACCTCTCAAACCTCTCTCAATCATTTCATAAATCTCTTGGTCGGTAATCGGTTCTAACACCACTCCAGTTTTTAGAAGCATAGCATCCCAAGCGAAGTTAGGAAGTGTAAAATAATGTGCGGGGTCTAAACCGTAGTATTCTAAACAAAGGTCTCTAAAATTTTCAAAGACATCAGTGAGCAAAAGAACATCAGTTCTCAAATACAAGTCGTGGTATTGTCCAAGATTTCTTATACCGAAATGTTCCCATATCTTAAGTGCTCTTTCATACTCATCATCTTCAATATGACTTTCGGTGAGATTACTGTAAAATGCTTTCTTCGGTGGTAATTGTTTTTCTCTAAATTTGTCAAATGAAGTGAAGTAATCGTATGGATAGACACCTTTGTCAGTGAGTAAGTCTAAATCATTGTCATTGCTTACATAGGGGTTTCTTTTGCTGAACTTGAAGTTGTTTTGCCAGTTTTCTTTCTTCTGTCCATCTTCATACTTGCTCAACTTGACCAACTTGTCCAATGAGGACGATAAGAATGAAAAACTGTCTTTGAAACACATATTCTTGAATGCGAAGGTTATGAACTTCTCACTGTTCTGTGCTATTACATCTATCTTGGCATTTTCAGATAGTTGATTGGCTCTTTCAATCACTAAATGACTGTCATAGTTCTTCAAGTTATGAAGGAAGACTGGAATTTTGTAATAACGCATTGAAAACTGTAAATTACAATCGTCGTGGGCACACCCCCTATACTTACCTGTAAAGTGGCAATGGTCTCTACACTTCTTGTCTCCTTCCTTGAAGTCCTCACCACAAATGAAACATTTAGTGGCGGTTTTAAAGTCCCTCCAGTCTTCGTCCTTCATAATGATGTCCTTGTTTTCTTTCATCTTCTCCATTATCTTATCTTTTACTTCAATCATCTTTTTCACGAAGACATCCATACAATCCTCACCCCTATATAGGAATGGTTCATTTGAAGCATCAATTGAATTGACAACATTTATCATAAAACCGCAGGGTCTGTGATGTTGGTATTTGTCAGTCTTGATTGGTTTGGTGCTTACTGTTCCTGTTTTGGTAGTCAAACATTCAAAATCAGCATATATAACGAATGGTGCTTTTAGTTTCTTAAAGTGGTTCTTGAATTTAACGAAGAACTTGTCAGGGTTCTCTGGGTCAAACTTTGGCATCTCTATAGTTTGCCCTTCCACTGCCATACATCCCTTTTCCTTATGATTGGTTAAATCATCCTCTGAATGAAACACACCCGAACAATGATGACAAATAAACTTCTTTGCTTTCCGCTTACCAGCCTGTTGATACATCAATTTGTTAAAATCTTTGATATAAACATAGTGGTGATTGTCTCCATCAGTTATTTTCAATAGGTCTATGTGGTGAGTTGCTTTGACAACTGTAGTCCTCTTATACAGTAGGATTGATTGCTTACCATCTTCATCATCAATGTAATAGACATTGACTGATACTTTACCTTCGTTGTTCTGTTCTAAAATGTCTATGTCAAAATTTGATGCTGGAAAATTGACATTATCCCAGTTGAGGTCGTCCTTTAAATTTTTGTATCTGTAAATTCTGTTTGGATGGTCTTTCTCATAAACTTTACAAACACCACACTGAATGGAATACATAAAACATTTGTCATCTTGATTTTGAATATTGATACAGGCTCGTTTCAGTTTCAACCATTCAGGTAGTTCAATGTATGAACCTCCACGAGTAGGATTGTATTTGTCATAGTTGAATTTCAACTTATCAATATGCTTTAACACCAATCCACTCTCCGACATCTCCATCTTATCTAACTGAAACTCTATGTCAGTTGCCATTTGATTTAACTTTTGGGGGATTTCATCTTCATTGGTGATGTTATATCTTCTACTTCTGATGCTCTCCCTTATCTCTTCGTTAGTTTTCTTGCTCTTCATAGTGGCGGAAACCTGTAAAATAACTTTCATACCCTTGTGTTTCATCAAATACTCTTTCAACCTTAAATCTTGGTATTTGAGATACTGTAGCGCCTTGATGCCTCTAACTCTGACATTTGTGATGGCAAATGAATTGACATAACCCTTGAAAGCAGATTGTTCGTTGGTGGTGGTTGCTTTGTATCTCATTTGGATGCCTGTGAGTGCTTTGTTCTTGTCAAGATTGACCCATCTAATGCCTCTCTTCTCTTTCAGTTAATACTTTTTGTAGTCCATAGTCTGCTTAATCTTGTTGAACTTGGTAATCAACCTCTTTGAAATGGGTTTTCCCCTTTCAAAGTTGTAGGTCTTGTCTCCAATCTTGAGTTTCTTGAGTTCCTGTCCATTCCGTTTCAATATCTCACCCTGTTCGGATGATAAAAGGTAATCTAAAACAATCTGCTGTGAAGCGTCCATTATAGTATATTCTATATTATTATTAGTGGATGTTTCTTTAAGTAGTTTTTCAGTTTCCATTGTTTGTTGAGGATGTTGCGGTTGATTGGATTGGTTGCCTGATTGATTTTTAACATAAAATCTCTCTGTTGAATGTTTCAACCTTGTATCCTCTGCCATTTACTCCTTACCCTATAAGGTGGCATTTCTTTAAGTAGTTTTGGGTATTGGTTGCCTGTTGGAATTTCTGGGATTGGGGTTGGACTTCAACATAAAAACCTTCTCAATAAAAATGTTTGTTATTGAGAAAATTTTGGATTGGAAAACCCTTTGAACGAAACGTGCCGTAAGGTGTCTTAAAGCACCTTTCAACATTGGCATCTGTTTCTCATACAAACGTTGGTTTGACGGTGTTTGGATAAATTGGATTTGGACGAAATGGTGCGTCCGCAGTCGGGACACTTGAAGGGTGTTGAGAGTTTCTTTTGATAGTATTTTGAGAAGTATTCGGGGTCTAATGGTTTGCTGTCATAAGTTCCATCGGGTTTCCATCTTGTAGAGGTTTGGATTGGGGGTTCTTGGACTGTTTCTGGATTGAGTGCTTCAACAAGTTGGTCAAAGATGTCCTCATCCATTTCTTGTTTCTTACCATCAATTACTAAATAGCAGGGCATATCAAATCTTAATTACATAAGGCGACTTGTCTTTAAGTATCTTTGGGGTGTTCTGTGTTCGCAAATGAGGTGTCCCAAAATGATGTGAAAAGAAATTCGAAAAGACCAGTTTAGGACACTTGTTGAATACTGTTCCTGCCGCTGTCAAAGTTGTTAGAATGCCATTGTCGTTGTTGCAGCTTGTTGGGAAACTGCAACTGCATTGCCTTCAGTTGAAGTTAGCAGTATGGCGAAGCCTCATTACCCAAAAAACATGCTCATCTGCCATCAACTCCCGCAGGGCGGATGGTTTGTCTCTCTTCGTTTCCACGAAAAACAACTTGAACTATTTCATCACATATGCCTATATATATATATACACATAATAAACATTAACCCTGCCACACCGTCCCAACCCGTTGGATGCTCCAGACCACTCCGACGAAACTTGATTTCCCTGAAGAAACAAGATGAACAAATCGGGAGGATTAAAGGGTCTGTGGGTTTGCGCGGGTGTGTGGTGCATATGAACCAATACATGCTCAAGGGGTATGGACAGAATGCTCCCCCAAAAGATTGCTAAATTAATCATCACCAACGTCAAGTTTTGGAGACTGCTTGGAAATGTCATTCCAGCAAATCTTTGTTTGGATTTTCACCGAAACAATCAGGTTTTGAAGGCTGTTTGAATAGTTCGCTGCTTCAAGGCTTTGATAGAACCCGTTTCCAAAATCTTGCATTATGACAAATGCTGGGATTGACCTTCTAATAGATGGTGTCCCTGATGTCTTCACAACCTTGGCGCGGACGCATTCGGCAAGTGGAAGAGGGCAATTGGATGCAATTGGATACAGTAAAGCAGTGAAAAGTGGTTGATATCATCACCAAACTTCTGGGCCTGAAGAATGCTACATTTGAGAGTGCCAATCCAACAACTGCGAAACAAACCAATCTTCAATCTCTGCCATTTCATTTCACTTTTGCTCATCCAGTCTTGGAACACTGTGCAGTCTGTCCCACCGGTGCATTGTGCAGCGCAGATAGAATGCATCCCGGATTGAAGGGTAGGTGCAACCCCAATAAAAATCATCACCTTTCTGTGTTTTGCCAGTCTGGTTGGACGCAATGCGGATTGCACCATCCATGAATCACGAATGGCACCTTCAGTGCATAACGGATTGCACCCGACCTGCAATCCAAAAGTCCTACTGGTCCTACAAGGAACAAAGCACTCTCATTCACACGCCACTGCCACTTCCGCCTTCAAAAGGTCATGCACTGTGCGGGACACTGCGCAGTAGCGTTGCCTCTCTGCCCGCGCATCCACATAGATGCAATGAGCTCCTTGTTGCCGCACCGCTGCGGCCATGTGCGCAGGCGTGAAGTGCTTCATGAACCGCTTGGCATCGACACACTGCTCGAAGGAGCTATGCGCCACGGCCTTGGCCAAGGTGCGTGCCATCCTCGCCTCTTTGGGGCCAAAGCCACCTTGGTTGTCAATGCCCAAGAACTTCTCGACCTGATATTCTTGCACCACAAGCCGTTTGGACTTTGCTTCTTCCCATGATGTCTCTTTGGCCTTTTGCGCCACGTCCTGCAGGAGATGTGGGCAAGTTTCAAGGTTTCAACGTTCGTTGATGTTTCGGGTTGTTGTCCCATGGTTTCATGACCCTTGTCCTCCATTACACCGATGTTGCCACCTGTGAGTTGAATCATATCGCTCTTGTGCTTGGAGGCCTCTTCACCGCCATGATGATGTAGGAATTCCTCAACCTGACAAGGAGACGTCCATCTGCAAACATCCCAACCCATGCCAGAAGTAGCACCAACAAAAAGCACTAAAGTGATTGAAGGTGACTGAACAATTACCACATGAACTGAAGCTCTTCATTATGGCCTCCTTCTGCGAGAGCTCTTCACTCGTCAGTGGTGGAACGAAGAATCGGCGCTCACGACCGTCTGCGTCAAAAGCCATGGCTGACACTGCAGAACTGACCATCACCAGCACTTTGGCAACCTCGTCATCAAAGCCCCATGACTTCGCAAAGGCGGAGACGCTGCTCATCACAGATGGCTCGAAGACACCACGAGGAACTTCAAGGATGATGATGGGTTTTCGTCCCATTCTTGTCTTGGCACCTCTCAAACCACGCACCACCTCCTCTTCATGGAGCACTGCCAACGCGCTCATCACCTTTTCCGTGGCCAAGTGATTGTTCTGCGTGAGCTTGATGTGGAGCACTCCATTGTTCCACTGTTTCTCCTGCAACACTTCCCAAAGGATGGTGCTCTTGCCAACTTCATGGTTCCCCCAGATGAGGATTGGGCGGGGGTCGTCCAAGTCCAACAACTGGTGCATTTCGTCCTGCCACAGTGCATAGTGAGCATAGTGCATCAAATTCAAAATGTCAGTATGACATGAAATAACACCTATCTCAAGAACAAATCCCTTCTGTCAAGAAACGTAGGGACAAACACAACAAAAAAAAAAGGTGGTGCTTGGACGCCTTGATTATCTTCCGTTCAATCTTGACACGTGGCTCGCGTGCTTTGAAAGAGGCATTCACAATGATATTCTTCACTCGCTCTTGTTCTTGACGATGCCGTTCTTGTTCTTGACGATGCCGTTCTTGTTCTTGACGATGCCGTTCTTGTTCTTGACGATGCCGCCACATATCCCATCCAAAGGTCACGATGGCCAACGAGCCACCACCACCAACCAACCACTTTCCAATCTGCTGTTTCGTGGTCGGCCTGACATGAGAAGCCGAAAACCACAACATCGGGCAATGAGGCAACGCGACATACCCATGGCGGAAATCTCCAGAACTGGGACTGTGCTGGAGCTCAAGCACTTTACGATTTCTTGATGCGTTGACTTGTTCATAGTGCAACACATGCCGCAAGTAGAACTCATCTTATCTTGTGAGCATTTGTGAGCCTGTCTGCTGCGGGAGAAAGCAATCAACATCTCTGGGTGTAGTGTAATGCCACAATGTGTACATAGAGTGTACATAGTGCCTCAAGAAACGCAATATGTCCTCAAAAGTGATGCTTCCATGCAAACGAAACAGCGCGCACATCTCATCTGGGCGCCCCCGACGAAATCCAGAAAGTCCATGAAGAAGTCCGCAAAAAATGAGGCGAAGCGAAAGACGTTCAAATCAAAACACAACCAAGAAAAAACGCCACCAAAAAAGACGAGAATGAGAGAATAAAAAATGAAAGATGTTGAAAGACATGGAACCTTTTGAAAGATATCAAGTTGAATGTTCTGTCTTGAAACTGATGATAAGGAAACACAATAAAATCATACCCAAAAAAAGACAAGACATACCTTGACAATAAAAAACGACAACCACAAGTACACTATCCACAGTATCTCCCTCATCTGAACCAAAACACAAACCCCAACAGCCTAAACAAATCCTACCCTCATCTGAACCAAACATTGACACATCACTTTAGCAACAAAATTACCCCCAAAACCCCACCTGAAAAAACATCAAAGGCGAAGATGAAACATTGAACCCCAACACAAAATCATAACAAGCAACATACAAACACATACGCCCTGAAACCCCCATTTTTCCATTTTTTTCTGGGACATTTAGGTCTGAAAATGGGGAAAAACAATGAAAAACATATTAAACAACCATTAAAAGTGCAGTTTAACGTTCAGATGTAATTATATGATTGTTTGGCAAAATGATGATTACTATTCCATACCATTACTATTCCCATCAAATTTGGGTGCCCTATTTTTGGACAAACCCCTTGTTCTACAATTCTACAACACCAAGGAACTTTGTGGGGTGAAGAATTATGGCCATCATGGCCACACTGATCCAGAATCTCATCTTCACCATACCCCGCCTGCCGAATCTTCACAATGGCATCTTCCACACCAACCTGTCAAAAATCCGTCACTGCGTCAGAATGCGTCACAACAGGTCCACTGGGTCGATCGGCAGAATTGCCTGCAGTTTGTCCTCTATGCCGGTGATTCCAAGGATCTCCAACGACCTGATTTTCTGTCGCATGGCCAGGGATACCCGCGGATACCCCCGATGAAATCTCCGATGTCCAAGCCTTCAAAACATCTACCGGTTTTGGAGACAAACCAATCGAATGACTTGCATCAAGATGGCAAATACAAACCTGTTAAACACATCCATGTTCAACGGCTCAAGACCCTGCATCCCACACCTCTCAATCTTGTCAGCAGCCCTTGCCAGGGCGCCTTCTCTGTCCTCGAAGGCGCAACTGTGAAGGTTTTGAAAAGTGTGACCAGAACATGTCGGTTACATGAGAATTTCTCAATATCCTGGTCCTGTAGCGTGGTTCTTTCGCAGCTGGTACTGTCATCATCTGTCATCATGTCCCATTCCAATGGTCCCCCATTGCTTCACCGCCTCCATGGAGGTTTGAGCCCTGGAATAGTCTGCCAACCACTGCTGCAGCTCGTGTTCCGGAATGAATCGCCTCACAAAGATGATCCGCCCCAAGTCGTCTCATGACAGAGGCCACTGAAATGGCTAGGGTCGCAACCCAACTTCAAAGTGTTTTTCCCTGGAAATATTGGAAATATGGTATAAGACCCAAGTCATGGCCGCTTTAACTTGGAAGATGACTTTGCAAACAACTTGATTTTGGATGAATTTGCATACATGATTTTTGGGGTACAGTGCCTATATTCGACCTTTTGGACACACCCAACTGGTGACCCCCGTGATTTCCGGCCTTCCCATCACCAAAGTCCTCAAGCCTTGCTTCGCAAAGCTTCGCAGGTGCTCCTGTCATGCTCGCCATGGTGAGCCAACATGGGGTACCAATGGGCCCACAAAACGCCGGCAAAATCTGAATATGTATATGATATATGACATTATTCAAGCATGCTAGAATATGGGGGGTCAATAGTTTCAAAACATTTTTGTTTCATGTATGTGTCTCTTGTATTTGCTTAAAAAGATATTTCAGTAGATTCTGGAACCCCAAAATATCCAAATATACAATTTGAGTTGCATGTGGAATTTCAACGACGCGTCCTCCGGAAACATCTGTGGGTCCGTCGCCAACTTCTGCATGACGTCATCTGCACCTTTGACAAGGAGTAGAACCTGCACCATTCTGGCCAGTCTCTGACAGGCCATCAATCCATCATTCCTAGAGGTTTTTTTTGTACGGGAAAATGCACGCGGGAGCACAAGAAAAATCTAGATTTGATGGTTACAGTAAAACTACATGGTAAGCGGCGGATAGAACGCCGCCTGTTTTTCCAACCGTTGCAAGTTCACTTTCCCTGTGTTTTCTCAAGGTTTTCTGCTTTCGTCCATTTTTTGGACCCTCTCAAATCCTGCGACAAACTACTTTGTTTTATCAATGTTGTATCTGTAAGTGTATATTTTTTTCTATCACAAGCTTTGCAGGACGTGAGTTAAATTTTGATACACTTCGTTAGGACTAGAAGAAGGTGTCCAAATTCTGTACAACCATTGTTTGATCAAAGTATCGATTTCTGTGTGCATCTTGGATCCAAAGTTTCCTTTGAGCTTGCGAGGGACAGTTGATCCAATGAATTCCTTCAATCCTCTCCAATGCCGATCAATGCATTGAGTTCCAATGATCAATGGAATTGTGGTAAATGAATTTAAATAAACCGGGGACATAGTCAGGCAAAAGAATCACATCAAGAGCGTGTTTCAAATTACTTGGAAAAGCACAGAACATAACATCATGAGCGTGTTACAAGTTCCTTGAAGAAATGCAGAGCGTAACATCAAGAGCGTGTGAGAAGTTGCTAGGAAAAAGTGCTGAGCGTAACATCAAGAGCGTGTGAGAAGTTCATTGAAGAAGCGCAGAGCGTAACATCCAGAGCGTGTTAGTAGTTGCTAGGAAGAAGTGCAGAGCGTAACAGCCAGAGCGTGTTAGTAGTTGCTAGGAAAAAGTGCTGAGCGCAACATCCAGAGCGTGTGAGAAGTTGCTAGGAAAAAGCGCAGAGCGTAACATCAAGAGCGTGTTGGAAGTTGCTAGGAAAAAGTGCAGAGCGTAACATCAAGAGCGTCTGAGAAGTTGCTAAGAAAAAGTGCAGAGCGTAACATCAATAGCGTCTGAGAAGTTGCTAGGAAAAAGTGCAGTGCGTAACATCAAGAGCGTCTGAGAAGTTCCTTGAAGAAGTGCAGAGCGTAACATCCAGAGCGTGTTAGAAGTTGCTAGGAAAAAGTGCAGAGCGTAACATCAAGAGCGTCTGAGAAGTTCCTTGAAGAAGTGCAGAGCGTAACATCAAGAGCGTGTGAGAAGTTGCTAGCAAAAAGTGCAGAGCGTAACATCAAGAGCGTGTCAGTAGTTGCTAGGAAGAAGTGCAGAGCGTAACATCCAGAGCGTGTCAGTAGTTGCTAGGAAGAAGTGCAGAGCGTAACATCCAGAGCGTCTGAGAAGTTGCTAGGACAAAGTGCAGAGCATAACATCAAGAGCGTCTGAGAAGTTGCTAGGAAAAAGTGCAGAGCGTAACATCAAGAGCGTGTTAG
Source organism: Cladocopium goreaui (assembly GCA_947184155.2). Lineage (NCBI taxonomy): Eukaryota > Dinophyceae > Suessiales > Symbiodiniaceae > Cladocopium > Cladocopium goreaui. Next base: position 21,737 of record CAMXCT020002446.1, read on the forward strand.
AAGTTGCTAGGAAGAAGTGCAGAGCGTAACATCAACAGCGTGTTAGGCAAGAGCGTGTTCCACGCACTCTGCACATGACGTTAATACCCCACCCCACCCACCCCACCCCACCCCATCGACAGAGCAAGACCGCGTGAGAAAAAGTAGAGGAGAAACAGAAAAACGCACGAAAGCTGGCGGCGTTCTATCCGCCGCCAGCCAACTACATGCTTCAACCAATCTGTTGAATCAAACAACAAATCTCTGCATCGACCCTGAGAGCTGTAATATCTGATATCGTACGATCAAATATTATTATGATGACATACTTGACAACAGGTGTGTGTATATATATGCACACACATCATATTACACACAACTCATTGTACTTTTGTCATGTTCATCTCCTGATATAGAATCATGTCTATAGTAACTCCCGAAAATGCAGAAAGGGTTGAATTATTCACCATTCTTTTGGTAGGATGTCTACCTTTTTCCTATCTTTTGAGGGGTTGCAACATATCTCTGAATGGTTCTGACTCTTAGCTAAGCCTCTCCAGACGGTCTCCGCACAAGAACGGACTGGCGCTTCCTGCCACTGCACGGGATTGTCAGTTGAATTAGGATAATTGGGACACTGAGCAATATATATATATATATATATGTATTTATATTTATTTATGTATTTATTTATTTATTTATGTATTTATAATGAGATAGTTAGGATAATTGGGACACTAATTGACAATCATCAATATTAGTTGAAATGGACATGTCAATGACGATTATCTCATTATTCACTGATGATCATCCCATAATGGGTCAGCCAGAATCATTAATTAACATTGATTAACAAAACAAACATTTAATAATGAAAATTAACATTAATTACCTATAATCATTTAATAATTAATGAAAGTATATGAAAGTATCATCAAAGATCGTCAACCACAACCATATCCAAGTTTAATACCATCACATATGGATGATGATCAACCACTCAGAGTGCTCTTGGGATGTTTCCCCCGACCTACTGGAAAAAACCATCGTTTCGCTTCCCTCGCCTTGCAGAAGTGAAGGCGTTGAGGGCCTGCATCGCAGCGATGCAAATGAGGGTTGCCATAGCTTTTGGACAGTGATGTACAGTATATATGAAGTGACCATCAACTGACCAGTGATCATGAATTGGTCATATATGCAGTGATCATCAACTATTCAAACATTGATCAAAGAATTGTCAAATCACCCCAGTTGGCTGCAATCCCAGGCTCCAGAAGTTCGTAGGTTCGGCTTCCAATCTTCGCATTTGAGGTCACCTGCCATTGTCAGGCCAGTGGGTATGGTTCTGTATCACCCAAAAATGCCTGGGGTTGTTGGTTCAACGAACCAAACATATCCGTTAAAAGAATTGTACAATCGAAATACCACAAACCATTCAGAACGGAAGCTGTTGGATCCTTCAATTTCACCAAACCTCCATATATCCATCATGTTTATATATAAAAAACCATCATGTTTTATGAAAGGGATATATTAGATATGTTTTATACAAAGCTATGTCTATTTCAATATATTTATATAAAACCATCATGTTTCCCACAGCTTTCCCACAGCTTTTCCACATCGATTCCACCCGAAAATTTCCACGGGAAAACCGGCCACGGCGCGCCTCCACCGTGAGGCCTTCGTTGCTGCGGCCCGTGAAGCTCCAGCCCAGCTGCGCCACGGCTTCCACGAGGGCGCCTTCGTCCGGGCTTTCGGCCTGGCAGCTCTAGTATTTATAGAGACTACATATACTATAAATGGTGATATAAATGGTAATTATAGTGAATTTCTGGTGATATTAATTAGTGTTAGTCACAATATCGTGTTAGTATGGTGCTATGATATCATACTAATGTGGTGACATTAAATATACTATACGTATGATATCAAATTAGTGTTAGATGTGTTAGTGATAATATAGCGAATTATAATGAATCATAGTGATCATATATCATAGCACCCATAGTCTATCCATTAATTACAGTGATATAATAATTGATATGAACTATAACTATAGGTGTTAATTCATGATGGAATATTCATGGATGGACACATAGTCAATGGATGTTAATGGAGAATATAATAGGATGGATGAACTATACTTGCAGCTTAGGTATATTCCCCATAAATCATCCATCCATGCAACCAGTCAACCAGCCAACCATCCATCAATCCATCCAGAATTGTCAAAGATAATATGCATATGTATATAGAGAGAGGGGACAAACAGACATAGATATAGATAGCGAGATGGGTAGATGGATAGATGGATAGATACATGGATACTAGATGAATACGAGATGGATACTGAATGGATAGATAAGATGAGATAAGAAAAGATGAGATGACATGGGAATAGAAGAGGTTGAATTGAGTTGGAACGAATTGAATTAGAATTGGAATTGGCATTAGAATTAGAACAGATGAGATTAGATTGGATAGATAAATAGACAGACAGACAGACAGATAGATAGATAGATAGATGGATAGATGGATAGATGGATAGATGGATAGATGGATGGATAGATAGATAGATAGATGGATAGATGGATAGATGGATAGATGGATAGATGGATAGATATACATTCTTTTTCTAAATGATGTTTCGCAATCGCGAAATGTTTCGACGTGATGATTTGGCATGGCTGGCGCATGGCCTCGTACTTCAACTTTCCGCTTCGATCCTTACTGGAGACCACAGTGTGGGAAACACTGAGCACCTGCCACGGGCCATGCCAACTGGGACGCTGGATGAAGTGGAGAATACTTCAGTGGGATGTTGCGGTTGTAATCCCAAAAAATACAGGAAGATTCCAACCCACTGAACCCCAAAAATACCTTGAGGAAAGCTAACAAAAAGGAAGGGACCTCCATGACAGCATCAATGGCAGCTGCTTTCTGCGGATCAAACCTGCCACATTTGCCAATTTCCCGTGGAAAAGGACAAAAAAGTAGCAGCACTACTGTGCAAAACTGACCTGGCTTGGAAAAGAGCTGCTTTACCTTGAAATCCACTCTCCTGCAAAACTTGGCACAGCAATTGTGCGTAACCACAGCGAATACACTGAGCGTCCTCTCCGGTCTGGCCATAGATCACACCTAGCGCTTCTCCCAGATGCGGGGAAAAGTACAGCGACAAATGAAGCAGTTTGCTGCAACCCGATGGGCGAGTCCAAAATGCCTACTTTACACATAGTCTATATATACATATATGTGTATATATGTTATAGTCGTACATAGACTATATATGTAGTTTAAATATGTTAAATGTTTATACATATATCATTATATGCCTAATAAATATGTTTCATTGTAAATTAATTTTCGTGGAGGAAACAGATGGCTGTGGCCATGCCCCAGGGGCCCCAGCCTGCAATCGAAAGCTGTTTCAGCTCCATCACGTTCTGTGTCAACCTGACGCGCAACCAGGGGCCAAGGATGGCGATGGCCATGGATGGCCGCGGATGGCCAAGGCTCAACACGGGCACAGCACACGTCCCAGTCTTGTCTGAGAAGACGTAGGCAACTTGGCCAAGTTCATGACACAAGTTCCTCAGCTTGCCCAGTTCAATGACATCAAATTTCTCGGCCTCTTGAAATCTTTTTATCATCACTTTCCAAATTAAAAGGTACTTAAATGATAATGATCTTAAATGATCTTAAATGATCTTAAATGATCTAAAATGACCATAACTTGCGGTATGGCTATTCACCATGTTTGGACGAAACATGACAAGGCATGCCCAGGCACGTCGTCCGAGCGTTGGCTGGAGTGTCTTGTGCCTCGTCGTACATCTTCAGGTCGTTCTTAATGAAGTAGGCCTGGCAGATAACCCCATGAAAATCAACAACTGTGTTTTGAAATGGTTCAGATCCCACATCCACCTAGTATATCCATCTACCAAGTATCAAATTCCATCCGTGGCCTGGGCAGCATTACAGACCTGGCAGGAAAAAGGTCTGTATCAAACACAGCCAGCATGCCAGTCATCGTTGGGCTACCCTGCCTCCATGGTGAAGTAAAGGGAGATGGGCATCAAATTGGAGTACAACCTGGGAGGCTCAAGTAGTATGAAAATTGGGTTAAACATGGTTAAACAGTGGCATCACAATGTGTGGCCATCACACGTAGCATCTCTGGAGTATATTACCCAAGGTTTGTGAATGCAAAATTAGCAGTGGATCCCTTTTTTTTTACCTTGACCATTTCAAACTGCTGCAGAACCCCGGAACCAGCACCCTGAAGTCTTGAGGACAAGCAGCACGAAGAAGGTGAGCCAGTAGCCAATGAACTCCGGCAAAAGGATTGATTGAAACTGTCCCGAAGGGAAGAGATACCACAGGCCATGGAAACGTCGCTTGGTGACCAGGTATAAGATGTCACTAATGAGGGCCATCACACACTGAGCACCCACGACCACCAGCATTGATCGATTGATAACCTTCTCAATGTTGGGATACTTCGCTTTGGCCGCCCTGGAATTCATGACCATTCGCGTCTCAGGCCCGGTGTAGACCACAAGTCCCAGGATCCAGGAGGTGTTTTTCAAGACCGTGCCCCTGAGCAGCAGATGCTTGGCATCCAAGGGCTCTTGCCGTTGATCCATTTCTATCCGACCCTTAAAGCTGTGGATGGATTTCTGCGGGGGCTCCGCCACCACCTGACCTCTGAGGGAAGTCAAGTTCGCCACCGCCTGATCCAGCAATGGCTGATCCGTGGTGGCATAACGCAGCTGATGCTGGGTGCACTTCACGGATTCCTTCAGCTTCAGATTGCTCTCACCATCCAAGTTGGCAGTGTCCACATAGCCTTGGGTCTGTGAACATTCATTGCTCCCCCCAAAAAAAGGCAATATTCCCTAAACTTCTTCCCAGATAGATAGATAGATAGATAGATAGATTAGATAGATTAGATAGATTAGATAGATTAGATAGATTAGATAGATTAGATAGATTAGATAGATTAGATAGATTAGATAGATTAGATAGATTAGATAGATTAGATAGATTAGATAGATTAGATAGATCATTAGATAGATTAGATAGATTAGATAGATTAGATAGATTAGATAGATTAGATAGATTAGATAGATTAGATAGATTAGATAGATTAGATAGAGATAGATTAGATAGATTAGATAGATTAGATAGATTAGATAGATTAGATAGATTAGATAGATTAGATAGATTAGATAGATTAGATAGATTAGATAGATTAGATAGATTATAGTGCCGGACATATACTTAGAACATTGGTTTTGGAATTCCAAAACATGTTCTAAGTAGAGATCCTGGACCACTACTTAGAACATATATGTTCACGGGATGTTCTAAGTAGAGGTTTTGGGGGTTCCCCCATGTTCTAAGTAAGAATCTCCCCAGCTATCTACGTGCATTTTTGGAAAATCCTGTGTATATATAATATATTTTTAATATTGTAGTTGTCCGGCACTATATATTCATATAATAAAAACTTTCCAAACCTGTAGTTGTTCGAATTGTAGCCTCTCACCTAGAGCATCCGGATCCATTCGCTCATTTTGTTCAGCTCAATATATGTACCTATCTCGAATCTCGAATCTCGTCCCGCTGTAGGCTTTGGACCATTCCAACCGCTCAATCGGTCATATAATTTCAATATACCTCAATATAGACATCTCCATGTATCTTAACGCAACATCACACCACCTGTATATATAATATAAATATGCAGTGTTAAGTTGTATGTATGTATACATATACATATATTTACATGTATATATGATGGCATGTTCTAAGTAGAGGATCCTCATATGTTCTAAGTCACTTAGAACATACGTCCCCCTATTCGCCGAAAATGTTCTAAGTAGAGCGCGCGTACCCACCGAAAAATTTCCAAAACGATGTTCTAAGTAGTTGTCCGGCGCTATAGATAGATTAGATAGATTAGATAGATTAGATAGATTAGATAGATTAGATAGATTAGATAAATAGATAGATAGATAGATAGGATAGATAGGATAGATAGGATAGATAGGATAGATAGGATAGATAGGATAGATAGGATAGATAGGATAGATAGGATAGATAGGATAGATAGATAGATAGATAGATAGATTGATTGATAGATAGATAGATAGATAAGATAGATAAGATTAGATAGATAGATAAGATAAGATTAGATAGATAGATAGATAGATAAGATTAGATAGATAGATAAGATTAGATAGATAGATAAGATTAGATAGATAGATAAGATTAGATAGATAGATAAGATTAGATAGATAGATAAGATTAGATAGATAGATAAGATTAGATAGATAGATAGATAAGATTAGATAGATAGATAGATAAGATTAGATAGATAGATAAGATTAGATAGATAGATAAGATTAGATAGATAGATAAGATTAGATAGATAGAGATAGATAGATAGATAAGATTAGATAGATAAGATTGATAGATAGATAGATAGAGATAGATAGATAGATAGAGATAGATAGAGATAGATAGATTGATTGATAGATAGATTGATAGATAGATAGATTGATTGATAGATAGATAGATAGAGATAGATAGATAGATAGATAGATTGATAGATAGATAGATAGATAGATTGATAGATAGATAGATAGAGAGAGATAGATAGAGAGAGATAGATAGATAGATAGATAGATAGATAGATTGATAGATAGATAGATAGAGAGAGATAGATAGAGAGAGATAGATAGATAGATAGATAGAGATAGATAGAGATAGATAGATAGATTGATAGATTGATAGATTGATAGATTGATAGATAGATAGATTGATTGATAGATTGATAGATTGATAGATTGATAGATAGATAGATAGAGATAGATAGATTGATTGATTGATTGATAGATTGATAGATTGATAGATTGATTGATAGATAGATAGATAGATAGATAGAGATAGATAGAGATAGATAGATTGATTGATTGATTGATAGATTGATAGATTGATAGATTGATAGATTGATAGATTGATAGATTGATAGATATGATAGATATGATAGATATGATAGATATGATAAATATGATAGATATGATAGATATGATAGATATGATAGATAGAGATTCCCAGGTGGATTTCCCAAAAAAATCAGCAGACATCACCTTCTCAAAGCCAGGCCAATCTGAGTCGCATCCGCCCGTCTGACTGGAGGAAGCCAACGGCAGGAGATCCGCCGGAAAGGTGCCATCACCTTCGATGATGAGGATGTCGCCCACGGTGACATCTGCCCACCTGGGAAATCCCCCGAAATGGCTGGAGCTTGTGAATGGGGGAAAAAAATGGAACATCCTGGCAGTGGATAGGGCGGAATGTCCAGCAAGCCAATGTTATAACATGAATAACTGATATTCAATTCATAGTCCATTATTATCCCATGATCATCCCATTCCTATCCTATAGTGACAGCGGGACAGCGGCCTGACGTCCTCAGAACTGCACTTGCCATCCACCAGATGCACTCGGTGCGCGATCCTTGGGGGTGCTGGGGATTTGCAGAGGCTCTCAATCTGAAACGGAAACCCAAGAGATTCCCAATAAACTCTTGGTATGTTTCATATGGGGGATACAACCATAGTATTCATGGGCCTTGTAGGGAATATACAGTACTGTCATTATACTATTACATTAATAAAACATATAATTCCCACAGATTCGCAATTTCCATGTAGGAAACAACTCACCTGAACACCAAACGTCACCTCAATAGTACCTCAAAATAGATACAAAAGTATGTCCAGGATATACATGGATATACCTGATGTTTTCCCCAGAAATTCCCCCAAACAAATCCAGCTTTTTCAGCGCGTTTTGGAGGCTAAAGCCAGGACTCTGGTTATTGGTATGGACATCCGCTTCATGGCGTCGCTTGTCGTCCAAGGCTGCGATGACAGCTGAGGCTGTCATCATGATCAGCAAGGCTAGAAAGGTGGAGTAGAAGCGAATAAAACCATGGAACAAAGGCGTGTAGTTTCCTTGGAAGATGGGGGGTTCCAGTCAAATCCAACAACTAAAAATGGGGATATGACATGATATGATGATATGGTCAACTGGATCGACTCTGTGGGATGTGAAACATCCCAAATGTGAACCGAGAGGCCAATAAACATAATGAAGGAAATGAGGAGAAAGTAGCTGTTGGCCGCTTTGTGAAGCTGCTCCCAAATATTCTTGGGGACCTTGCTGCAGGAGATTCCCAACAAAAATCGATCAAACATGTGGATCGTTCCAACAAACTTCGTGGTGCTTGGTAGGGAACGGGGGTTGCTGGGATGATTCTGATGATTCTTATTGTAAATCATTCCCCATTCCCTACGTTCAGCACCAGCTGAGGTTGCGGCAAAATTTAAAATGGTGTACTTGGATGTGATCACCTTGTTCTTCGGGTAAACATCGATCAACTCCTCTGCCAAATTCAGCGAGGGAAACTAATGGATTTGGGGGACATCAATGGGGCCATCTTGATGTCATATTGGAAGTAACCAGGTCTAAATTCCAGGTGGGTCTCAAAAAGTCCAAATAAAATGATCACTTCAACTTGATAGTACAAACCATCCAATTTCGGGATACTAATGGAATTAATCCAATGGGGAATTTACACCCAGATAATAACTTCAAAAGGGAACATTTAAATTAAATCAACCAGTGGATTTTCGGACAAACCTATAAGTTGATGATATATGTTGATCATGTTTGATCCATCTATTTCATTCTATTTCCAGATTGGTTTGTTGGTTCTGCAACACAAAGCCAGGAACTGTAGCCGCTCCGCCAGCACTCCATAGCACTCCTCCCGATCTTTATGCGTGAGGACTGGAAAAGGAATCTCCCGCTCTCGGGCAGGATCACTTGCAAATGACCATTCCTCACAAACTGGGATCGAAAGGGCCACCAGTCACAATATCAACGCGTCAGTCGCTACGTTGCGATGCTGTTGGCTGGGTTTGTCCGAAAATCGGGGGAACTCCCAAAGCCGGGGAACGGCTTCCAAGCCACCTTTGTTCATCCAGTTTCCGCATCAAATCGGGTTAAATGGCCATGATATGCCATGATTGGCCATGACATGGGGCCCAACTTTCGGACAAACCACGACCTGTGCAATGCCACGACGTGTTGTTTAAGGCTCGGTCCCTGGTCAAGCGCCTCATCTCTGACCACCGGCCCTGCGGCTGCCCTCTTAAGGATTCCAAGGTCAATCCCAGCAAGCTCCATCAAAGGCATGTCCACAGTCCATGCTGTGTGATGGTCAAAGAAAAACGTGAAGCTAGCTGAGGTACCTTTGAAGGGAAAACCTGCAGGAAAGTCCTATGTTATCTTAAACCAACCCAATCATACAACTATTTTTGTTGGCTGAGAGTCTGAGAGTGTAAGGACAATCAAAAGATACGGGAGTCTCAAGTTCGAAGATGTCTCTCTACGGTCTATACGTGTAATTCCTTGATAAGTGCTTGATCGAAGACCTTCGAAGGCATCCGTGAGGTTTTGAACTGTGGCAATCTGTGCTCTTGTATGAACGCGCGACGAGTCGCAGGTGCAAACTCGTGTCCTAGCTACAGTGGCTTGAGAGAGCGTTGTGGATGATGATGCAGCAATCCAAGGGGGAGACCTTTGCAAAAACTGCACCGAGCAATCAAGTTGTTTATGCATACTGTGCACGTTTCTCTGGTTTCACAAAGCATGGGTTTGTCTGAAAATAGGGTATCACCTATACATATATATATATGTATACATATATATATATACATATAATAGGTATATATACACGGTATATTTTTTTGCTGCTCATCACTTTTTTTTTCCTTGAGGGAAATCCCACCTTGAGAGAAATGCCCGATTAAACCGGACAAACCCATCTTTTTCTCAGGCCTCAGAGGCGCTGGAGCCTGCACTCGGACATCGTCGCTGGTCACTGGGAGCCGGTCATCGTCGCCGGCCGTGGCTTCTGGCGATCTTCAGCTGGATCCGGTAGGGCACAGCCGATGATTCCATGATGAGCAAAGGATCAGCAGATCAGCAGATTCTGGGAGATCCCACTAGCTGCACTAGCTGCGGCCAAGTAGTCCAACCAAATCATCACTTTGCATCTCCAGGAGCATATCCTCAAAGTCTTCGCTTTGGTAGTCGCCTACGTCACAGCCCAGCATGGCGTGTGAACCCAAGAAACATCGATCAACTCACAATTTTGGGGTACAAAGTGGTACAAACCTATACTGGTTGGTGGTTTTAACCATCTTGAAAAATATTAGTCAATGGGAAGGATTATCCCATATATGAAATGGAAAAAACATGTTCCAAACCACCAACCAGTATATAAAGTCACCAGCGGTACTGGCACAACCACAAACCACTGCCAAGCTCGATGAGACGGATGAGAGCCTTCAGCGCAAGCCTTTAGCATCTTGGCACGGTCCTGAGATGTGAGAATGAATTCTTCATGGGAAATGAGAGCAGGAAAACCTGCAAATTCAAGGTGGGAAAGAGGGACATTGGTTCAAGGTCTCCCTCCGGGTCAGCTGGCATTTTCCTTGGTTTATCCTTTGGTAATCAAGAGCGGCAATGGAAAATCCTAACTCCTAACTTTCATCATGTTTCATATATTCCCAGCAAAACAAAGCTCCGTTGAGTTCGAGGATTTCCCATGTGTGATTACCTATATCCCGAAGTCCCGAAGGTATCCCATGATTCCCATAGTACCACACATGTTTGAAGCTTTAAATCCCATTGAATCACCCAGATTCACCGGCGAAAGTTTGATCCAAGACTCCGAATCAGAGCCATACGCCAAGACGGCATTCTCCCAGGCCTGGTGGTCACCGTCAAGAGTCAAGGTCTGAAAATGGGTTTTTTTTTCCCTACCCCACCTGCCAATTTTGATTTACCCTCTGGTGATCCAACAGGTTGCACGGTTGCGAACTGGAAAATGGCACATTGAAATAGTTGATTTACCTTTTTTTGAGATGGTGATTTTCCATAGCCATGTTAGTTTACCAAAGGGTAATTCATGTTGGGAAAATGATGAACCATCAAAATCTGAGGCTTTCCCCTAAATGTTCAGGTACCAAACCCATGTGAATTGCTCATGCCATGAAGTTGAGGGTCTCCTGAGTTGCCATTCTCTTGGCAAGATCCTCATTCTCTGACTCCAATGAAAGCCTTGGCGTCTCAAAAAAAGTCACGGCCACGGCTATTTCAAAATTGGCCATCTGGGCATGTCTCAAAGGGACTACCGAATCATGTGGGTGTCGCCTTGTTTCACCACTATGTTGTGTGTGCCACAGTTTTGCCTATCACCTCTCATGCTTATGTTCGACATTGTTCGACATTGTCCGACCACTTTTGGGTTGCTTCCTAACCAAAACAGGCTGCCAAGCAACAGAAATCCCAAGTGAAGCACCTTGCTCTTCAGTGCAGGACTCCCAGCCAGCTCCGAATCCAGCAGCTCCTGCAGAGCCCACTGGGGGGGCTTCTTGGGGGGGATTGGTAAAGCACCTATTTTTTTCAGATTCCCGTGTTGCTGAGTTCAAACACCTAGCTTATGGATCTTCTTGGATGTTTTTCTTGGATGTCTTAACCACATGGGTTTGTCCGAAATAGGACATAGCGTACCAAAATCCTATGGTTTCAAACCTCATATTCCCCATCAAAATTGCCGGAAGTGGGGAACACATCAAAAGCCACGTAGCGCTCCAGCATCTCCGGGACCAGCACTTCCAGAACCTCCTCCGTGTCATCAGCAGCGATGGCCGCCATCTGAAGGCCTTCGTTCAAATCTCGAAGCTGCAAGCGATTCCTAAGCTCCACAACCCAGAATCTTCCCATTGGGATATATAAATTATATTACAGTACCCCAAAAATATCAAAAAAAATTATTAAAATTGGAATATCATGAAATGGGAATATAAATGTTTGATAGAAACATATAGAAACCAAGATGGAAAATTAAGTCCCATTGAAATACCACGAAATATCATTGGGGTTGGCCACTGCCCAACTGAAACTGCGGTGTAGAGCTGCCCTGCTGTGTCTCTTGAGCATATCCCAAATACCAGGGGAAATAAATGGAAATAAGGGAACATTTGCTGAGTTCAACTTGTTCGAGCGGAGTTTCTGATTGCTTGCAGCTTTGGCATCTTTCTCCAAGCTGCACACTGGACATCTGCACTTGAATTTGAATAGCCTTGAGCACAGACAGCAAATCAACAAGCCCCATTAGGGGCACATAATCATCCATATTCCCAATCAACTCTAAGAAAACATCTCATCTGCAAGCAACAGGGGTTTGAATCTTGCTCATGGTGCCATGGCCTTCAATTGTAGCTAGCTGTAGCTGCTGCTCATGCCAATAGCGTGGTTGGAACACATGGAATCATTACACGCCGCTTTGTGGGTACAAACAGTTGCAAGTTACATAGGCAGGAAATGGATGGAAATGGGGTCAAAACCCCAGCAATACCCCAGTGACAGAGTTGACATACCACAAATAAATGGAACAGGCTACCTTGGTCTTGAGGCTTGGGGTGCATTTTTCCCTCCGCTTTGCCAAACATGACAGGAAACAGTTCCAAGGTCGCTTGTCTCTGCTCATCAGTCTGGTATGGATCCACGTACGAGAAGCATAGTTCCTGCGACAAATCTTGGATCCAAACAAAAATGAAATCCTTGTGGTGCGATATACGTATATCTACTTGTAAGCTATATTTATCAAATTATATATTTATATACATACCCTACTGTAGAAGTGTGCCTATCTTGCTCCAATTCTCAGAGTTTGAATCGTTGTAGGATCTGGGTCAAACTTAGGTAAACCCCCAAATTAGCCAGGTTCACCGTCCAAAAAACTGGCAGACAATGTCAGTTTGCCTGAAAAATCGAGTAAACTGTTTCAATCCTCATTGTCCCAATCAAACCGCTAACTTTAGGGGGTAAATCATGGTAAATCCCCCCATGTTCACCTAAAATCCATGGCATCGCCTAGCCATTTCGCCATATTTCGCCTCCCCCGGTGCAATCGCGCGCAGCGCGCGCCATTCGGCACAGCCATCCGCCCAGGTGCCCTGGACGTTGGGCAAGCAGCTGTGATTGAAGCGGGCAGAGCGGGTCAGCAAGCCACCACCTGGGGATGTCAACTGGGGATCCTCAAAGATCCATTTTTTTGGGGGGCTTCGAAATTTGGGAACCAAATTTCATGGGGTTGGAAAGTGCGAAGAGAATTGTTTTCATCTTGGGGCATACACATGCCAATTCTGATCATGGCCCACATGACTCGCCTGTGCCCAGGTGCAAAGCATTGGTCAACGCAACACCCGCAGCCGTCTTTGGCCTGGCATTTTTTGGAAATATCCAAGCCCAGGTCATCTGACAACATTGACATATGCAATCCCAACTTGGGATCCAAACAAATCCTTAAAAGTCCATCTATATTCTATTCTATACATTTCTATAGAATCCTCCAAAATCATCCCGTTTTATTTCTTTGGACTTCGAAGAAATCCAGATCTCCGTTGCCGATCCCCCGGGGAAGCGGCACCCGGGGGAATGTGAATCTGCCAGCTGCCAGAAGCGCTGCTGTGCTTCTTCGCTCAGCTTTTTCAAGGCCTTCTTGAGGTCACCATCCAACTGACCTCAACTTGGAAATTCTGGAAGCCCCTGGAGCTGCCAATCCTATGAATCATATGAATCATCAAAAAGAATCAAGAAATGGGGAGCCAAGTTATTTTCAAGTGATTTTATGCCCATCCCCAGCTCAAAACGGCAAAACTAAATCCTGACCAAGCAGCTGAGGCTGGTTTGGTTCAGCAGGAGATCCAAATCGCCATCAAAGGATGGTGGCAAAGCCAGCAGGGGCTTCTCCCTCAAGACCACTTCTCCACAGCTCAGAGGTGCCACCGCCACCTAAAATTGATGCAACATCTGAGCGATGATTCAAACGCTTGGGTTTTGGTGGAATATTGCTATGAGGAAGAGGACAAGGAAGAGCGAAGGAAGCAAGAGGAAAAGCAAGAAGACAGGAAGAGGAAAGAAAGAGAGAGAAAGAGGACAGAAAAAGGACAGAAAAAGGACAGAAAAAGGAAAGAAAAAGGAAAGAAAGAGAGAAAAGGTCACGGTCTGGTCTAGGCTGTTTCGTAATTTTGTCTTTGCTTTGGCTTCGTTACGGATCACCCACAGAAGCCATATTTCAAAGGAATTGAAATTGAAAGCGGAAAGGAAGGATGAGGGTGGAAGAAAAAACGAACGGAACAGAATGCAACGGGAAAAGAAAGAAGCAGGAGGACAAATCTATCTTCCAAGAAAGAAAGGGGATGCGTTTTCGTTTTCTGGCCAAGCTTCGATACCAAATCCTTTCTCACCCAAGTCCTTCACTTCGATAGATGACCAGCTTGTCGTGGGCTCATCATCCACCTGGTCAAGCAGTCCCTTTTGAGCCACATGTGAGTCAAAAAAATTGACCCATACCTGGCCTTCTCTGAAATATTGGAACCCAAAATCCAATGGTTGCGAAAATCAGTTTACCCATGATTCCATGATATAATATGATATAATGGTCATGAATTATCTTACAGTAACTTGGGGTATCCCGAGTCAAACCCAACCAAAGGCATTTTCTGCCCAGTCTCGTCCCAGTCTCGCCTGCGCAGGGACAAACAAAGGCTGGCTTTGCCGCGTCCGACCTCTCCGGTCGCGTAGCGAGCATCCTGTGAAGGCGTCGGTATCAGACACCGGAGATGCGGAGTGCCAAGACAGGGAGTCTGACAGTTTCACAAATTTGGGCATGTACTACATGTACCCTGCAAAAATGATGGTATCATGGGGTCAATTCTTGTTTAGCCAGCTTGCGGCGGATAGGTCCCATACTTGGGGAGCCAAGAGACTCCACAATGGTTCAGATTGTTCAAAATTGCCATATGGGGTTTACACCCCACCATTTGGATATGTTTTTGGGGGACAAAGCCGCAGCATGCTGGGCCTCTTCCAGCTGCGCCCAGAAGTGCACCTCCCAAGGCCGGTTGAACCACTCCCGGTGGGACTGTTGAGACGCTCCTGGCGCGGTACCTGGAAGACAAACCAAAGAGGGCGCATGCTTGATGAAGCTGCTTGGGGTGTCCCATGTTTTGCGCCATCTTCAGGATCTAAAAGTGATTAGTAGAGGCCAGCCCCCCCAAATCTGAGAACAACGAAGGCACGGTAACTTCACAGCGCTGCCACACCCGGGCCGAGGCGCAAAGGGCAGCAGATCCATGGCTTTGAGGTGTGTTTCACACCATTGGGGCACCCTAATGTTGAGGGTTTTCACGCGTGGTTTCACTTGCATGATTTTGGAGTCCCCAATGACTTATGAAACATCTGCATGCGAAGAATAATGAAGTTGGAAACTTGAAGCCAGTATCTAGCTGTGCAATTCAGCAGAGTGAGAGAGAGATGCATTACGTACGACAAAAACTTGTTGTAGCAACTGTGTCCCCAAAAATCTGTTCTTCTGCCGTTCAGTCGCTGGCCCGAGATTTTTTGTCACCCGCGTGCCTTATTGGCGTCGCACTGGGAAGCTAGTCTTAGCGCGGTGACGTCGGTGACCGCACTCAAAGCACTATCTTGGTGAAACTAGGGTGAACAAAAGGCAATCGTGTTTTTCCATTTTTCTCCAACGTATTGTGTCCCATGTTCTCCTTGAAAAATCCACAGACATCACATCCAAACGCCTGGACGTCAGTCTCTTTCCAAGTTTTCGCCAATTTTCAGTGGTAAAATCAAACACCACTCATTTTCTCTTGGGCGCAGGTGACTTTGATCGACTGGGCGGCGAGGCTTTGGTGGGTGCAGGTTTGGGAGGGAAAATCTCAGTATCCATCAGCTGTCCAAAAAACTCGCTGGCTGCTCCCATGCATCCACAGATGCTGATGCTCTCCTGAAAGACTTGGGCTAGAAACAGCCACGAAAAAAATGGGATGGATGGTGGAAAGGTAGCACAAAATGGTTGAAACTGGCTGAACAATGTCAAACACCCACAGTGCTTCAATTTCCCCAAACAGAAATTGAAGGAAAATCAAACGCCAACCATCCGAATGAGTTTGTCTGCAAATTGGTTATATACATTTATAATTTATATACGGTATACACTCTCAAATGTCAAATTTGGTGGTTAACCTGCATTTCCCCAGTAAAATTGACCATAAATTGATGGTAAATCCTGGGAAATTCACCATTTTTGGACTTCCCAAATCATCCAAGGCGTCTCCTCTGATCGACCAGCCTTCACCAGGTGTTCCTTCAAGGTTTCCGCCCGCCTTTCCGCCAGACGCTGCCAGCTGTTGGCATCCCCTCCACGGCCCTGTTTCAGAGCTACATTGAGCTGCACCGAGGAGTCGAACATCACCATGACTTCCAAGAGATCTGCAACGACGTTCAGAACATCAGCTTCATCCTTGAAAGTCACCTGAAGGATTTACAGAAAGTAAGGGGCCTTAAGAAAAAAGATGAACCTATATTCCCACTAGATTCCGCATTTCTGGTGGACTAACCGATCGGATCCAATAGGAAGATATTATCTAAACAAAATATATGCTGCAAATCCAGGTCACTTTGAAGGGTCCCTTCTCTTTGGGAGGAGCTTCAGGTAGGAACTCAATTGGGCGCACTGGGGTGACACGACCACTTTGCCGATCCACCTTCACATTTCCACGGCCTTCGATGTCTCTCAGCCGTTTCATGCTGTTAAGCAGTGAGATCATCTGGGCGTCTTTCAGCTGCACCTTCATTTCCTTCAAAGCACTGGTTGCCTTCTGCAGATGATCCTTGAGGGCGGCCTGCTCCGAAAGACCTTCCTGCGATTGCCAGATTTTGCCAGTTGTCTGATACCCTTTTTTTGATCAAAAATCATCCAAAACAGGTAGTAAATCGGGGTACATCACGGTACATCCCCCCAAATAGGGTACACAATAACAATTGTGGGTTTTGATTCATGCCCATATCCATCCATATCCATCCATATCCCAATTAAGCGCCATCACTGGGCCATCAACATGCATCAACTGTATGACACGATGTCAAATGCATGAATTCCCATGAATTCCCATGAATTCCCATGAATTCCCATGAATTCCCATGAATTCCCATGAATTCCCATGAATTCCCATGAATTCCCATGAATTCCCATGAATTCCCAACATCCCAACAAGATCCAACGGTGGCAACCAGTCGCCAACCAGCACATCCAACGATGATCCAACTGGATCCAAATTGATCTGAGTTGGTCCTCCCTCAACTGGTTGGCCTTTGAGATACTCTTTTCACTCTCCCGCAAGGCATTCTCCATCCTCGCCACCTGCGTTGATCAAAAGTTGATCAAAATCGTTGAAAACAAAATGGGATGCCCCAAGCGAGCGAAAAATGGCTGCTTGTTGATGGCGACCGTCATCCCAAATACGAACATATCAACCGCTCGAAACCTCCAACCACTGAAAAGCTGTCTGAAAACTATGGTTAAAGACAAAGATCTTTGGAATTCTTGATTCAGTGAGTAGCAACTGGCTTTGGGGTCCAATTTTTGAGGCAAAACCATAACCACCTCCTGTCGCTGGTCCTCCATGTCTTGCAACGTCTTGGACTCCCACTGGACGAAGCGTGACTCCAAGGATTGAAGGCTCTCTACCACTGCAGGGGTCTCTGGATTCCAGCCAAGGGACTGGAAAATGTAGCCTGGATGTGACATGGCATGCCATTGGCTCACAAGATGGCACGAGATGGTACAAGTACCAGTGGACCCCGAATTTGTCATTGGTATTCATGAAATTGATGTGTCAAAAGCAATTATCTATGTGTATCTATATGATTCTATATGCATCCATTTTGCGCTGGGAAGTTTGACCCATGCCATACCATGCTCTTTGGGATCCATTTTTAGGCGGAACAAACAAGGAGCTGGTAAATGCTGAGGATTAAAATCACACCCCAAAACTCGAACATGGTGAAAATCTGTGAAGCTTTGAACATCGGGTTTCGCATGGTTTCGAGCTATCTGAATATGGCAGTGTGTCAAAACCTTGTACCCCTGGTGAACATCAAAATAGCTGGTAAATGGATGTTCATCCCCCTAAAAATGGTATTAATAGGTATTGATCCATAGCCATATCTGAATTTGAAGTTAAGCTGCCATTCATACTCTGCATCTCCTTGGAGATGGTTGCAAAGATGTTGTCTTGCAGTGCACCTTGCTGTTCAGAGGAATTCTGGAAGGTGGTGAAGACACCCTGCTGGAGGTCCAAGAGGCTCTTGCAATCTTTCCTTGCCAAGGCTAAATCAGCCCGACTCAGCCCGACCAAACTAAAACAAGCTATAGATTTCCATAGATTCTCATAGAATTCTCATAGATTTCCATAGATTCCCCATTTCTGGTGGATTTTCTCGGGAAGAAAAAAATCGCCTGAAATCGCCCCTATCCTGGCGTATCCTGGCGTCTTGACGGACAAGTGCGACTCATTCAGTACATCCAGGTGATCCGTAGTCTCCTTGGTCGCCTTCAGTTGATTCTCCATGGTCCTTCCCATGGCTTCCAACCTGTGCCACATTTTCCGTTGAGTCGCTGCAAGACTCTCCTGAACCTCACCATGTTTTTCCAGTTGACAGTGAAGCCAGGCACTTCGTTCTTCGGCTTCTTTGCTCAGCTGAAGAAACACGCGATCTGCGATGCCCTTGGAAATCTCATCGATACTTGATGTGAAATGATCTCTGAAGTCGTGCATTTCACGCACGGACGTTGACAAGTCGGCCATGGTCGCGTGAAAGTCTTGGAAGACTTCAACTGCGGAACACCTCTGCAGAAAATCGGCCATTAGCTCATTCAGATTTTGCAACGTCTTCACATGCTGCTGCATCTGTGCGGTCGCTTTCAAATCGATCTTCCGCCAATCGTCAAATCTCGAAACAAATGTCGTTGCATTGGCACTTTCAAACACGGCCTGCAATGAGCGGATGCAATCAGAGGCCTCCGCTAAAAAACTGCTGCGCATCAACTGCTCATCCTCCCGTTGAGTCATCGACGAGACGCGGCCCTTTGGAGGAGTGACAGTTGGTGCAGTGGAGGGTTGTGAGATCGCAAGCCGATCATATTCGCGATGCGCATCCTCGCCAAATTTCAAAGCAGAGTCTTGTAGATACCTCAAGGGTGTTTTTTTTTGGTGCAGCAGCTGGAATCATGCAGAAACCCTGGCTCAGTTCACAGTTGCCCCCCAAAAAACTGTGATAAAAAGCCTGTGTTCCAATTCGACCAGTCAACAGCTTGTTGCTTATGTTATTAATCTTAAGCTTATTACATCCACCCATCATTTGTTATTCATTGCTGATGTGTTGCTCCCCGCCTGTGACTGTCTCTCGACCACGGCCGGGAGATTTCGTCGCCTCTGGCGGGTGGAAGTTTCACAGGGTCCATCGGTGCAGAGATCTGCGATCTTTGCTGCGAGCTGCGGAGTTCAGAGCCAGAAATCCGAACAGCAGTTGATCGGTGTTTGAAACACTAGGAAGACTGTCACTTCAGATCCCTTCAACAAGCTTCCGAAAGGGACTTCCTGCTTTGGGGTTCCATCATTCAAGTTCCTCCTCTCGTCACAAATGTTCTCGTGATTTATGCATATTTATGCTACAAATCCTGAGATATGGCGCTCATCTACGATCTACACCTCAAGGATGCTTAAGGTGCGGTAGCAAGCACTTGCATAATCTTTCATGAGAATGAGCTTTGAGATAGGACTTCATGCATCAGAACTCCTGAGAACCCCCATTTCCTTGGCCCAAAACTCCACCTTTTACCTCAGGCCAGGAATTCTTGAGGATTAGGCCACCGCTTTCGCCAGAGCCATCCCCGAGGACGACAATAGAAAGGCTGTGCTGGTGGCGGCTGAGGTACAAAAATGCGTCTTGTCCACCTGAAGTACCAAGAAGTGTTCCAACAGGGAAGATGATGGTTAACCTGGCTGGAATGGGGTACGATATGCTACGATATTTCGAGAAAACCCAACAGAGACTTCAGGTAGCTTGATGTGTCTGAACGTCTGAACTTATACTGAATGAACAATGTGATACAATGTGCTAAGTCTATCAATTGCTGTGGAGACCTACAAAGCTAGCTGGAGACCTACAGCCACTTTCAAGCTGATTGCAGTCATTGCAGTCATTTTTGGCAGCCAGAGTTCTTAACCGGTGCAGGTAGGTGTTTTGATAAGTCTGGGTATGTTGGGATGCCGTGCAACAATGGCCAGCAAAAGATTGGCATCATGGCATCACTGATCATCACTGGTTACTTCCAACCTTGCACTTGCCGTGGCCAAGTAGACCCTTCTGCCGCTCACTCACGTCTTTGGCACACCTGTGATTCGGACCACAGCTTGTGGGAAGCGCCAACAAAATCTCCAGTGACTGGGAAATCTAGCTTGTTGAACCACCTTCCCACACAAGAGTCAAGTCGAAACTGAGATGCGGGTGGTAAGCCCAAGACTTCAGGAAAGATCTAAACTGATTGGTGTGGTGGGGTGTGTTGTTGTGGTCGTGGTTGTGGTCGTGTGGTGTCGAGCGAACAGGGTTTGTTGCTGTCTTGTTTTGTCAATATAGTTATTCCAAAGATAGAACGAACCCCTTTCCATTACATTCCTTCAGGTCACTTCTCTGTCACTTCTCTGTCACTTCTCCAAACTTGCTTTCTGTCGGCAAACTGCAATTTGATATTCAATTTCCCTTTGCTATTGGAGTTAATTGTTGGGATTTATATATATATATGCTGTATTGGGTTCCAAACCCTGGTTTCTGTTGCTGAAATCAATTATTACCCTACAATCCTGGGGTCTAGAGGGGCCTAGAGGGGCATGCCCGTGAAGACTTACAGTATTTTATCGGGAAGATTGAAGATGACATTTAGGATTTGAGAGTTGCCTCTTTCACTTCCAAAGAAGCACTTTTCGCCAGTGGAGATGGGTGGCTATCTCAAGATCTTCTGTGCAAAGTAGCAAAAGAACCTCACCACCAATCAGAAAACGATATACTTCGTATATAGAGGCTGTGAAGCACTGAGAGTCACCACGCTGGGTTCAGCTTTACTGCTTCGTCCAAGGTTTCACTCCGAGGCTTCCCTGGATCTTGGAGACGTCAGGCTTCTGGATCTTGGAGTCATCCATAGTGCACCATCCACAGTCTCCACTGGGCATGGGCTCTGATCTCTTTCCCGTAGCCGCCGTAGCATAATAGTGTCCACTTGAAGCGTCTTTGCCTCATATTCGCACCCCGCAATCCATAGGCCCTCATCTATCTTCACCGGTGTCTTCTTCTTGGTGAAGTCAGTGCATTGGCAGAGGCTTCTCCAGGATTGGACCCGCTTGGACCAGCTTTGTGGATAGCTTGGGCAATCCCACCACTTTGCAGGAAGGCCCACATGTGACCCAGGTGCTGACAGCGGCAGCCACAGTAAGCACAGGGCACCGCAGCAGCCATGAGCTTCAATCGGCACCGGCGAACCCTCAGCCTCCTCTTTGCACTTGCGATGCTCCTGGAGAAGAAGCAAATCTGTGAAGGTCTCCTCGCCGACCTTGATCTTGTTGCACTGCAGCTCACCAGCAAAGACTTCTCTCAGCAAAGCTTGATGGCTCCCACCAAACTTGTCAAGTACGCAGCGAATGGTCTCAGTTATACATCATGCTGCTCACCCGAGCGATAGTCAGCTGGGAACGCTTGCAGATGTCCCAAATATCCGTATGTTGGTGCCTTGCCAGTGCCATCTTGGCGAATTGCTTTCGAAGAATCTCCACCACCTTCTTTCCGAACTCGAAGTCCTCCTCGTCAATTTTGATGGCGTGGCTTTCAGCTTCAGCTGAAGCTGTGAATTTGCAGTACAAAGGCGATGGTCAGGAACGAAGCGAATGAAGCTGTTCATATAACATGTATTGCTCGTGTTCTGCAGACCAACACTTGACAGTCTGCACGGCACTGCATTTGATCTGTGTCGGGGCAGCGAGTGAAACTCCCTTTGTGTCGTCAAGGTGCCCAAGAATCCCATGTTTTAAAGTCAAAACCTTCATGTGTCCTAATTAAATGACCATAAATCTCCACAATAAAATGGGGAGATGTCCTAGACTCCTAGGCTGGCTGGAAAATATCTACCGAAAACTCTCCATGTCCCGCTGTCCCCAATCTGGTTGACAAGGCTGGATAGTACAGCCCCAGGGATCACAGAAAGACCATCCCGACCATCAAACCAAGATCCCGGCCTCGAGATTGAATCAACCTCAGACCAGAAAAATATGGAGCACCAAGATATCCCAATAACTATTGCTCTCTGTGAGTATGTCATCATATTTCATGGAATTATTGGATAGTTCATTGGCTTTATGAGCATTTTTCATGTTGGATCCATGGGATACCAAAAATCGGAATTGATGAAAAAAAACAGCAGCTATGCTCATCCATGTTCATCCCCCAAAAAACCCTCCATACGACGTATATAAACCATGCATGACCCATTCCCGCGATGATGAAAAATGTTGCTCAGAATCACAATGGCGCCATAGATATCTGAATAAATGTTGCTTCTCACTGTCATACTCAACTTATTTTCAGCTTCCTTGGGGCGCTCAGCAGATTTTCCACGCGCTCTTTGATGGCGTACTTCACAGCAGCAGACCTTGGGTTAAGCAAACACATGCTGCCAAGATCTGCTAAGATCTGCCAAAACAAACAAAGTTCTAAAACATTCATTCTGGATATGTTTCGGGTCGATATGTCTGACTTGCGGAGGTTTCGCTCCATGCTTTGATGCCTTTGGCAACCTCAAGCCTGTATCCTCCAGTGTCCGAGTCCACCTTTTCTGAAGCTAGGCGTGGCGAACTATCAGCAACATCGGCGAGTAGATCACCAAGGCACACATCAGGATGCACCCCGTCACGGCGAAAGCAACCCGAAAACTGTATTCATCGGTGAGAACACCTCCCACCACAGCACTTCCAGCAAAGGTTGCTCTATTCAGACTACCCAGAGAGGCCCACTTTCCACGATGTTGGGGAAGAGCATATTCCATGGTCAACGCAGTGTTAAGTGCCATATGCGCGTTCTGGACAATGGGCCGAAATTCAAAAATGGTCAGGTTCCAAAAGAGTGGTTGAGTCAGCACAAATAGAAACATCAAGGATGCACCTATCACCTGTGTTCCCATGACCAAGACTGGACGCCGCGCGATCCGCGACAGGAACGCTGCTGTATAGCTTCCCAAAGCTGTTGAGACCCAGTAGCCCGCCATGATCCAGCAGACCGCCATGTCGGACAGGCCGTACTCCTGATGGTAGAAGAGAGGAAAGAACTTCAAGGCAATTCCTCCACCCATCATGATGAACAGGTTGAAGACCATCGCCAAACCTGGAACAAAGACATGTTTGGGAATTCCCAAGACCCTCTCATGCGCATGTTCGGAGTGTCCGGAGCTGGACGCCAGTGGAGCAGAGGAAGCAGTGCAGCCCAGGTCCACCGAATGTCGAGGCGTTTGCAATTGCCAAAGGATCAGCAAAAATGCTATGAGGCCAGAAAAACCTGGCGCAGCATGGTTTCGATTGAGATGGCCATGACACTTGTTCAACCAGTGCAAAAAAGGGCTGAACATGGCTCAGCATCTTTGATGAGAACTCAACCACCAGTGATAAGATACACAAAGAGCACCCCTAATATGGAATGTCAACTCCCCAATCAAGACCCTGCTTTCGTACTGGATCTATATATTATTGTTTTTTTTTTGAGGTCCCCAAAATTGGGGGTACAGTTGTACCACGAAATCCCATTGTTTGTCATCTTCCCCAGTAGTCCATAAATGCATATGGTCAGGGGATGGGATTGCAGTGAACCTACCCGCTGGCCTCCAACAAGGAGCTTGCCGAGCTCCTTCTTGGAAGGAAAAATGAGTAGCACCACCGCCTCACTGTTGGGCAAAAGATCTGCCACCAGTTTTGATACCGCAAAAACGTTCAAGGACATATAAGACAACTTATGACAACTTATGACAAACTATGACAACCTATGACAGGCTATGACAACTGTCACACTCTACGCTATATGACAACATGTTTGAAAAACCTTGACTCTGCTACTGATTGTGCGGCACATAATTACGAGGACATGCTGATCCTTGCCAGTCATCCTCCTGCCCGACAAGCGAAACCCTCTGAAAGTTCTAACCTGCCACTGGAGCAATTCTAGATGATATGTTGATGATTTTCCTCGCAAAAATCAGAATTGATACACATCAGAATAATTGCCATGTTTGCGGTCATCCGGCCAATGGGTTCCCTTTGTGTATGTTCAAAATTATTGACCCTGATTGCTTGAATTTGCAAACCAACCTATTGTTGGCACATTGGCAACTGAGCACTTTGAGGACCCAAAATGGTTTGCCCAGGAATTGTTTATCACTGTTAACCACGATTAACCATGCATTCAATTGAGATTTACCAATAATTATTGACCATTATATACATGCATGATATTGACATTACATGAACCATACAAGCTGTAAGATTCAGCCATCCCCCCATGTTTTTCCACCCGGCCTGCAGTCCCGGCCCCAGTGCTCTTGAGGACGTCTGTAGGGTGCGCGCCACCGCATAGGCCCCCGTGCGCTTTGGCGGCGGCAGCGTGTCCGCCAGCAGCGCGTCAAGGCTGGCGGTGGCCGCCTGGAAAAAGATGGCGTACAAAGCCAAACCCGGCACAGCGAGCGGCAAATGCTCCGATAGGATGCCTCGAAAGTGGCTGGTGGGTTTGAACAAGAAAAACTGGAACTAGTGGTGATGGTGGTGATGATGATGATGATGAGGAGTGTAAAGTTTATTGGGGATATCATCATGTTGGGGGTGATGTATTTGAATCGACTAGATCTTGCAAAAGAAAATATGCACATGACGCCTAAGATTGAGGTTCATACTCAACTGTGGATCAAGGTTGAAGGGGAAAAAATAAAACGCCGAGTCCACGACTGAAGGCCATTTGAAATCGGACTAATTACATTAGTTGCTGAATTCGACTACATTAGCTGCTAAATAATTAGTTGTTGAATCCACATAAGTTTCTGAATCTGAATTTCTTCGAAGGATTCTGGTGAGTGTTGATATTCTCAGTGATACTTCACCGCGATTCCCAAGTCAATGCAAGGATCTAATGGACAGTACCAGAGCACCCGTCAGCCCGAAGCAAATCATGGCACATCGCAAGACACAAAGACGATCGAAACGATCAAAAAGAAAGCCCAACGGTACTGCCACCACCAGGCAAGTGATGCCCCTACTGGATTCCATGATCCCAATAAACTCATTGGGATGTGGATAGCCCTGTCTCCTCGCCAAGTCATTGATATAAACATCAAAGAGAGTGCCCGTGGCGATTGCATCGCTGCACCACAAAAGGATGGTCAGCACATAGATCCAACGCGGCGTAATCGGCCAACCGCAACGGTCGATACATCTACCCTGTTCCAGAGTCTCCATTGGCAGCGTTAGGATCTGCTAAACCGATGTTGTTCATGATGCCTCTGCTGTGGCTAGACATAGCTGAAACAAAGCCATGGATACTTCAAACCATTAAGGCCGTACCATAAAAGATGGCATGGTGAAGTGGACAGCTTCTCCGCTCGATGGTCGTGATGTGGATGCATGATCTGGTGGATCACAGCTTGTGGGACGGATATCAAACTATTGGCCCTTGGCATCATCACTTTCCTGTGCATTTCAACAACCTTATGGCGGAATTCAATCCTTAATTAGACTCCTTGCAGTGGTCTAGAAATGCAGAAGGGAATAGTTTATCCAAAAAAGGAAACTCGGGAAAGTGGGTTTTGAATGCTTTCAGCTTTCAGCCGTCTGTCATCCCCACAAAAAAAACATACTCATTGGACTGGTTTAAGGGACATTTTACAGGAATCCTTTCAACTTAACGGAAAAAAAAAGCATGGTTTCCTACGGTGGATGGAAGAAATCCTGCACCACCTTGGATGGTTGAAACCCTATAAACAATGGGTGCACCATCTATCAACTGGTGCAGGATTTCTTCCATCCACCGTAGTTTCCTTCAGATCTTCGCTTTAACGAGCTACCAATGGCAGATTGGAAAAGCCCAATTTTAGGCTTCGTCCTGGGGCCCCTGGGGCACCCAACATCAAGCTCTTGCTCAACTGCGCAGTAAAGCCCTGCCAAGACAAACATGTATGATACTACTAATGATGTTACTGTATGTTACTATGGAACCTATTAGCATGCCTTATTAAAATGCATATATATATACACACATAATTACATATATTACTGTATATCACACATAGTCACATGTTATAAATGCGTGCATATATATATATTTATTTATTTATTTATTTATTTATTTGTGCATTTAAAAATCATTTATTTATTCATTTATTCATTTATTTATTTTTTAATATACGTACATACATACACATGATTCGTCACATGATAGATTACTGTGTACAAGTGTGTATATACATATGTGTCTTAGAGAGAGAGAGAGAGGGGGGGGGAAAAAAACAAAAAAAAGAAAGCAAGCAAGCAAGGAAGGAAAGAAAGAAAGGCAAAGAAAGAAAGGAAGGAAAGAATGATATTCTACTAAGTTGTTGGCTGGCTGCACTCCGAGCGCTGGATTCACTTTACTCCTGGATTTCCCAGTTTTTATATCACCGGCAGCGACTTTTCAGTTCACGACCGTCGGACAGACTGCGATCAATCCAAAGCACATGCACAGTAAAGCCCAACTGCTTTTCTGTTCAAAGTTGGGCAAGGGGTGTCCACTTGGATATCTATTCATATTCTTAGCCGTTTAGATTTCGGGTATGGAACCTCTTCGATCACATCTTTTGAACTTTCAGCAAGAGATTTGTGAATAGGAATCTGATCCGAACCGAGATGCACACAACCAACCCAGAAGACGAAGAAACCCCCTCCGTCCAACTCTGCTGGCTGTCGCCACTAAAAACCTTGTGTGCATGGCTTGGAAAAATCCAGCATAATAGGAACCAGAGTTTTCCGTCCAGTATGGCCGGACAAGAGAAGAGCGATATCATTTCCGCAGTCATTCTCCGTGTACTCATGGTTTTCCATCAGCACGTCAGGACCATGCCAATGGTATTTGGTCCTGGACTTAAGGAAGAGATGGGGGCAGCCACCCAAAGTTTCCAGCTGTACAACTGTGAGCATTCCTCCCCATGGAAAAGCATTAGGTGGTCCAAATAGGCCGCTGTGCCAAAAGAACTCGCTGGAGGCAGCTGTACAGGGGTCCAACGAGCTTCAGCCAAGATATTTGAAAGTCCTGAGTGGAAACAGCAACAAATCACTTCATCTTATGGGAGATGGGTCAGATTTTCAGGTCTTGAGAATCTTGAGAACAGTTTTTGGTCATCAACATGAATAATCCTATTCTGATTGTGGTAGATGCTTAACGACCCTTCCAGAGATTCAATTGAGGGCAGGAAAAAGGATAACAATAAGACTAAAGACTTTTTGAGTGCAAGTCATTTTTCTCGGTTAAACGCCTATTAATTCACATAATAAATCATAGTAAACCAACATGTGCAAGGTGAACCATAAAATCCACCACCAAGCGCCACCAAGTGACTGTGTTCGTGGCTGTTTCCACAAGGTGATTCACTTTCACCTCCACATCTCTTCACTGAAGTTTGCCTGCTCTTTCATCTCGGACCATGTCCTGAGGACCACATTTCCGTAATGTCCAAATGGGTCCAACATGTCTGAAAGACACGAGTTTGAACATGCCTGGTTCTATTTGAACATGTCTTGGATCCAATCACCATCAATGAACTAATAAAATCATATAAAATCAAATCAATACCTTATCTAGCTCCAGTAAAGCATAACGGAGGTCAATTAAAAGGTCGCTCCAAGACATGTTTTCAGTTGTTCTGCTGGGCGACCTCCTGCACTTCGAAGCGATTCGCATAGTTACCCTCTGGTTGTTTAACTAGCGAACTGGAAAATCACCGTATTTAAGTTCGGTGAATCATCATGTTATCATCTATAAATGGGCCATGTTCCATCCATATTTTCCATAGTTATGTTTTTAAAAAACCAGAGGGTATCACGTACCCATGACAACTAATGGAGCACGTGCAGTGTCCGACACCGGACACAAGATGTCCATCTTTGGGTCGTGTGGGATGGACACCCCACAAAAAATAGGTGGCGGCTTCCACAAGACAAAAGACGGCATCAAAACTTCCCTGATTACTTAAGTTTCCCAAATAAGCTATGAATGACTACAATCACCCCCATTTCATGGATTTCATGGCTCTTATTTTCCAAGGCTCAGGTGCAGTGGCGCAAAACACGGCGCAATCGCCGTTTCCGGACACTTCAGCGCCGGGCGCCCCGCGCGGCGTTGAAAGTTGCAGGGCGTTGTCTCGGTCGAGGAGTTCTCGCCCGCCCGAAGAGAAGCGCGACGGAGCAGAGGGGCCGTGCCCGCAAAGCCTCGGCAGATTCTGCTGCTGATGCTGATGGTGATGGTTATCCAGGGTTTTTCTGGGTAAAACCATGGTATAGCATGGTTTAACTGTAATGTGGTGATGGTGATGGTGATGGTGATGGTGATGGTGATGGTGATGGTGATGGTGATGATGATGATGATGATGATGATGATGATGATGATGATGATATTTATAAGTCATTGTATCATCATGGACATACATTATATACATGATTATGATTATAATGATATTTAGCCATTGTTGCTGCCGTCTTCATGACTTGGTGTTTCTTATCATGCGGCAATGTTCTTTTTTATCACTCGTATGATTATGATATATTATGATTGTAGAATCATTGGTTTATGATCAATCATGATTGATATTAAAATGTCTACATTATTATTGATATTGATATCACGACTATTCTGATACATTTACTTAATCTGTTAGCATTATTGTGGTGGTGATTGCTATAATCATGTGTCATAAAAATATCAATGGTCTATTGAGTCTATTGCTCATGGCTGACCAACTGATCCAACTGGGGATAGTCAAAATCCAAATGGGCCATTTTTTGGAACTGGACAATGGGGAATTCTAGGAAAAAAAATTGAGGAAGAATATGGGGATATTAGTGATATTATATTGATGTGTCATTAAACATGTTGAAAATGACATGCACACCACGTATACTGGCTTGTTTCGAAAGAGACATGTGGTTGACACACCATAAGTTTCAGCAGTCACTTCCATCTCTCGTTGCCAAGACACCCACTGAGAGTCGAGAGGGCTGAATGACAATAGGCATGCCGCGTTTGATCTGTGAGGTCGTTGAACACACACTGTGTTGGATGAATCCCGTGAAGGGATTCCGCGCCATCCTCCTCAGCGCACATGGAGCAGCTCAGTTGGAGAACCAGGATTTCTGAGGTAATATATGGAAGATCCCCACTTGTATATGGGATTATATGGGATTATATGGGATTATATGGGATTATATGGGATTATATGGGATTATAAACCACTTAGTGTGATGCACATCCAAGTACTCAACCATTAGCTTTACCCAGTTTTAGTACTGTATCATTTACAGTATATTGATGTGTCTGTGGGTGACACGAAGGGAGGATCTGCCAATCATGGCTTGGTCAAAAATGCTAGATTCCCCCAGAATTGCTGTCTGAATACGGAAAGTGAAACTTTCTAAACCCTGGGAGTTTAGGGGTACCTGGGGTACCTCATCTTCCAACCTATCTCCAAGTTTTTGTCATAAAATGGGAGCCATTCTCCTAATTTCAGAGCCATGTCATTTTGTCCCGGTGGATTATATATAATATAATATAATATAATATAATATAATGTAATATAATATAATATAATATAATGTAATATAATATAATATAATATAATAATATAATATAATATAATAATATAATATAATATAATATAATGTAATATAATATAATATAATACAATATAATGTAATATAATATAATATAATGTAATATAATATAATATAATATACTATAATGTAATATAATATAATATAATATAATGTAATATAATATAATATAATATAATATAAGATAATATAATATAATATACTATAATGTAATATAATATAATATAATATAAGATAATAAAATATAATATAATATAATATAATGTAATATAATATAATATAATGTAATATAATATAATATAATGTAATATAATATAATATAATATAAGATAATAAAATATAATATAATATAAGATAATATAGTATAATATAAGATAATATAATATATATATCCCCATGAAATCCCCATTGAACCACCATCTTTCTTGGCTGACAATGGTAACTTGGAGGATCATCCCAATTAGCAAGCGCTTATATAATAACCATAGTTAATTCACCATAGTTTACCATTTATGGCATAGGTGGGTTTCTCCATTGAATGGGGACTTACCAGTGTCATTAACCAGCTAATAACTTGGGTGTTAAACTTCTATTTTCCTCCAAGAAAGTCGTGGGCCAAGGCGCCGATGGAGTGGTTCTTGGATGGATTCCTTGACCATTCTGCTGGGGCTCCTTGGAGGTGCTGATTGGGGGGTGATTCTCTAAAAAAAAATGAAGGGAAAAACACTAAATCTACTGGCTGTTAATAAATTTTCCCTCGTATTTGATAATGAATTTGATAATGAATTTGGGGGTAGGGGCTCCATTTTCACAGAAAACCCATACGTGTTTGGGATTTGATGTGTTTCTATGATCTGGGATGTGCTTTTATTTGAGTGCGTTCACCATATTTGTTTCGATCCTGGCGTCTATCTATCTATCTATCTATCTATCTGTCTGTCTGTCTGTCTATCTATATCTATCTATCTATCTATCTATCTATCTCTATCTATCTATCTATCTATCCATCTATCCATCTATCCATCTATCCATCTATCCATCTTTCCATCTCTATCTATCTATCTCTATCTATCTATCTCTATCTATCTATCTCTATCTATCTATCTCTATCTATCTATCTATCTATCTATCTATCTATATAGACATACGTGTATATATTTATATATGTATGTATGTATATATTTTTATATGTATGTATGTATATCTATGTATATATATATATATATGTATATATATATATGTATATATATATATGTATATATATATATATGTATGTATACAGAGGCTCGTCCCAGGTCCTGGAACTACATAGGAAATATGGGAAAAAACAAACTACCACTTCCTTATGAACAAACTACCACTTCCCATGAACATTCCTTAGAAGCAGTTGATGCTACGCACACGCGGGGTGGGGTGGGGGGGGATGGGGGGGGATGTTAACGTTCATGTGAACTTGCAGAAGCAGTTGATTGTACGCACACGCGGGGTGGGGTGGGGGGGGAAGGGGTGGGATGTTAACGTTCATGTGAACTTGCAGATGATGATGATACTAATGCTGATGATGATGATGATGATGATGATGTGATGATGATGATGATGATGATGACGACGATGATGATGATCCTAATGAAACTTGTCAATTCCGCGACGAAATTTCGTCCCGGAATTGACAAGTTTTACCAACCTAATTCGGGTTTGCGCAGTTCTAGGACCTGGGACGAGGCTATACATATATATATATACATACATACATACGTGTATATATATACACACACATACGCGATCATACGCGTGTATATATATAGATATATATACCTCACTAGTTCTTGCAGAAGACAGTTGAAAGGTACCTTGCGGCTGCTACAACAAAATCCTCGAGAACTGGAACTGCATGAGAATCCCTGCTTCACCAAGGTTCAAATCGAAGAAGGGATTGCAGGCCACATGATCTGGCCCGATCTTTTCATGGAGGTCGGAAGGAAATCGATCCATTGCAGGCAAGCACGAACTAGACTGGGCAAAGCTTCTGACTGACTTTGAGCTTTGAGGTCTGGAAAACGGCAGCCACTTGGCACATCTCAGCAAATCAAGGAATCTAGGCAGCTGCTAGATTCAGGTCTTGCCATGGCAAAAAATAGGCGCAATACACATAACATTAAAACATTTCAGAAGTTGCAGCTTTTCCGTTTCAGCTTGTGGCAGACATGGCCACATCATGCCACATCTATTCCGCCTGATAGAGGCTCCGCATGCCTTCATCTTTGGCGACACTGCTCAGAACCTCAGCAATCGCAGCTCTCCAAGTCTCAAAGTTTCCAGGCATTTTTGTCCATTTACCCTCTGGTAATTTAACATAGCTATTGAAAATACCCCATTTATAATTGATTTACCTATTCAAAATGGTGATTTTCTATAGCTATGTTAGTTTACCAGAGGGTACATCTTGGAATGTCATGGGATTTTAAGATTCAAATATCATAAATCATTCCAAAGATATGTTTCATGATGTTTCAGCATGGATGGATTGACACTCAAAGTGAAACACTCAGAGATTGGAGCCGGGGCCGGGGCTTGCCGCACTCCACCACTAGTGTTGCGAGCCTGCAGCTTCTTCCCAATAGCATTTTGATGTTCCCCATGTGTGTTTTGTATTTGTCTGCAGTTTCTGTACATATGTTCTTAGATATTGGTTTGTCTATACCAGTTGTTTATGTGTGCATGTGCAGATAGCTGCGGATATACGTATAAATATTATATATATATAAGAAAATGATATGATAAGATATATATATATATGTTTCCCACTATAGCACATACCCCTGTTCTATGTTTTGACCGCCATGCTTGCTCATTCACATGCACTCAAACTCCTCAAATTGCCGCCTGCAACCGGCCTGCACGGGGATATCTCCATCGTCCCATGAGTCACATGTCAAAAATCTGTGGAACATCGTGACCAGCCATCAGCCATCAGATTTTTGGGGTGACCGATGACTCAGCTCCTCAGCTCCCATCCCACCTGTACCAAAGACTTCCCCCGCATCAGTGGATAGGAAATCAGCAGGGCCAGTAGCTTCGCCAACACCCCGGCGAACGCAGCTTCAGCGGTGGAAAGCCTTTGCCTCGCTTTGGTGCGAATGATTCATTGGCCGGAAATTTTGTTGCGGATATTCCCTGAAATTTAGGCCTGAAAAATAGGCCTTATATATGGTAGCTACCTCCAATTTAGGTTCCTGAAATGGCCATTGAGTACAGGAACCTCTTCATCTTCTGCGAAATGATGCGTGGGTCATTGAGTCATGGTATGAAAAGATACCAAGAGAAACAAAACGATCACAATATGCCACTGAGAAGTAGGATTGTCAGTGGTGACTTGGGGATAGCATGAACCTCGAGGCAACACGACTGTGACTATGCCGCGTCAGGTTTCATATGTTTCATGTTGCCGCGCCAGGTGATTTGTTGTTGTCAAATGCCCAAAATTGAGGTTTCCTAAAATAATGGTAGCCCATGGTAGCCCCAAATCATCCAATTGAAACCCATGTTGACTTGCAATCTCCCATTTCAAGAAACCCCCTGAGACGAGTTTTGAAAAAGGTCCAGTCCTCCGCCAGAGTGAGAGGAACAGGTTCTTGATCTGCGCCAGTGCCTGATGTGTTACAGTCGCTGTCAGGAATAAATTGGGAAAAATCATTGCAGGAAGTTGGGCTTGGACCAAAGGAGCTACTTTCCCAATGGTGTCCTTGTGGGAAACAGACTGCCACACCGTTTACCATCATAAAAACTATAGTTTACCATGATTGAGAGTCATTTCGCCGCTTCAATGAGGGTGACCCCTCCATGAATCGATCTATGCATACCTATACTATAATCAACCTCTGCTACGAAAAATTGAAGTATTAATTATTGAGTGGCAATCATCTCCCTCTGGTAAACTAACATAACTATGGGGAAACCACCAAGTTTTATGGGTAAATCGGTAAATCAACTATAAATGGTCAATAGCTATGATAGTTTACCAGAGGCTATTCAATGATAGTTATCTCCTGTTAAATGTCTAATAAACTCTCCACCTCC
This sequence comes from Cladocopium goreaui, assembly GCA_947184155.2. Taxonomy (NCBI): domain Eukaryota; class Dinophyceae; order Suessiales; family Symbiodiniaceae; genus Cladocopium; species Cladocopium goreaui. The sequence goes on from CAMXCT020002446.1 coordinate 55,741, forward strand.
ACCCATGTCATCCTCCACCCATGTCGTTGCACCGTGAAGGTCAGGCCGGGATTGAGGCACAGCACCAAGTTCACGCCAAGCCTTTTGGAAACCATCGAACCATGGATGGAAAAAAAAAACGGGTGGAAAAAACATGTGAGGTCCCATGTTTTCTTTTGAAAACAAAAATCTGCAAAAATTGTGCTTCAGAGTTTCGAACCCCCATTCCATCCCTGAAAAAAAATATATGGGATTTAGTCTGCTTCAGTATTAACGTTTAATGTGGTCAACACAACAAACAAGGGATATGCTGTGTCATACCACCCAAGGGTGAAATTCTGTAAATTGCGGATGGTTGACTATTGGCTTTAATGTGGCAAAACCAATGCCATAAACCATCCCTAATGACTTGTCCTCGGTGGGATTCATACCCATTGAAGTTGATTCATATCCCACCATTCATACAGCATTAATGGCTAGCATCTGGTTATTTAACATAGCCATGGAAAATCACCATTTTTAATGGGTAAACCATCTATAAATGGGCCATTTTCCATTCAGAAATCCCCGTTCAGCCCAGCGTAAACGTAGATCATTGAAACTAGGGGAAACCTTGATGGTTTTCCACGGCTGTGGCTTTAAAGTAAATGACTTTTGCATCCCATTAAAATCCCATTAAAATAACATTTTAATCATTAAAATATATTAAAATGTAATAAATCCCATTCAATGATGTTAAGTCTCTGGTTTAAATGGCCATGGAAAAAATCACCATTAAACCACCATGGCCTCCAAAGGTCGGCTGGAAAAAATTGAGCAATACAGCCTGGTCATTTTGCCACTGAGCCGTCGCACCCGCGCCAGAAGGTCTTCAAACCTGCCATGGATGGTGAAGAAACAGACCCTGTCATGGCATTTTGTCTCAAAAATTGGCTGTGACGTATATATGTACACAAACCCATATCTATATATCTATTAATATACTATATATCATATATATATATAGTGAATCTATATATATATATATACACATACACAGAATACACATATGTTTATAGACCCGTACCCCCGATTCCAATCAAAGAGTCATGTGGATTCATCCGCGCCCACAGGCCTCCCTCGTGCCAGAGTACCTTCACAGCGCCCCTGGAAGTGAGTGGAGGAGACGAGGTCGTCACACCTAGGCATCAACGGACTTCCAAAACCATGGTGAACATCCTTGGAACTGGAACTGTTTCTGGTTGCCAAAGCTTCCAAACGTGAGCGGTTCCGGGGTCAAATTCTCATCCCAAACAAAGTGCTTTAGCCCTGTCATAGGTATCGCTTGCAATATGCTGTGCAACATCTTGTACATCTTGTATCATTTTCCATCGCATATCCATCCTGATCGGCGTCTTTCTAGAGGCCTGCACAGCCTTTATGTACAAATAGCTGCCAGTGCGATGATGTTTGCAGCTGCCAACAAAGCAACCTCAAACTCGGGATTAGGATTGTTACTGTATTTTTTTTGAAACATGTTGAAACATGTTGAAACATGTTGAAACATGGCGCGCTGGCCATGGTGCTCCCAGACTTCACTCATTTCTATCGTTTCTCGCAAATGCTAAGGAAATGATGTCAGCCATCTCAGCTGACTCGCCGCGGTGAACATCAGCCAAGTGCCTCAACCTCATCTCATCAAAGCCGTGTTGTGGAGTTATGAAAGACACACCCAGCATGGTCAAGGGAAAGATCAAAACTCAAAAGATATGGCAACACCAAGATGGTTCTACAAATATTACATCAACAATCATGGACATATATCAACATCTGATTTCCTCCAATCATCCAAACTACTGCAGGTTTTCATGTTCAGGCCACATTTTTTTTTGCGAAGGGACAGCTATTTCGAAGGGATCGCAGAAGCTCCTGCTCCTCCTGCAGGCTCTTGTGAAAGCCCGCCTTGGTGTTGTGATCTGTATGCACATCCCACCTAGGACCCTGAGATATAGAGAACTTTTGATACTTGGTGGCTCACCCCAGCTAGTAAGTTGGTAAATTGGTTATAACCCACTTACGATTCCTGAGGTGAACGGTCAAGTAGCATTGGAATGCATCTATTTGTCTACAGCATGATATTAGGATTGGTCAATCCATCCATCCATCTATAGTGTATAAGTGAAATGCCAGGGCCAAGTCGGTTTCTCTGAATGTGGTTTTGCCTCAAATCCAATAGTTTATCAGTGTTTTCCCTATCAAAACATCTCCAGAGATCTGGGAGCCAATCTCCCATTTTGAGACACACGTTATTCCCCATTCTATCCCCATTGCAGTGTATCCCTACCATAGTTGGTTCATGTTGGTTCTATCCCGTTTTGCGAGTTATAGTAGCTATAGTTATATTCCCCAGACAAACATATACCCCGAGCGGAAACGATTCATGGGAGGCTCGTCGTGCTAGTTGCGGGATCCAATTTACTTGGGGGGATCCCCCCACCTGGTTGCAAGTTGCCCCATTTATAAATATGGTAAGTAGGACAACTCCAATTTTTACTGGGGTTATAAATTAGTTACAATTTTTGGGGTGAACGTGGGTGAACCACCCAATTTAGATAATTTAGTTCCATTATTCAAATTTCCGAACCAATTATCATAATTTCATGTTGGGATATAATTTAGAACCAACTATAGTTCCACCAATGATAGTTGGTTCTATCCCACGTATCTTGGTCCCAGCCAACTCCACCAGGCATCCGCGCTGACACCAAGCGTTCTAAGCGATCGAAGCGTTCCGTGACGTGGCCAAGTTCATCGTCCAGGTGCTCGAAGGAGCTATGGCAATGTAAGCAGGACACAAAGGTCACCTGAGCCAACGACTTCTGTATGGGAAGTGTATATGTTTACCCATGGTTATATCAGGAATGATATCAGGAGTGTACTCCTAGTGATATATGCTATCAGGAGTACTCCTATATATTTGCAAATATCACTAGGAGATACTAGGAGTTACCAGTAGTACCGCACAAGGCGGTGGCGGAAGTTTCCACTGATGGACCGAAAGGTGGTTGAGGTCTCCTCTCTTTCTCTCTCTTTCTCTCTCTTTCTCTCTCTTTCTCTGATTATCTACCTACCTACCTACCGATCTATCTATCTTTCTTTCTATCTATCTATCTATCCATCTGTCTATCTATCTATCTATCTATCTATCTATCTGTCTGCCCATCTGTCTATCTATCTCTATCCATCCATCCATCCATCCATCCATCCAATCTAATCTAATCTAATCTAATCTAATCTAATCTATCTATCTATCTCTCTATCTCTCTATCTCTCTATCTCTCTATCTATCTATCTATCTATCTATCTTATCTTATCTTATCCTATCTCTCTAATCTAACCTTATCCTATCTATCTTTCTTATCCTACCTATCTATCTATCTATCCATCTATCTATCTATCTATCTATCTATCTAATCTTATCCTATCTCTCTAATCTAACCTTATCCTATCTATCTTTCTTATCCTACCTATCTATCTATCTATCTATCTATCGATCTATCGATCTATCGATCTATCGATCTATCGATCTATCGATCTATCGATCTATCGATCTATCGATCTATCGATCTATCTGTCTATCTGTCTATCTGTCTATCTGTCTATCTGTCTATCTATCTATCTATCTAATTAACTAATCTATCTATCTATCTATCTGTCTATCTATCCATCCATCCATCCATCCATCCAATCTAATCTAATCTAATCTAATCAAATCAAATCTATCTATCTATCTCTCTATCTCTCTATCTATCTACCTATCTATCTATCTATCTATCTATCTATCTATCTATCGGTCGATCTATCTTTCTATCTTTCTATCTATCTATCTAATCCTATCTTATCCTTTTGATCTATCTATCTATATTTCTTTCGTTCTTTCTTTCTTTATTTCTGTCTTTCTTTCTTTATTTATTTATTTCGTTCTTTCTTTATTTCTTTCTTTCTTTCTTATCTTATCTTATCTTATCTTATCTTGTCTTATCTTATCTTATCTTATCTATCTATCTATCTATCTAGCTAGCTGTCTAGCTGTCTATCTATCCATCTATATATCTATCTCTCTATCTATCTATCTATCTATCTATCTGTCTGTCTGCCTGTCTGTCTGCCTGTCTATCTTTCTATCTGTCTATCTATCTATCTGTCTGTCTATCTATTTATCTATCTCTCTGTCTGTCTGTCTATCTATCTACCTGTCTAACTGCAAGCTTGAAAAGGAAGCTATTCTGCGAGACATCCTCAGGTTTTGAACTTGACAACATCAAAAACGCAGCAATTCTGCGAGACTTCATCAATGTTTGAACTTGACAACGTGAAAAACGAAGCAATTCTGCGAGACTTCTGCATTTTTCAAAGCTGACAACATCAAAAACGAAGCAATTCTGCGAGCCAGATGGCTCCGCACCCGCCGCTTTAGCGAGCCTACTTTTCAACCCTCCGGAGCCACAAATCATTGGAAAAACACAGTGTTTCGCGACTTTCCTACCTTTTCGTGCACCTGGATCTTCTTTCTTCTGACTCTTTCTCTTCTCTGATCTTCTCTCTTCTACTCTTCTCTTCTCTCTGACTCTTCCCGTCTCTGCTCTTCATCTGTCCATATTGTCGGAAGTTTGACTTCTATATAAACTTCCTTCGACTATATGTTTACCTATGGTTATTCCCCATAGCCCCACAGGGTTAAGGGGGGAGGGTATTGGGCGCGTGTTCTTGCGTGTGTTTTTGCGGACATCCTGCGGGCAGCCACACCTTCTTTCTCCACTCATGCACGCCAAGATCGTTGCAGCTTGCACATGCTCTCTGCAGGGAAAAAACGACGCTGGCCTTCACCCCTCCATCGCTTGCAGCCCTCACAGGTGTGTTTCTGGGTTCGGTTTCAAAATCAAGTATTCCTATTGCATCATCCTGCGTGGCTGCTGGTTGCAATCGTGGGCTGGCGCTGCTGTCCTCTCTTCGTGCCGTTGGGTTGGTTGGCTGGGGAACCGTGTTCTCGTTGCCAAGTGCACGTCGTTCAGGCAAGCCCAGCATAGCCAACACGTCCGACGCACGTGCATGTGTCAACACGCACACACCTAATTATAGCGGTACTACTGGTACATACACGTAAACGTACCACATGTTCCTTGCACTGTGCTTGTGGGAGTTCCTGTGTCTATGCTGTTGCTGCTAGCTGATGTTCAGTGAAGTACCTTGCACACGTTTCAAGGGCCGACTACTCGACGCACTCTGGGTATGCACTCTTTGCATGGCTGCAGGGAAAACGCATTATCACAGCTCACCGGTGCACAGTACGTATGTCACTTGAAAGAAAACCTGCATGCTACTTAAGTAAATGGCTTCAGAGGGGTTACAAGAAAGAACCACTCAGGTTCTGCCTGTGAGCTGCCACACGGTTTTTGCAAGCCTTTTTCGCACAACGTGTTCCGGCAACCCATGTAGGTGACTCAGCATCATGCACCTGCAGCTCACCTGTTCTCCTTCCCATCGGTTTTCCCATAATTTTGGGAATTCCCATAAGATGGAAAACTGGACTCTCCCGTCCAGGTAAAACACCAAGTAGCCTGGGGTTGTTCGCCTAAGTCTCCTAGGTTCCAGTGGTTGATAAGTGTCTATCAGGCATATGGATTAAGTAATTATATACCTCATACATATATATATATATATGTATAAATATGTATGTATGTATGTATGTATGTATGTATGTATGTATGTATGTATGTATGTATGTATGTATGTATGTATGTATGTATGTATATATATATATGTATATATGTGTAATGTATATACATGTAAGCAATTAATTATTATGTATAATAAGGTACAGTATAATATAGGTGAGTTGGGTGCTGATAACTGTAGGGCACCATCTTGTGCGACTGAGGAGTTTCTTGTCCCAATAGTCAAGGCGCTAGGTACACAAATGTCGGAGAAATAATCTGGATATCCAATTGATATCCTGCAGGAAGGGTCCACCCAGGTATCAGTTGTAGATATAGATACATATACATATGCATATCGCCCATAAATCCTAGCTAGCCTAGTTGTAAACCAACTTATCTACAGTATCTATGGGTCGCAGCCATGGCACTGGCCCAAAGAAGGTCACTGCCCCGCAGGCGACCTTAACATTTCTGAAACTGGGCGATAACTCAAACGGTAATCAAAAACCTCAAATTTGGAAGTACCGAAAAATTGTTGGACAAACCAAAATAACCCAAATCTTTATAAACCATGCTGGTGGATTTGTAAATTGTCGGAAGTCTCAGCTGCTGGCCATGAGAGGGAATGCATAGTCACCAGCTGGAAGGGACAATAACCTGAGCATTTTCGCTCAGCGAACTGAGAACCGTGGAGCCAATCACATCTGTGTTTCTTCAGATTCATTGATTTGCAATAGTTTTAAATAACCAACTCAATCAACAATAAATCAAACTTCAAGCTGGGCTTTCAGTTTGCAAGCTCTTCCACAGCGCAATCTCTGCATATATATATACATACATATACATATACATATACATATACATATACATATACATATACATATACATATACATATACATATACATATGCATATACATATACATATACATATACATATACATATACATATACATATGCATATACATATACATATACATATATATATATATTTATATATCAACATATGGTTTGAACAATATATGCGTAATATAATATAGAGTGTGTAAATGTATATATAATATATAATTTAATATAATATATAATATAATATGATATAATACAATACAATATAATAAAATATAATATAACATAGTATAGTATAACATAACATAATATAACATAATATAATATAATATAATATAGTATAATAAATTATAATACAACATAATAAGACATAACATAACATAACATAACATAACATAATATAATATAATAAATTATAATACAACATAATAAGACATAACATAATATAACATAACATAAACATAATATAATATAATAAATTATAATACAACATAATAAGACATAACATAACATAACATAACATAATATAATATAATATAATGTAATATAATATAAATATAATATAAACATAATATAAATATAATATAAATATAATATAATATAATATAATATATAATATAATATAATATATAATATATAATATAATATATAATATAATATAATATATAATATAATATAATATATAATATATTTCATATATATATATATCGTATATATATATAGATATATTATATAATTAATGTATATAGAGGTAGAATATATATATATGTATATTATATAATTAATGTATATAGAGGTAGATAGCAATGTATAGCAAAATATGGCAGCCACCCCCCAAGACTAGCCCCCCCACATCTGACATCTCTGCCACAGCACCCCGTGTGATAAAACGCATAGAGCTGCGCCAGCACCAGGGCAGTTCCAAGAGCCAAAGCCACCAGCCAGTCTGAGGCGGAAATCCTGAGCCAATAGACACCAGCCGTATGTAGATATATATATATATGTGTGTGTATGTGTATATTATATATAATTACGTATATATATATGTATGTGTTACATCAAAATAAAATGTGTTTACTGTAAATACCAGCAAATAATGCTAAAGGTAGGTTCTGGTGGGGTATATAACCAACCATATGGAGGTTTCCTAACAAGGGTACCCCCAAATCATCCAAAAATTAGACCATGTTTGTATTTAAGACCATGGTGACTTGGGGATCCCCTATTTTAGGAAACCAATCTTATCATTGTTGTGTTGTTTTCGATACAAGTGTGTCTGAAAATGAGATGGACCTCCAAATCTGGAGCAATTCTAATACTGGCGAAAATGCTGCTGAACCTGGCTAGGGGAAGCCACTGTTCAGACAAAGCCACTTATCCTATAACTGAAAAACTTAACGTGGTAAAAGTTTAACTGTTCCTGGGTTGGTAAAAGTTTAACTGTTCCTGGGTTACGCGGTGAAAAATGATGTAAACCCCCCAAAAACACTAAAAATCAAAGCGCGTGGCTCCAAATTCATCCAGTGAAGTAAGTGGCTACTAGTCTGGCATGCCTCCAATATATGATCTCCATAACATGTTTGCTCCGAGCACTTTTAAATCCAACATTCAATGTGATTTCTTTATGGAAATGTTCTTCAATCATGAAAAATCCGCCATTCGGGGGTCGACATCGTTGACCCTTTTCCGGCTATGATGATGAAGGTTACACAGCTCCGGAAATGTCCCAGTTATCAGGAGGCAACCAACTACTGATAAACTACGACTGGCTGCTGACACAATCTGATTGGTGTCAATTTGACGGAAAAAAAAAGACTTGTTTCAATGGTGTCAATCATTCACAGGGAAGGTCGGTCAGAGCATCAAACATGTCAAAGCAAGCAAACGGATTGAACCGCCTTTACCATATACCAGGACCGTTGCGGAATCAATGCCAGCCATGACACCTCCTCTTGTACTGGAAAGCTCCGCCTGGACGATCAAAATCCCGATCCATGGCAGCCGGAAAAAACCTCCATTTATATAGATGGATTTTCCAGGAAATAACCCATCCAGCTATTGGGGATCTACCATGAAAACCCCATAGTATATATACAAATATACAAATATATATATATATATATATTATATATATATGTATATATATATATACGTATTGATCCATCCCTTCCCCAGAAAATCTTTAAAAGCCTGCATCCGCTCCGATCCCCAGTGAGGATGCCATGCACAGCGCGAAGAGTAACAGGATCACCAGGATCACCCCAGCGATCCTCGGGGCGAGAGCATGCCATGGTTAAAATATGGCCAGGGAACTCATAGGTCATCTACAAATGGGTTATAGATGTTGTATCGTTCTAGTGATTCTAGTGGATATATTTCCCTCGGGCCCCCATGTCAACAGTTCAACTTGAACTGTTAATGATTCATCAGGGGATCTGAAAGAAAACAAACAGGATTTTGACGGGCATTCCTCGAATTTTATGCAGCAGCAATACCAGAATGACCTGCACTATCTCATTATATCTCATTAATTGGGTTGCATCGACTAGATATGTATGGTTTCAATGTCCATACCCAATGACATACCATAAAATTGTTGACTTCATACTTTACAGTGGGGGGTGCACGTTTCAATCGTCTCAGAAATTTTGTTCACCCCAAGCCCTGCCGCCACACATGCCACGATTTCCAAAGATCGAGCCGCAAAGCCCCTGCTGCATGCTTGGATGCCAAGGTTGTGCCTTGAGACCTCAGAATCCAAAGGATCATGAAAATGGGTGTAGACCCAAAGCGTACAAATCACGAGGAAAATGATGATGAACCGTCAAATCTTAGGGTACCCCATTTTCACTAAGTCCAACTCTCAAATCTCATTGTCCAGCCCTGCAACCACAGAACAGAGTAACCCTGGTCACCTTTCTCGATGTTGATCTATAGCGGTGTTTGTGCTCACGTCTTTCTACGGAACATCAACATGAAATTCGAGTAAAGCCCTGACCACCAGACGGGTGTGTGTGACGAGCACACCACACCCTTTCTGCACATCATGACTTTGGCTATGCCGTTTGCCCTAACTGTTGCATGACTTAGGGGTTGTCTCAAAATGGGCCCCTAAGATCCAGAGGCTAAGATTCATTATCCCATTGAAAAATAGCCCGAAAATGCACAATTGTGTGGTACAAATTGCTGGTGTTTACCAGTTTACCACCCAGCCACAACAGAATCAACAGAAACCCTGTCTCTAAATTGACCCAGCTGACACGTGGGCATTCTGCGCGATAATCTGACGCTGCTGTGCCTTGGTTTGGCAATGTTTGCCACCACCTGACCTGCCAAAATGTGTAGGATACATGCCGAAAATAGTTGGCCACTTTTACAATATGGATCAATATGGATCAATATGGATCAACTTGGTGATATGTAAGTTGCCAATGTTTGTTCAGTTTAAATGAAAACTTCAAAATATCATTATGGATCGTTGCGTTCCCAAGCAATAACTGCTGGGTTTTCCAAGTTGCAACTTCTGCTTGAAGCAATCGTAGTTGCAGCGATTCACCGCCTCCAATGGGTGTTCTGTTGAACAAAGCAAAAAAAAACCTTGGTAGTTTCACATCCCTAAATCATATTGAATTATAAAGTGTGATGGTCAACTGGATGTACTCCACTCGTTCCATCTGGTTTCATAAAGCTGCGGCTTCAGGGGCGCAAAATTTTGGAACAGCCAAGGTGCCGCTGTTGAACTGCCTTGAAGGTTGGCTATGCCTTGGTGAAAGTCGCAGACATGGCCTGATCTTCCCGTCCCCCAAAAATAAAAGAACATGAGTCCAAAAATAGTGTCTGTGTTTATGAAAAAATAATATGTGTATATACCGATATACCTATGTATGTGTATGTATATCTATACTTAGATGTGTGTTTACAGGTGAATCTATATTAAGATGTTCATGCTTCTACTTGTAAACACATTTAAATGTGCTTCCCCCCGCTGTTCGGTTTTCCCCCGCCATGCATACCATGCCATGCCATATACCATACATACCATTGCATTGCATTGCATTGCATGGCATTGCATTATATCACGCTACATCACATTACATTGCATTGCATTACGTGGCATTACATGTTTTTAATGACATTCAACATGTAAATGTACATGTATCTATGTACTAGTAATTACTAGTATAAATATATATATATATATGGGGACCCTACAAAATACACCAGAATCACTAAGTGACACGTTAAAGTGGCCAATACGTGAGATGGCTAAGTTCGGGTCAATTTTTTTGGTGAAGTTCTCCCAAAAGACCAGTTGAAGTTGCTGTTGGGCTGCAAACTTGGATGCTCATACGGCTCCAAGCTCAAGCGATCCTTGTGGGGATTTTCTCAGCTGGTCACTTAAAATGCTGACATTGAGCAGTGAGCAGGGGAGGATACTTTAAAAGGCTGGTCATCAATCTATCACATTGATCGAAATGATATGAAATACTATGAAACTATAGCGTATTCCTGATTCTGTACAGAAACTCCAGTGAACCTTATCAATCTGCTGAGAAATTGGTTGAAAATCCAGTGGAGCTTCTCACAGTTCGTTCCAAGGCATGTTTGGTTGATAACGCAGAACAACCAAGAGAGAACATATCAAACATCTGTGGATAGCTTTGCAAATCTTTGCAGCTTTGGATCTTGCAGCAAGACAACGGGCGAAGGGTCGTCCGAGCATGTTTCCGCGACCTTTCGCTAAGGGGACTTATTCACTAAACCAAAGCGAACTGTTTAAAGACATCCACAGGCACCTAGACAAATGTGAGAAACAATTGGAGGGTGAAAGTCTGGTAAATGTCTTGCCCGATAGTGTGGTAAAGCCACTACACCGAAGAAGAATAAAGCTGCAATCCAAGATGGTCTATACCACTTCCAGTCCAGTAGAATTGAAGAAGAATGAGAATATTGGAGGTAATTTACAATGGTTTCCACAAGGCACTCCTTTCACCAGCCAGCTGCCCTGCCTCCGCCAAGCCCAAGTCCAAGAAAGCTGCAAGGACCAGGGCGCGCTGCAAGTTCCAGCGCATGTTCGGTATCTGAAATGCCCAGCTTGGAGCCACTGCGGCGAGCCAAATGGCCATTGCAACCAGGAACAAGACATCGGTGGCCCAAAAACGACTCATGTGGGTAAAACAATGTCATGTTTACCATCCCCCAGTCATCACCATAAATAATAGGTGGTATGGTTACCTTTCCCAGTCATGGCTGGTTTATTGTTGTTTTACCACGGTTTTACCCTTAAGGTGCTTGGTTTTAGACCCACGGTGCCATGGTGCCATGGTGCCATTGGGTGTCTCCACATGGATCTATCGTCGCCATCTGAGAGCGTCCCACGTGCAGCTACGCTCTCGAAAGGCATAGTGCTCAGCACGCTCACAGCACCTCGGCATCACGGAATGACATGGGTCATGACTGATGTCCCCATGGGTCACATCACCCAACCATGAATGGTATATGGTCTATAATGGCTACTATAAGGTGATGTTCAATATTCCCGAAATGGGACAGTTACAAACCCCTGAATGAGGACCAACAAAGGCGCAAAAAAAAAACCTTGGGCGCGGTTCGAAAATCGACCATGAATCGCGATTCTGTCACTGAATATTGAATGTGCTAAACTTGGCTCTAAAAGTTTGATCCGAGACTTGCCCCTCACGTGGCGGTCACAAATTGATCATTTCTAGAACATCTCCAGACTTCTCCAGTGCCAAGAGACAGCCTAAGGTTCGCCAAAAGAGACCCTGGAGAAAGCCCAAACTCTCCAAACGAAACCTGAACCAAGGCTGTCGTAGACATCAACCCAAACGCCCTGGGAAGGATCAAAAACAGGCCATAGCTGGCGGCTAACCTCTGAAGCAGTGCTTCACCCGCAAAAGCTGCAACCTGCCATGGCGTCAACCGAACAGGTTTTGAGATGCACCGATGCACCTCTTTTAGAATCACTTGGTGCAGACTCAACTGAATCAATGGTGCTGAGAAAGTCATGTCGGCCAGGCAAAGTCAGAGCTTCCTGCTCGGACCTCAAAAACTACGATCATGGAATCATGGCAGCTAAGAATTGGCTGATGTTTCCAATGTTTCCATGGCTCCCATGCGTCATGTGCAACGAGACAGAGGAACTGAGGAACCAAGGGCCCTGCTATGACAGGTGCGATGCCGACAAACAGCCCCTGACATCGTCCGGAGTTGCGATCGAATTCTTCCATAGATCCTATTGGTCACCAATCACCAATCGGGCTCAGCCACCAAGATTTTTCTGGGGCAGGATGACAGGTTAAAGATGGGATGTCAATTCCACTCAAATCCATCTCGCCTTGACTCCATTCTTTTGCAAGATGGAGAGGAGCCCATCCACCAAGCCACTGTACTGGTAGCTGGAGCCTATGATCATTCAAGATCTACTTATCAATGGCGCAAATTCCAGTCACGAGATGCCGCCGTGTGGCTGGCAAAGCTTTGGGCAGATGCTTGTAGTCGGCTCTTCACCTTAAATCTTGGACAATAGGCTGGGCCACACCAAATTCAATGCTTGATCATCAGACTCCACATAAATATTGGAAGTTTGGCGTATCCGACACATCCAGCCTTTTTTTTGGAGGGACCCATTTAAAAGCAGCTGAAAATTTGGTGCTTAGTAACAAACACAAAAATGCGTGTGACTGCCAACCAAACTAGGAACATAGGGCATATAACCACTAACAACTTAAGGCAATCTGACACAGCTGAGTTTTAGGGGCGTGGCAAGCTCCACAGGATAGAACCTCGCCACTTTCATAGGAAAAAAAACACAAAAAAATCGTCACACTTGGGTCTCAACATGTTTTCGAGATGGGCTCCAGGTGTCTTCTAACTCCACAAGAAATTCATCAATGATGTGGCATTTCTGTTGGTACATTACATATAGCATAAATGATACGTTGGAAACCACAAATGGAGTCCCCAAAAAAAAACCCTTGCTTCCCCCCATGGAACCACTCAGCACCAGACAGGACAGTCGTTAGAAGCTCACCTGCCAGGAAACCATGGGACCAATGGTAGTTTCCACAAAAGATGCCCCAAAGGTCCGCAAGATTAATGTTTACAAACCCAGATATGGGCAGCTATGAAGTTTTACATATGTATATGAATATTTGCAATAATATATATATATATATATGTATACATATATCAAATATATTTAATATAACATATATATACATATATATCATATAGTATATATATATATTACATATATATAATATAATATCTATTTATATATATATATTCTATAATATCTATTTTTATATATATAATATATAATATCTATTTATATATATAATATAATATTTATATATATATACTAAATATATATATATATTATATTATATTATATTAAATTATATTATATTATATTATACATATGATAGTTATGTAAAAGAAATACTATTATATCATATGTATATATATATATTATTGAATATATATATATATTATTGAATATATATATATATATATATTTATATATTAATATATAATATATAATATATAATATACAATATATAATATATAATATATCATATATAATATATAATATATAATATATAATATATCATATATCATATATAATATATAATATATAATATATATAATATATAATATATAATATAATATTTAATATATAATATATAATATACAATATATAATATTTAATATATAATATATAATATATAATATTTAATATATAATATATAATATATATGTATAATATAATATAATATAATATAATATAATATAATATAATATAATATAATATAATATATATATATATATATTTATGTCAACAAATTTTCAACCATATGTCCAGGCCCCGCCATTTTTTCTCTCCACTCAAAGCACATAGTCCGCGAAGGGCGGATGCGCCAGGAGTTCTGCCGGTCCCATTGGTAGGGCACCACTGTCTCGGTCCTTCGGCTCAGGAAAGCTGGTGGTGAGGTTCATGCCACCCAAGCCCACACGGAGCCTGGCAGCTCAAACTTCGGTGGTGGGTTGGAGATCTGGGTTGGAGATCTCTAGCCCGAAAAAATGGGGAAATCACCCAACTTTGGAAGTGGAGTTGCTTCGTTGTCCCATGGACATGTTGTGAAATGTTCTAATAGTTCCTATTCAATCACCCCATCAAAATATCATAGTCATAATTGATCCCACAAAATCCAGGTGATCCACATTTTTTTTGTATCCCACGGAACCACCATTAATACCCACCATTGTTATCCCATCATATCCCCTGAAAAAACAATCATGGGATCCCCAGCATTTGCCTGGCCATGGGAGACGGCCCGACCACCACCGGCTTCAAGCCGTTCCAGAGCCGGCGGTGGGAGACGGGCTCCGTCAGCAAGGCCGCACCCAGCAGACCAGCCATGAGGCGCATGAAGTGCCGCAGGTCCAGTGAGAGGCCTTGAACTCCTAGGGCCTTGGAGGTTTGGCCACGGAAAACTGCTGGTTTCTGGCAGTTTCTGGTTGTTTTTCTGATGATTTACACCAGAAAAATTGAGGTTGGGAAAAGTGTGATGATCAAACGTGAAGTTGAAGGGGATTTAGAGCTGATTTAGAGTGATGATAGTGAAGTTAGTTTATAGCTCCATTGATCTCCATTGTATCTAGTGTTCATTATACTTATAGCTATATGCAATGGGGTTCATGAACCAACTTACAACTGGGTGGCCCAGGAGTTCTACAAGATGGTGCCCCCCATGTAGATAGTTGAGTCGGTTTATGTTCGTAGGTGAACTGTGGGGTTTATGGTAGATACATCCAGCTGGTTCGATGGCTTCAAGGAACTTAATCTCATGGAAAAATGAATCTCACATTGAATCTTGAGAAAAAATATTTTAATAAAAATTCAAGCCCTCGGTTTTTGGGGCCAAAAAGGGAATGCTTGAAACCTAATGGAAGAGTGTTGTGAACCCCGAAAGTCCAGGCTACTGTAGCCACACTTCATTCCCCACAACTCATCTTGTCAAAATCAAGAATCACCGGAGATCTTCACAGCAAGTGGAGCACTTGGTGCGAATCAAGTGGCTTTGGCGCGCAATTCCAACCATCGTTTCTCCACTTCACGCCTCTCGGTGCAAGTCCAGGGCCCAAAGCTTCGATTTTCCCCAGCTGCGATGTGAACCATGCCTCAGTTGAAACCCGCGGGTTTCGCGTACCCCGAGGGGGCAGATTCCGCATAAAGTTGGATCCCAGAGGCGATGTGCGGAGCACAGCTGAGTAAATTGTCCAGCATCAACAGCAAGCTCCACCTGGCGGACATGGTGTGTCTAAACAATAGGATACCCATGGAGACCCCAAATCCTCCTGGTTTATGATCGTTTTTCCTACTTTAATAGCCACTTAACCGAATCATACCGAATCTTAGGTTGTTTAATGTTGTTTAATTTTGTACTGTTGGTATACCCTGTACATCCCCGTACCCAGTACTATGGTGTGGTTTCTGTGACAAGCGAAGGGCTGACTCTACGACAAGCTGAGGGCTCACTCTGAGACAAGCTAAGAGACAAGCTGAGGGCTCACTCTGGTGACAAGCTAAGAAGGGCTGTCTCTATTCAAGCCAGCACTCATCCAGAGTCACTGTAGTAGCTCAGTTCAGGCTTTAGATGGCTTGAAGGCTGAGTTCCCAGAATTCCAGTTTGGGGCTATAGATTAATCATAATTAATCATAATCCTCCACTTCCCCAAATGAAGGCGATTTGGGTCAGCTGCCGGATGCCTTGCCTCGACGCATAGGATATCTGGTCTGGGAGCAGAACGAGCTTCAGCGCCACCATTCTGGCGGAGAAAACGACGATTTCTTAGCACCCTCCGACATGAGGAAAACATGCATACCTGGCATAACCATTGCAACCAACTGAAGATTCACCTCAAAACAGTCTCAAGCAACAATCTGAACCAAAAATGATGCACCAAAGAAAAACAAAATTGGTTTTAGACACTTCAAATACATTTAAACCACCATCCCATGTTTCCCGGCAACTTCAATCAGGTCTTCGCCTCCCTTTGACCCTCCGTCTCAAAGCCCAAGTACAGGCGTCCAGCGACCCTGTCCGCCGGTTCTCTTTGAAAATGCGTTTTCCTTGTGATATTTGGTGATCATGATCATACCATTGACATACCATTGACATCTATTCATTTATATTCATTTACCATTGAATAGATATGATCTAAAACCATCGATCACCTGCAGTACACCTGCAGTGTACAGGTGAAGATCGAGCCAGACTTGCGCTTCACACTTGCAATCTAAAGCGATTTCTGTTGGACCCTGGCCCCTCCTCTGGTCTGCCAAGCTGAATTCAATCACCTGAGAGGAAGACTTGAAGACAGCTTGAGGGGTCAATAGGCTGGGGTTGAGGGAAGAAACTCTTCCAACATGGAAATCGCAGCGCAGGAATAGAACTAACTGAACTAACCATTCAAAAACATTCAAAAACAAAGTACTTGGACTTGGAACCTGCAAGGAATCCAACAGCTGTTGAAACCACAGTGACACCACTCAGAGTTCAAGCCGGGAGACTCGTACAATATTCAAGCGCACCGTCTCCCTTTGGCCTCTCAGGTCCATGAGGTCCATGTGCAGCCCTGATAAATGATGAACATGTCCTATACGTCGATGTTATGAGAATGGCCCTGATAATATGTGTGGATCTGTGTATCAATCTGAACGATCATGAGAATATTGATGATAATGATTTCATGTTATATCAATATGCTTTAGTTGTGGTGTCTATGCAGGTTGAGTTCTTTCTACCAATGGCAAGACTTCCAGAGTCGTTTCCCTCCCACCTGCAGCTGTGGCTGGCGCGGCACCTGCAATGGCGACGTGTAACATGTGTGACCCCTACCAACTGGTTGGGGGTCATGGCCAGTATCCAACTAAGTCTGTCTGAAACTGGGGATATATCTCCAAAAAATTGCCTCTTCAATAAGTCGGTGATACAATAGACGTCTTAAGGGCTGCCCTAGTTTCACCCATCCCCGCCATCCCCTGAAGCCTTGCCTGCGGCTCCACCAGCTGGGCCCTGCATCACTTGGTTAATCAGCTGATGTACCACGCCCGCCACCTGTTGCGCCGTGTTGGACGCGATGGCCGTGGCTACCGGTGGCGCTACAGGCAGCGCCGCACCGGCCACGCCCGCGACGCCCGCCACGCCCGCGGCGGGGGGGTTGGGCATCGGCAGGACGCCCAAGAACTGCGCGGGGAGGGTGCCTGGCGATTTACGAATATGGCTATGAGTCAAAACCCTGGCACCCTAGGTCCCCTAAAATAACTAAAATAGCGGTTAATGAATGTGTCTTCCTCCAAATATGGGCATAATAAATAGGTTTTGACTCATCCCCAGGATATTAAAGTAAACCTGATGATGATTTGGATACATGCATATCCAATTACAGTGCATTGCATTACACTACATTAAATACATATGGGGGATCAAAACCATGTGTTTCAATACTAAAATATACTAAAATGATCTATAATTTGGATGATTTGGGGGGTCTCCCCATTTTAGGAAACCTCCATGTGCTTGGTCCAGTTTTCATCTCCCCATGTCTCTGCGCCTGGCATATTCTGCACGCCTGGCGCCTGCGCCGCAAAGGCTGGCGCCGCCACGGCCGCCGGCACGGCGGTGCCGGGACCCAGGGCGGCAACCGCTGGGGCAGGGCCAGGGCCCAGTAGGGGCATCGTCACTGGCCCCTGAATTTCCACAGGAAGTGGTTTTTCCGGGAAATCACCTGAACCTTCAACCTGAACCAACCACATCAAACGATAGTCGTGTAAGTAAGAATATGGGCACAAAAAATTGAATGTTTCCATGCTAAAGTTGCTAAACATGGACAGAACATCGACATCTGCGCCGTCCCAGGGATTGAATGCTGATCCACAGCCCCTGGTCCTGGAATGGTGCGGGCGTTACCCCATTGCCAGGAGGAGGTGGTGGCGGCTGCGTCGGCGGTGGTGGAATCACCTCAGATGGAACATGTGATCTGCAGCAAGGGGCTCCTGCTAGTCAAAAATAGGTTTACCGTATATACACCTAATCCATTGGGATTGCCGTACTATATAATAGGAATATATGGGGTTATATGGGGTTATATGGGATTATCATAGAGTGGCCCTCCGGCACCCTTCGCCAGGGAGCAGAAACCGCCGGCATTGCAAAAGACTGTGTCTCCACGGACATGACCTTGGACTGCCACAAAACAAAACATTTGCTCTCTGGTAATTTACTATAACTAATAAAAATGGCCCATTTATAGATGATTTACCTATTGAAAATGCTGATGTTCAACAGCTATGTTAAATACAGTAACCAGAGGGTAAACATCTGCTGGATGAACCCATGGGAAAATATACGAAAAAATGTGGCCAAATCGGCAAATCCAGGTGACATCAAGACCATCCAAGTTAATTGGCAGCTCATCTTGTCCCATTGCCAGGCATTCGCGTGCCAGTTGGCACCACTTCTGATGTCGCAACTGTGTTTCCAGTCGATTTCGTAAGGTGCACCAAAGATCGCAAATCTCCTGAGCCGAGCCACGAATGGATAGGGACACCCATAATACTTTGAGAAAAAAAACACGTGTTGGGATCGTAACAGATCTTTCCGATCCACAACCCGTTTGCAGGATCATACCACTGTACTTGAAAATGCGCTG
>CAMXCT020002446.1:80000-82500 GCA_947184155.2 Cladocopium goreaui
GAAAACCCAGATGATGGAGAAAAAACATCTTCAACATAGCTCTGCTTCTCAAGGTGCGCCTGAGGCATCATCTATCCTGGCATGAAATCAGCAGCTTTGGACCCAAAAATCGGCTACCCGGCTATCCCCAAAATCCAGTGGTTTATCAAGGCTTATCGTCATGGTTCCTCATCAAAGTTGCCAGTGACTTGGGAGTATTATCCCACGAATGACACACAAGCGTTGCATGGTGTCCTTGGGCGGACATTGCGTTCTGAATCAGCTGCTTCCTGGTGACGCTTTGGCAGTCTCATGGCCTATGCTGTGCAATCACTTGGGCCTTGGGTCTTCGTCAAGATTGGATGCCCAATGATACCCAAGAAAATACCGAAAACTGGGTGTTGAATTTTGATCTATGTGAATATTCATAGCTGCTATAGCTGTTTTTGGATAGAAATTTGGGATGTCGGGATCCCATTCCCTGACCTCCATTGATCCCGTCCTCTGGTTGTTCCTTTCGCTTGTTGCTGGAAGCAGCCCCATCCGCCATGACCGCAGCACTTCTCAAGCGCTTAGACGAACAAACTGGGAAATTCCAACTACACATCCCAAAAGAGGCCCTCAGCCTGGCAGATGTGCAGATCTCTACTGCTGGTGTAGCCCTTGAAAAAGCTTCGCATGCCAGGTGTCTCACAATTTGGAGGCGTACAGTATTTTTATGTGCAGAGGAGTCCAGTTGCAGCTGCCGTTGACATTGACTCTCTGAGATGCTGTTGTAATTTCCGTCTGTCTCCATTGAATTCAGAGCTCAAGTATCCTGCGAGACTGAACCTGGAAGCCTGAAAGCCTGCCCAATGGGCTTATCTCAGACTTCCAAATCCTCATCTCCAATGGTGTTTCATCATTTTCCATAATTTGTTCATCATTTTCCATCAATTTTCCATCATCTTCCCATCTTCCCCCCAATTCAAAAGGCCAAAAAATGGGGGCCTTTTTCTCCGCGTGCCTGCAGTGATACTCGCTGCCACCTCCAAAGGGCTGGGCCTCGGAACAGTGCTGGAAATGTACTGTCAGTTCTGTCATTTTCTCATGGCTGAATCCGATAGTAAAAAGGAGTACCCTCTGGTTATGTCAACAGTTAGCTATTGAAAATGGCCATAGAAATAGTGAGTTTTCCCGGTGGAAAAATGGTGGATCTTTCCATA
The DNA here is from genome assembly GCA_947184155.2 of Cladocopium goreaui. Taxonomy (NCBI): domain Eukaryota; class Dinophyceae; order Suessiales; family Symbiodiniaceae; genus Cladocopium; species Cladocopium goreaui. Next base: position 81,185 of record CAMXCT020002446.1, read on the forward strand.
GTTATGTTAAATTACCAGAGGGTATTTCAGACACAATTTTACCATATTTTACCAGCTGAAAAAGTACTACACAGATAAATCAGATAACTAAAGAGCCAGGGAATTGCTTTACAGTACTATACTTATTCTTGGTCTGTCTCAATTTACACAATGACTCATGCGAATGCTGGACCAAACAAATTTTGTATCATCATATCATCAGCCATCCTCCAGAAATCAGGTGTTTCTTGTCAGGAGGCTCTGAAGGAATCATTGGCTGCGGGGAATCATGGGCAGGGCTCATCACGAAAGTCAAGCGGTGCCGCAAATCTTTTGAATATGATCTATGTATGTGTCTTCTTTGCATCGGTTATAGGCTGTATATATATATAGGCATCAGTTTTAAGTGTATGAGTTGATCTATGATAGATGCACATGAGCCTCACATGTGGTAGCCTCCAGGTCTCACCCCTCAGTTTCCAGGGGTTCAGAATCGACTCGATCTTCTTGAACCAATGTTGTTGTTGCGAAGGCTGTTCAAAAGTATGATCCCCATGTGTTCACTGGTGACCATCTGTTGGGTTCAAGCGCGGCAAGCGTTTTTGGACCAGCTGATTTCAAGGATTTAGTGCAGATTCAGCGAATGACCCTCATGACCAGTGAGCAACAATCCATTTGACTCTCCATCAGAAAGTAAACTGTCACCAAAGCAGAAAGCGGAAGATCACTCAATTTTCCCCCGCTTCCCGCATTGATCCCTTGTGTTGTGACTGCATGGCAGTCGCAAAAAGGTCACAATGACATCCCCCTGCCAGGCTCTGGCTTCCCCGAAAAAAAACAACAAGGAGTGGCGTCAGCTGGTCAGGGCTCAAGTGGAGTACCAAAAAAACACATCACACCATTGGCATTGTTCGCATTAAGCCATTCAAATCGTGGCTTTGAAAATATGTGAAATCCCACTTTTCCGTTGGTTTTTCTCATTTATAAATGGGTCAAATCATCCATGTCCCTGTTTTATCTTGTTTTTAATCTCCTTTGAGCCATTCCCAGCTCACCCAAAGTAGATCTTCTCCTTCTTCCGCTTCTTCTGCGGCGTGTACCTTGGCTGGTTGCAGTTGATCCCAGTTGCCACCTCCAGCTCCAGATCTCTGAGGTCTCGGGCAAGTCATCGTTCTTATCAGCGTACCGTCGGCCATGAGGAAGTCTGGCCATGAAAAAGAGTGGCTATCAGGGAGAAGAAACACGACCTCTCTTCAGCTCTTTTTTGAGGATCAATTTCAGTAATTATATGACATATGAAAAACGGCGTGATGAATGGAGGCTTCTCCGCCTGAAAA
>CAMXCT020002446.1:87500-155000 GCA_947184155.2 Cladocopium goreaui
TGTTCCTAGATGTCCATCTCTCCAACAATGTCCAGAAAAACACAATTGCTGTTGCAACGAATCATATCGTCCCGATTTTAGATTCTTCAAGTCATTATATAATTTCGTTGTGTCCGAAAGTAGGGTACCCACAAATTCATTGCTTAACCATAGTTATCCATATTAGAATGGCCATTTGGGAAGGTATTACCCCATTTTCAGACACACCCAAATATCATATTGGTCAATGAAACATGGATACCCATTATAACAACCCAAAAGATGCCGAAAAAGTCTTTCCACGATGTTAGTTCGATGATGCTCCCTCCAATAACCTCCAGGTGTCCAACTTTTCACGCACTCTTGAGGGGTCGCCGGGTCGCTATGGTGACTGCGGTTTATTGCGGTGACTGTTGTGTCTGCCAAACTGTAACCATACTAGTATGTACTATTGTATAGTAAAGTATAGTAAATATGTAATATCATGGGATATTCAATATACTTTAGTAATTGTAGATATAGTAATTGTACTACTTTTTTTTACTGGAATATTCATGGGATACCCATGAATATGGAACGGTCACTCGGAACCGTAACTCGGATCGCCCAGGTGCTGATACAGCCGCGTGCGATCTGTCTCAGCCTAAGTCATGGTCTAATCACTGGATGATTTGGGGGAATATTTTAGGAAACCTCCGCAGATAGCATATTAATACATTATGTTATATACATACATATATACATATGTATATATATAATATAATATATATAATATATATTTAAATACATGAGTTGATTAGGACTATATTAAATTCGCCATGTTTTTGTCGATTCATCAGATGGAGGTTTCAGCAGCATGTGGTGGAGATGGTGGTAAGCTCTTTCGCAATGAAAAAATAAGTAATGACAAGAGGAAGAAGCAGGCGTAAACAATGGCCATAATGATGACAATAAAAATGATGATTACAATACTGCTGATAATAGTGATAATGAAATGACAGCAAGAAGAAGAATAAGTGCTAGTATCATAAATGTATTTAATACAAAAGAACATTATTTTACTAATCAACCATACTTGTTTTTGCTGACGTCGTCCGATACGGCCTCGGGGAATTCATGCATTTTTGTACGATGCACGTGATCATGGGGTTGGGTCTGGGGTGGGGCTGCAATGACGTTGTGATGTGATGTAAGACATGTTGTGATGTTACGCCAGAGATGGGGTTGGGTCTGGGGTGGGGTTGCAATGACGTTGTGATGTGATGTAAGACATGTTGTGATGTTACGCCAGAGATGGGGTTGGGTCTGGGGTGGGGCTGCAATGACATTGTGATGTGATGTAAGACATGTTGTGATCTTACGCCAGAGATGGGGTTGGGTCTGGGGTGGGGCTGCAATGATGTTGTGATGTGATGTAACACATGTTGTGATGTTACTCCAGAGATGGGGTTGGGTCTGGGGTGGGGCTGCAATGACGTTGTGATGTGATGTAAGACATGTTGTGATGTTACGCCAGAGATGGGGTTGGGTCTGGGGTGGGGCTGCAATGACGTTGTGATGTGATGTAACACATGTGGTGATGTGATGTAAGACGTCTAGATATTTCTGATTGTCTGGAATTTATGAATATGTATATACATATATATATATATGTGCATGTGCGTGTTTGTCAAGTCACATATATATATATATATATACATTTATATATGTATATAAGAATCAGTGTACATGTCCAAGTATGCAAGGTATGTGTCTATGTCTGGTCTATCATGTATGCAACACGATCCTAACATAGTCCTGGCTTCCATGCGGTTTTTTTTCGTTGTTTTGCACATGGACGTGTAAAACCCATTGTGAATAGCACAAAATGGACACAAAGTGCTGTAAAACGTAAGGCATTTGAACATGGCGCAAAATCCATGGTGAGAGAAAGTGCCATAGGGGTTGTCGAAATAGCAAGTTGTTTGTTGTCAAAACAAGCAAAATCAGCGGGACCGCAACGGACGACGTTACCTTGTTTTTGGCATGTTGCTGATCTGCCGTTGTTGACATGTCGCACACGCTCGTGTATGCTCAACAAGGGGGGTGGGAAAGGGCTTCGCTTAGTGCGGTCAATCCGCACTTGCTTAGTGCGGTGAAAAAAGGAATGGATGAGCCGGTGACGGATTGCACTTAAAACATGAAAATCATAAATTCCTAATGTTTTTTAGCACTTGAACAGGCGAAACACATTTTTTTTAACTTGAGTCACACGCCTGCCATTCGAAATGGATGTCCATGTTGCAAACTTTTTTGAACAAGTCCCACAAATACCAGTTTTTTGTCTCTTAGCCTCGAGATCTCAATTTCAGATTTGTCACCCTTACAAGGGCGGGGAGTCAACTGGTTGCCTTGTTTTTGGTGATAAACTTGTCTAAGAAAGACAGGTTGGATGGCTAAACAGTCAATGATTAACCGGTATCGATGAGGTGTTGGTGGTGCAATGTTTTGATGGTTCGTCCAAATCAGCTATCCATGCCAGTTGAGAGCAAGACATTCTCGATGGGAACTGAAGCGGCCAAATGCTGCAGTCTGACCTGCAAGCGCGTGTTTATTGGTATGTCTGGCAATGCCATTGAAACATAATTAAAGGACCGGATAACCCCACAACACAATTTCCTCCAATAATAAGCACCAAATGTTGTAGCGGGGATGGGGAAGGAAGGAAAAACAAAGGAGGTGGTGGAGGATCGAGAAGTAAAACAAAATTGTGTGTGACAAAGTTGTATGTGAAAGCTGGTGTGTGACAAAGAAAGATGGTGTCTGGTGTGTTTTTGTGTGTTTTTGTGTGTTTTTGTGTGTTTTTGTGTGTTTTTGTGTGTTTTTGTGTGTTTTTGTGTGTTTTTGTGTGTTTTTGTGTGTTTTTGTATGTTTTTGTGTTTTTGTGTGTTTTTGTGTGTTTTTGTGTGTTTTTGTGTGTTTTTGTGTGGTTTTGTGTGGTTTTGTGTGGTTTTGTGTGTTTTTGTGTGTTTTTGTGGTTTTGTGTGTTTTTGTGTGTTTTTGTGTGTTTTTGTGTGTTTGTGTGTTTTTGTGTGTTTGTGTGTTTTTGTGTGTTTTTGTGTGTTTTTGTGTGTTTTTGTGTGTTTTTGTGTGTTTTTGTGTGTTTTTGTGTGTTTTTGTGCGTTTTTGTGTGTTTTTGTGCGTTTTTGTGCGTTTTTGTGTGTTTTTGCGTGTTTTTGTGTGTTTTTGTGTGTTTTTGTGTGTTTGTGTGTGTTTGTGTGTTTTTGTGTGTGTGTGTGTGTGCGTGTGTTTTGCTCACACACCTTTTCAACTGCAAAGGTCTTGTGCCAGCCTCAGCAAATTTGCCGGTTCCAGAGGAATCTTTGGCTGAACCTTTGTACATTTGCCTCTCAGTTATCTTCTCGATTTGTGCCGGTCATGGCTCATCCACTGAAGAGAAGAAGGAGAAATTCATCCAAAGGAGAAAAATGTTGTCAAGCTTTAATGTCACGTCGTGGTGCTGGATGGCGCAATCGATGTTTCAGCAGTGGATGTTCGAAGCAGCATTAAGAGGTTCTCCTCCAGTGCCTCCTCTGCTTCAGGTTCAATCACAGTGGTCTCTGTGTCGCAATGATATCCCGGCAGTCGCAAGCTGTCTGCACGCATGAGCCATAACACATTCAAATTTTGTTTGAGAGTATTTGGAACTTCCCAAACAGGTTTTGGCTTGCAATGATCTTGAGTGATCAGCCATTGTACTGCGCAGGAGGAGGAAATCACAGCAGGTTGTACCTTAAGGATCGCCTGATAATGGCCAGCGGCGTCAATGCCCAAATGGGCCGCAGCCGCAATCAAAACATATTCTGCTGTTGCCTGGTGCAATGTATCCTCAACAAAGTGCGGGATTGCAATTCCAGTGTCAACATCAATGGCGCAACTGCTTTTCTCAATCTGTCCGGAGGTGGAGACCAGCCTATCCACGTGAATGCATATAATCTTGGCAGCCTGCAGCATTGCGGCTCTCATCCCATCAACCTGACACCAGTGCTGCAGCAAATCTTCAAGTGTGCAATTGGTCTGAAATGCAAGGTTTGCAGGGATTTGCAAGAACAATGGCATGCATGCTTGGCTTTGATCTGATACAATTGTGCCCGCGTCTGTTTCGCAACGTCGATGCCAGCTCATGTCAATTGCTGGTGATGAAACCCACTGCAGCAAAATGTGAACAAACTCGCTGCAGTCCTGCTGGGCAGGTGTGCGCCCCAAATCTTTGAGCAGGTGTGCAAACCAAGGAAGGTCAATCAATTGAACTTCATGATTCAAACTGTTTTGCAAAAGTTGCATCAAGTGCTCAAAGCGTGGTCCCCAGGAAGAGGCATCAGCAGGCTTCAGGCTAAGCAAAGCCCACAAAAGGCAATACAGCGTCACATTGGCAAAACACCAATTGCTATCATTTGCAAACGTCAGTGCAACAGCCAAATTGCACAGAGAGCAAATCTCAGACTCAGTCAAGCGGTGCCCCGGGTCTTGTTGTGGTTCTTGCCTTTCCCATGGCCCTTTGTCTTGGGCATCATGTTCCTTACCTGGGTGGCCAGGCTGCTCGGTTTGGGTGAGTGAGGTCGCAGTGTTGCTCCCATCAGCAGCCAGATGGAGGAGTGGCAAAGTTCCAACAGCAGCTCGGAGGGTCTGGCGCTCCTCATGTTGAGTTGAAGCTTCCAGGGCATCACTGTTTGGGCCTGGCTCGTCTGCAGGCTCTGGAACTTGAGCACCAGGCCAGGATCCCGGAAATCCTGGATCAGCTCCTCCAGGTGCTGCAGCATTTTCGGCATTGTGACAGACTTCTTCTTGTCCACTACCAGAGCCTTTTGTTCCGCATTCCAACGTAGGTACGGCCAGCTCAGATCCTCCAGCAGCAACCTCTTGTCCAGACAAGCCTGGAGGACTGGGTCCCCTTGCTTGCACTTCGAAACCTTGGTGGCACGGTTCAGCAAGTCTGTCAGCATCCATTGGCTCAGGTGCTGTCTCAGCGGGGTTTGGAGCTGCTGGGGTCCCTGTTGGCGTTGTTGCGTCCATTTCTTGGTCTCGGCAATGAGCCCCTGCAGTGTTCCCCCCTCCTCCGGCTGGAAGAAGAGGATAAAAGAGTCTGTGCTTTGCAAGACGCTCAAGCTGTGTTCTTGACGCAGAGCCATCAGCCCCAGAAGCTGAAGGTATCTCATCAGGTTGAACTGGGGGTCGTGCTCGGGCTGATCTGGATCTGCTTGTTGCCCCTTTTGTTGATCTGTGCGGCGCTGCTTCGGTGCTCTGGGATTTGGTGTCAGTGCCAGGCCCTTGTCCAAGATCGGCTGAAGAAACTGGAATGTGTCTCTGATCTGTCCCAAGGCTCCCTCGTCCCAACCACTCATGACCAAGTCGCCCTCCATTGAGGGCAGTACCAAGCAGAAGGGTGCACTGCAGCAGCACCGGGCAATTGCCACGTAGGTGGACTTGAACCAGTTCCAATCTCCCTGCTGCAGAGGCATCTGAAGGTGTCAGAGCTGGCAAGTTGAAAATTTGTCCACATAACGTGCAGCAGTGGTCAGGCTGAATCTCATGCATCAAGATTGGGAACAGTGCTTCATTGTAAAAATCAGCAAAGCGGTGACCAATGACATGGGCCTCATGGAGGTGTCTGCACAGCAACCCTGGATGATGTTCTTGGCCGCACAGAACACACCAGGAGCGCAGGATCTGCTTCATGGCCTGGTCAGTCCACAAGTCTGAAAATGAGCGGTCAATGAAAACTCGAGCAATTCTCTGTTTGATGTCATCAGGAATTGAGTGATGCACCATCTGATGTATGACAGCATCAGGAATCTGCACCGGCATGAAAAGTCCACTCTGCAGGCGGTGGAACATCATACCAATCTGCCTCAACGGCAAGCAAATGTGATTCTGGCGCTGTTGATGGATTTGAGGGTTGCATACACATCCTCGTCTTGCAAAAACCAGATCCACCAAAATCAACGTGACCCCTTGAGATGCACGCCATAACCTCGAATGGCAGGTCATGAGATGGTTGGCAAGGTCACCAGCACGGGTGTAGGCCTGTGCACATTGTTGGCACCGGATGCTCAACTGGAGCCTACGCATTGGAGGCTGCAAATGTTCAAGCAAACATCCATGAAGGCAAATGTCCAGCCAGTCCTTCGTGATCGGAGTGGTCTCGGCAGTAGCTTCAGGGTTGAAGCTGGGGCAATGGCCTCTGGTTATGTGAGTGCGCAACCCCTCCATCGAGGTATGTACCGAGCCGCAGTGGGCACAGGCCGCCTCAGAGTTCAAGCTGTCTCTGGCTACATTGAAGGAAATGCCTGCCAAGTTATGTTGTTCCTGAAGATGTTGTGTCAGCTGAGCAGCATCTGTGAAGGGTGCCAAGCAGATGTCGCAACGGTGCGTTGGTGCCACTTCCATGGGTTCAGGCTGCATCAGTCCTCCGCCGTTCAAGACAATGACAGCAATTTGAGTCCAGACTGGGCACTGGTGCTTTCTGAAACATCCCCCACAATGTGGGCAAGGGCTTTCAGAACTGTGAATGTTGGTGAGCATCATTGCCTTGCTGGGTACATTGGTCCAGTGCGCAGCATGTTCAGTGCGATAGTGAAGGTTCATGTCCTGTGTACGTGACAGCTGCAATCCACAAAGGAAGCATTGCTTGGAGAGGTACTGGCAAGCCTCCCATTCATGTTCCAAATTGTGCAAAGTGTCAGTGGCAATCATATGCAAAACACTGTCGCCCCAGGATTTGCTACGCAAGAGGTCCAGGTCGGTTGCTGTCAAGAGGCGTGTGCCTGTCGAATGGGTCTGGCTGCTTTGAGATGGAGTGCTGGACATCATTGGCAGCACAGCAGGCTTCTGGAGGCAGAAATCTGGGCCAGGCTGTAGCACCTGGCAACCGCGTTCCAGGTGGGTTCGAAAACTACGCCAGGAACTGAATATTTTATGACAGTGCTTGCATTCAGGTAAACCATCTATGGCATGAGAAGGCAGGGAAAGATTATGGGTCCTATACATGGGGGCATTATGCATGGTCGTGCAGTGGCTTCGAAAAGCTGATGCATGGTTGGTGCAAAAATTACACAACGCACAATGGTACAGGAAATCTTGGCTGGGAACCTCGGCAGAGAGTGCAGTCTCAGCACGATGACGTGCAAGATTGGCCTGGGCTTCATGTATCAGCATCTTGCAGGTGGCAAGATGTGTCCAATCCAGTGTGCATGCAATGTCATCAGGCTGCAGGTGTTCAAAACGCTGGGAAACAGACCGCTGGAGGGTTTCAACAGCAGCAGTCAAAATGGCGGCAGGTGCAGGGAAATCAAACAATGCAAAAACATAGTCATGGGATGTCATGGGTATGACCTGTATGATATGGATGATCGCCTGCAATGGCTCGAAGCATTTTGCAAATATGGATGATCATGTGTTGGGCCCCTCTTTGGGTAATGCCGACAGCAAAGACACCGTAATGCATTATTGGCAAAATGCAGGTTTTCCAAAGCTGTAGCCTATGCTGTCTGGAAAACTGCTTGTTGCAGAGCCAACGCCGCATTCTGGAGAAGCCAATCTGTGCAAGTCGAACTCTATGCCAAGTGGTGGAGTCAGCAAAATGCTTGTAGCTCATGATGCATCCTAAATAAATGGTTGATTTTTTGATAGGCACCAATGTCACAGTGTTGCCAACCGGGATTTTGATCCTCTCGCCATGCTGATCTCGTTGCGTGTGCAAGGCACGCATTTTGCGGCTCTGGGAGCCAGTCATGTGCAGGATGGCCACGGATTTCTGTGGATTCAGGCTCAGGTCAAATTCAGCCAGCAATTCAAAGAGCATACCAATGCACTCTAATAAAAGTTGAAGGTCTTGACAACTCCTGAAAACACCTCCTACATGAAAATCGTCGGCGTAAATTGTGAGGTTTTCCTGAATCCAATTTATGGGGACCCGGTCTCTGAGATCATGCACCAGCAAAAGTGTCAGGCAGTTCCACAAAAATGGGGCGCCCTTGCATCCCTGACGCAATCCTTTATTTACTTTCACAGCTGTTGTTTCCCCCCCATGTGTCACATAATACGAAGTATCAACATGCCAGCACTGAAGTATTTGGACAATATTGGGGGAAATATTCAGTTGGTGAAGTCGATGGAAAAGGCGCCATCTGTTGACACTGTCAAAAGCCCTTTCAAGGTCAAGAAACAACTGTAGTCCACCACAACATAGAAAACGAGGTTGTAATGAGGCTCGGGAATGTGGGGTGGATTTTTGTGTCTCAAGAAGGGCTTGAACCTGTCTACAATGGGCAGCCACTTTGGCCAGCGGGTCTTGGGTCGATCTGCCAGCACGAAACGCCCAGATGGGCCAGCATCGGAACTCAGCATCTGCCTGGGCAGCAGCAATCTGAATGAGCAGCCCAAGGACCGCCTTGCCCAGAGGGCATTGCATGGCTAACGGTCTCAAATTGCAGGGTTGAACTGGAGGTTTCGTCGGTTTGGGGATCAATTGCAACCAGCCCGATCGCCACTGCTCAGGAATCCACGGCTGGCGAGTGCCCCACCATTGTGTCAAAATGGCATGAAGCAAAGGAGCAATGGTAGTGGCCAATGAGTTCCAGACTATACCAGGGGCACATGGTGGGGCCACAGCCTTACATGAGGGAATCCTACTCAACGCAGAAGCTAACTCACCAATGTCAAAGGGGACTCCTGGAGGCTCATCACATGTGAAAGCTGGCATGGGTGTTCCCGCCCAAGTAGTCTGAACAAAGCTGATCAACAAACTACGCTCCTCTGAAATGGTCATCAAGGCACCATGATCATTCCTCAATTGCATACGGCGTCGTGGCACTTTGGGGGAGTGTCGGTTGATAATGTCAAACAGCTTTCTGGTGTCAAAATGCAAGGCTGCAGCATGGGCTTCCTGCACTGTCTCTGCAAATCTCTGGCGTCTCAACTGCATTGCATGCCTACGATGTGTCTTATGAAGGGAAAGAAAACGCATGACATGAAACCATCCATGAAACAAGTTGCGCAAGTCACAGGTTTTCAAAGAAGTAGCAAGTCTGCGATGTTCCCATTTGGTCAAAACATGTTCATTGGCTTGCCAGGGGTCAGGTTTCGAAACAGCACTTGCCGCAGGAAAAGCTTTCGTATATTCTTGCATGGCAACAACATGTGTTTGGCTGAGTTCAGGAAGGTCTGAGTTCAGAACCTGGTCCAATTGGTCAGTCAAAGGTCCAGCGCAGGCAGCCAAGAAATCATGCCAGTCAGGGCTGTCTGCCAATTTGGCCAGGCGGCCACGCTCACGTTGATTCGGGGTCAGGTTGAGTTTGGCATGAGGCGGTGGGATCCAATACAATGCCAAATTGAACAAAATTGGGGCATGGCCTGAATTGCCTTTTGGGACAAAAGGGGCATTCCATAAGTATTGAACTTGTCTGGCTCGCCCATCAGCAAGCTGTGATCGCGTGCATACGTAATCAATTCTGCTATGATTCTGCAAATGCACAAACGTAGGCCCCAGTTTGCTGTTCCATGAGTTCAAAACTACTAGTCCTCCATGTCTTAAAACCTGAAGAAAACGTGAACTGTCAGGGTGACATGTCCCGACGGCCTGCTGCTGGTTCCAGGTGTAGGAGCTGGGACCACTCACGCCAGCGGAAGTGGGCAGGGAGCAATTAAAGTCTCCCATGAGTGCAACTGTGTTCCGTCCAGGTAACATGGTCAGTTGGGTTTCCAGCGTCTGCCAGAATTTGTCCCTTTTTTGGAGTTGCTCCTTATCCTTCTTGTACACATGTTGGTAGCATCCCAAGATGTCCAGATTTCTGGTTGCATTCATGACACGCACATGGACAAGCCGACCTGGGATGATCTCGTTCCAGCGCAAGTCATTGGAATGGCACAGCGATCTGGATATCAGGATCAGGACCCCCGACCCACGGTGATTGGGATCTGCACTGTGTATGTGATGCCAGGCATTGTCACTCCAGGTGGACTGGAAGGACCATCGGGTCTCGGTCAAAACTGCTACTTGGACCTGTTGCAAACAAAGCCAGGTTTTGATTTCGTCCAATTTGGATGAGGCAAGGCCCCCACCGTTCCAGCTTAGGCACGTAAGGCGTTTTTTGGGTTTATTATGGCTATGACAGCTCATAACATCTTGGATTCTCGGAGCCTGTGCCATTGCATACGTCGGCGGCATCCCCATCTTTGCAAAGTCAGCAAGGGTCAGGCACTTGCCACGGTACCAGGTCATTCCAAAACACTCTGCACGGCGCTGAGCACGAAGGAGACTGCGCTTGACAACTTTGGAGGCTTGTCGTAGGTTCAGCGCCATTGGCGTGCTTACGCACATTTCAGGCTGCGGTCCATGTTGCTTCACGTCAGGTAGGCTTTGCAAGATCTGGGTCCAATCTGGTGACGTTTCAGCATTCCCCATGGCAGGAATGCAACCCTCGCTCCTACCTACATCCATGATTGCAGTCTGGCAGGCAAGTCCAAGCCAAATGAAAAAAAGGATCGGATGTAGGTGCCTGGAATTGGGACCAGGCCTGCAGCTCTGAGATACCGGATGGAGGAATGCACTCAATCCCGTCCGAGCTAGCCGCAGTTGTTTCCAAAACTGTATCCAAAAACCGTTCACGCAATGCAGGAAAATGCTGGCCGAGAAATAAAATGCTGTCTGTGCCAAAATTGTAAAATTGAATAAAAGAACCAACTGCAATCTCAACTCAAGGGCCCAAGCAAATGCCAGCAGGAGAAGGAGATGCAGTGAATGGCCAATTGTAAAGAAGCCAAATTGTGTACTCTGATTGTGTGGACCGTCGCTGCCGTGCCAAAGCACTATGTGCAGAAAATTACCAAAATAATGAAAAGGTTGATTACAACGGGCCAGTGAGAAAAGGAGGGAGCCCACCCCTGAGGTTCTTGCAATCCAAATCACAATAGCACAAATCAGAAAAATTAGAATGTCTGCTTCCACCTGGTTTGATCTTGTCGTCCAATTGTCAGGAGGATGTCCCCTGCGCTGCCACACTGGAAAGCAAGTACTGAAAATGCTGAATATCAGGGCCAGAAAAATCTGCTGGGAGCCCACCCCAATAAACCCGTGTTGTATCCACTGAATTGGTTGCAGGATCCGAGTCAATGAGGATTGTCTCACAGCGTCAACTGGACTTCTCTGCAAAACTCTCTGAGTCAGGTAGTCAGGACAAAATGTACCCCTTCCAATAGCAAAAATGATCCAGAAAAACCACAGCTTAATCGCAGCACCTGTACTCGAGCACAGGGCACAAGCAGCCAGTGAGGAGGCAGGATTCCAAGGAAAATCTGGAGAGCTGTCAGCAAGGGAGTCCACGCTTTGCAAATGAAAATGGGGTTGTTGTTTGAACCGTTGCAAATTCAAATTCACTGGGCCAGTCAGAGCACGGGAGCCCACCCCACCGTAAGTTCCACGACAGCAGCGGTGTCCGTCAATTAAATTAAAAAAGGATGTGTCGTGATCACCACCTGGCAAATAAATGCGTGGGCAGTGCAAAAAATGGTTCCTTGTACAGCACCAATTGTTGGAACAGTCAGTTAGGGAGTCCACCCCTTCCAAAGCGCAATGTTGTTGTGGCACAGATTGCCAGGATTGCCAAGTTGCCACAGGGCCAGTCAGCGCTCGGGAGCCCACCCCGCAGTTTGTGGCACTGTTGTAGGGGTCGAAGATGCAATAGTGTGTCTGACAGGAGAAAAAGGTACCCCCAAAATGATTAGAAAAAGCGCTATGATCTTGCAGTGGTCTGTCCAAAGGGGACCAGGCAAGGCCAGTCAGTGTGAAGGAGCCTACCCCAGTGGCCTGATCCCCAGTCGCCCAAAAACAAAAGGTCAAGGCAATCACAATGGTTGAAATGATATTGGGCAGCGCGGTCGTGTTGGTCAGAAGATTGTTGACTCCAGGATTCCCAGAGCCCAAAATCGAATATTGAAAATCAAATGAAATGGGGCAGCAGCACAGCAACGAATCAAAAGGGAAATGGCACAGAGTGAACGGCTGGAAAACAGGCTGCGGCGTCGCTAGTGACGCTTTCGAGTGCGGCACTCGCGGCCGCAAAGGAGCTTGTGTGTGTGTGTGTCTGTGTGTCTGTGTGTCTGTGTGTCTGTGTGTCTGTGTGTCTGTGTGTCTGTGTGTCTGTGTGTGTGTGTTTTTTACTACCCCTTAACCCAATCCTCTGAGTCAGCAGGCGAGCTCGCACATGCATTTGTATGCATGGCCATGGGGGCACCAACATTTCGACGTCCGGTTGGGCTGCCATGGTCTTAGTCAAACCCTCATCCCTAAGGATACCAAAAGAAAATGGATCATTCCAAAAATCGACAGGTAGTTGTTAGTCGACAGGAAATCCAATGGAAAATTGAAACAAAAGTACAGGGAGAAATGAAATGGTGAGAACTCTCAGCCGCAGCCGCCACCGCGAGAACTGCAATCAATGCCCAGCGCAGCAGCATGCTAAAGAAAGCCGCAGCAGCAAAAGAGCAGGAAGCCAGCGCTGCCGCAAAGTGCAGGGGCAAGTACACATACTGGATGAGCACTGCTAGCCACCAGCCAAAAGAGCCCCACCATTTCCACGAGGTGGTAGTTCACCCCTCCGCAGTGTCCTGTCGGTATGCGGTGTCGGGAGAATCAACCAGTACATCACAGCATTCCGCAAAACGAAATCAGGTAGGTCGAAGGTCTTTGATGGAACTTGATTGTCATCACACAGAAGCCACTGACCCTGGTATCGCAAAGCAGTTCTGTAATGACCAGCTGAATAGTCTGGACCAAGATGAAAAATGATTGCACATATGTGATACCGCCACATGCTGATGGAACTTGTGGAATCTGCAAAGCATGGAAAGTCAATGCCATCTGTCGGAATGTCAACTCTCTGTGTGCACTTCAGAGGATCTGTTGGATCCGGGGTGCTGATGGGCCTATCCAGCATCAAAATGAGTTGCCGGGCCTCTGTAGTTGCTCTGCAAAGGCCTTGGGGGTCATGCCATGCATTTATCAATGTTTGAAGGCAACTGTGATCATCTTTGTAATTGACATATGGCAAATGAATTGGAGTGTATCTGCAGCCCTTTTCGTTTTGCAACACGTCGTCGCCTTCAGCAGCCATGAAGCAAGGCTTGGTGACCCATTCACAATACAAAAACCCTGGACAAAGAAAATTCAACAGGTCTGTCGCAAATTCTCGCACGTCCTGCTGTTTCTTCAGGGCTTGCATTGATAAAACCCCTTCCCCAATCATCAACCACCTGAATGGTGGAAAGTTGTAAAGATCCAACGGAGCCGGACTCATCGCCGTCACATTTCGAAGCAACTCAAAACCACAATGCCAAAAGTGCCCGTGCAACCCCTCAGCAAGGAGTGTCATCCATGCAAGGCTAGTGATCACTGTGTTCACGAAGCACATCGTTCCTGTCGGGTTGGACAGGATGCGCACCAGTCTCACTTCTGAAGCATTTTGCCCAATTGTTGAGCCAGCGGCTGTCTCTGAAGGCTTTGTGGCTTGAGGTTGGCAAGTATGAGTCGCCAAATGCTGTGATAACACAGATTGGCTATCTCGTTCCACAGCTCCGGAGTGTGACGCATGCTCACCGTCCATAGCCAAGGTATTGGCTGAGAAGATGGTGAGGAATCCGGGGTTCTCTTGAGTGCATGATATCGAAGCGTGACCTCTTTGTCCCCCATCAATCGGAGGATATTGGTCAGGGATCTCTGGACCTGTTCCAGTGGTAGATGCGGAGCGTTGCTGGGTGTCAGTCGGGATTGACTCGCATCCCAACGCAGGTACGGCATTGTCTTCTCCTTGGTGATCAAATTCTGCTGGATACACGCTTGAAAGAGATCTGAAGCCGTGTCCGCGTTGGCTAACTTGGTGAGGCGCTCCTCCAAGACCATCATCATCGAGACCGCCAATGTGTGGCGCAGGGGGATAGTTTTCGGTCCCTTGTGCCACTCCTGGCTCTTCATCAACAAGAGTGGAAGCAGAGAACCTTCCCCTGGCGCAAGATGAAGCACGAACTCCGACTCTTGTAGGAGAGTATTTAAGGTGTCTTCGTGTTTCAATACCAGTTTGGCCATGTTGATCATCAGGTCTTTTGGCACCGACATCATTTCCGAGGCTGGCTTGCTGGCAGGCTTGCTCCTGCCTTTGTTGTCCGCCTTGTCCCCTTTGTGCCTCTTGTTCGATGTCTGTTGATTGCTCTCGGTGATGCCTAGGCCCTTCAATTGAGCCTCTGTCAACAGATTGCCCCAGATTTTGACCATAGAGTCCTGATCCTCCATAGCGTCGGAGACCCTGTCCGTTGATCAAAAAGATTGCCAAGTTGAGCAAGGGAATGCATGTGCTGGAGTGTTCATTTTGACCGCAAAATTGACATGGAGTCAAACAGGTCTGTTCCAGTCTATGTAGACACATCAGAGTTTTGGTTTGCATGGTGTTGTGCTCAGTATGAAGGTGTCTGGCAAAGACTGTCGGAATGAAAAAGCTTTGGGCACAAATGAGACACCGATACATCAGGCCATCTGCAATCCATGCATCTTGCGCAAAATCTAATCCAGATTTGGCAATGATGTCAAGTGACATGCCATATGTGTCTGAGGGGTCTGCATTGTGCTGCCAGATGCGCAGCTCCAGCAAGCGATGATTCTCTGCAATGTCTTCCTGGCGTGGCCATGTATGAAGAGGTAGCATTGGTTTGGACCAACGTGGCATCATCAACAAGAGGGCCATTTGTGTCATCATTGGGCAGGACTTCAGGTGCTCTTCAGGGTCATACTGCAGCTCATCATCTGTGAAATAGCTAGGCATCAGTTCCCGGCACCATTCGCAGTGAGCCCCCTCCATCATGAGATTGGCGTATACCTGGCAAAGCTGTTGAACCATGTACCAAACACGCTCAGGTTCCACTTGATGGAAAACTCGAAGATGTGCATGAATGCATTGTAAGTCCACAGCTTCTTGGCACAACAGACACCTGGTCGCCAGAGTCCTGAGCAGAATCGGGTCTTGCCATATCCAGTAAAATTGACGTGACATCAAGGCAAGTCCAACTCTTTGCACTGAAGGCAGTGGCATCATGTCGGACAACAAGTGCACGACGTCAGTGGAGTTGAAGGCCCATGGGACCACGATTTGCATCCTGAGTTCATGGATGACTAAGGCCAGCTGTATCAGCCCTGTGCACTCGTGAGCTGCAGTGCCCCAGCCATGGCTGGGGTTACAAAAGCACCCCAGATCTCCAAACAGAGTCCAGACCAAAAGCTCACGCAGCGTCTGGACCTCCTGAAGATGGTCACTGTGAGCTGCGTGAAGGTGCAATCGTAAGGCTTCAGCATTTTCGCAAGCCAATCCACAAACCTGACAGATGGTGGACAGCTGATACTTCAGATGTGACATCTTGTATAGAGCTTGCACATGACCCAATCTGGTCAGCGGCTCGATGTAGTCCTCAGGACTGAGAAGTTGATCAGGCGGCAGCGCAACCACTTGTGGCATCTGCTGTCTCTCGAAGGACAGCCTCAGAAGAGCAAATTGGATGTAGAAGACACAGATGTGCTTGATGTGTGAGGTCGGGTGACATACACATCCATGATGTGGTTTATACCGCTCATCCATGATCATAGCTCTGCGTTCTGCTTCGTGCCATTCTGAAGGATGGTTTGCTCGAAAATGGCGTTTGAGCTCATTTTTGCGATTGAATGTTTTCCGACAGCTGAGGCACGTGTTGGCCAAGAAGTGCTGGATCGATGGGTTGCCGAGTAGGTCCTCGGCCTCCTCTGTCTGCACAGCCTGATGAACGAGGCAGTACATTTCCACTTCTTCAGGTTTGAAGTGCTCACAGGCCTGTTCAGCCATATGGTAGACATTGACGTGGCTTTGAAGTCCATGCCGTGTCGTATACACCTTCTGGCAGTAAGGACAGGTCAGGGAGGTTGCATCTTCACTGACTTGCATGTCAATGCCATGCTGAACCATCAAAAGTGCCACTTGACGAATGATGTGACACCGATGTGTTCGTTTGAAACAGGCACCACAAAATTGACAAGGATTGGTTTCAATGCAGGCTTGAAGAAGAGCTGTATTGAATGGCTCATGTTGTCGAAATTCCCGATCATGTTCCATCTTCCAGTGTTGCAGAAGCCCAGTGGTGGTGGTACAAAAGGTGTTGCACAGTGCACATCTCGTATAGAAGTATGCTAGCAGTTGAGCGTTGTTCGCCAACGCCTGTAGCTGGTGACTTCGCGCCACTTGTAGCAGCTCCTGGATGCGCAGCCTGTGTTCCACCTGTTCCAGATCCTGTCGATCAGCTGTGCAAACAAAGGTGATGTGATATTGCAATGATTGTTTGGTTGTGAATCTGGTGTTACAATGTGCACATGTCGGAACGCCCCCTCGAAAATCTGTGGGTTGAGGAGCATGTAGGGGTCCTGATCTATCGCCATGATCCAGGGTCAGATGACGCCTCAATGCCGCAAGGGTGGCGTAGATTTGAAAGCATCTTGGACATACATGTGGTGATTCCGGCACCTCTTCACGAGAAGAACCACGACGATGCCACACCTCCCAAATGAGAGAAGATTGCACTGCAAAATCTTTGGCTGGTGTCAGTAAGATCACGTCATGGGGATCCAAGCAATGTCTCTTCTGAGAGTCACGCTGCTCAGTGGCGCTGTTCAATTCCGACAAAAGCAGCAGCGGGTCTTCTGCACCATATGCCCGTAGAAAGGCCACACGGGAGAGATGAGTCAAATGTACTGGATTCCTGAATATACGTCTAAGCTGTTTCATGCACGCAATGTCAAAAGCTTGAAGGGATTGCTGGGTGAATCCCACAATGATCAAGCTGTGCAAAAGGCTGGCAAAGATACATTGTTTCCAAATACGTAATTTGAGTGAAATTGGTACACTTGATCTGACATAAACCCAACGATGTAGTTGTTGGCCAACTTTTTCACTGGCCCTGATCCGAGCATCCATTGTGAGGCGTTCAAATGAGTGGTAGCTGACCGTGGCTCCCAGATACTGAAAGTGCCGCACCAACTTGATGTGTGTTTCTCCATGGTTTTGTCTTGGGATCCTAAGGAAAATTCCTTCTGATGTCCTCTTGAGATATTTTCTGTTGAGTCGCTTTGTCAGTGGTCCCACCATGCGTAACACTGCAACCGTTTTGCTCACGTTCACTTTCATATTGAAGCTCTCAATGGTGTCCAGTGCAATACCAATGAATTTGATCGCTCTGTGAAAATCAGCCTCACTCTCCAAGACCTGATGAAATGTACCATCGTCAGCAAACAAAGTGACGCATGCAAGTACCCAGTCAAAAGAAATCCGATGAGCAATGGCACGTAACATCATCACTGAGAAAACTGCCCATAATGTCGGTGCAGCTCTGCACCCCTGACGGATTCCACGACGGGTTTCAAAGCTGCGTGACTCTCCCTTGTGCTGAAATTGAAAAGCAGTATGTTGATATATGGCCTTGAGTAGTTCAATGAGATCACAAGGGATGTTGAATTGGTTCAGACCTTCCAGCAGTTGGCATCTGTTGACCATGTCAAAAGCTTTGGTCAAGTCGAGGCTTATGGTCAGGCCTCCACATAGATGCAAACGTTCCAGCCCCTGAGCCTGCATGTGGACACGAAATTGATATGTGTCAATGAGATCCCTTACTCTCCGACAATGCTGAAGGATTCTGTGAAGAGCCTCGTCTACACCTCTGGCTGGAAGATATGCAAACTGCGGCCATCGTTGAAGTTCCTGCCAAGTGTGAGCCAAGATTTGTGATGCGCACATGCCCATGACTGATTTACCGCATGGTTCCAACAACGATATGGGACGTAGTTCAGAGGGTGTTTGTGTCCTCTTTTTGGTCTTCGGCAAGAAGACCAAGGTTCCATCACTCCAGCACTGAGGAAACCTGGCATTGGAGCTCCATTCATGTAGGGCAGGATCCAAATAAGTGGAGACCTGTTGAGCTGTCAGTTTCCAAAATGGTGATGGCACATACTCCGGGGCAAGTGCCTTCCGTAGAGGCAGGGATCGCAGTCCTTCACAAAATTCTGAACTGGTGAATGGCCAGTTGAAGGGAAGAGCAGGTGGTGATTCAGTGTCCTGGTAGAGCTCGGTAAACCACTGAGCCAAAAGATCAGCTTCCTGTCCAGGTGTCATGATATTGCCATCTGATGATCTGATTTGCAACCGACAGAATTGTTGTTTGGGTGCAAGTTGTCTGATCGCCTGATAGAGCCGGAAGTGGTCTCGAGCTTGACTGGCTTCACCTGCAACTTGATAGACACGTTCCAGCCGTCGTTTTCTAGCCATATAGTAGCAGATGTGATCTTCATCTGAGTTCTGGCCCTGCATTTCTGAATGACATGTCCCCAAGCCTGAAAAAGATGTTGTAGGGATTGTCCACGTAGCGCTCGGAGAGCATGATGATGTGCCTGGAATCGTTGAAAAGGGGTTAAATCATAGCAATGCGTTGGCGTAGTAGTTGATCGTTGTCGTTCTGGTTGAAAGGCATTGAGAGATTCATGAAGTGTAGCCATGGGGTTGTTTGTCAACGGGAGGTTGTTCACTGTCTGTATCACTTGATGTTGAAATTGTGCAACACGATCATTTGGAGCTTGCCATTGTCTGCAAAGTTCAAGCCTCTGTGATCGTGTCCATCCATATGCACCAGCATGTCGTCCTTGATGCCAGACCTTCAGAACAGAGCACAATTGTGGGATGTGTGATGCTCCTTGCTGGCAAACCAGGGGAAAATCTGCGAGGTATTGAATCTGTTTCGATGTACTGTCTGAGAAATGCCGTCTGACACAAATGAAATCGATTCTGGAATGTTGATGTCCAAATTGATACGTAGGACCCAGGCTGAAATTCCAGGTGTTCAGTGTGGTCAGTGCGTGCACCGTCAGCAGATTTTGAAACAAATGTTGATCCCCGTGCATAGTTCCCTTGCAGCGCTCTCCCTGATGTAGATACGTCGAAATGCCTACAGCATCAGATTGTCTCGTCAGTGACGTGTTGAAGTCACCAAGCATGATCAAATTATGGCGTTGTGATAGCTGGCCAAGAAGTGTGGAAAGACGTGTCCAGATCTCTTGGCGTTGGTCTATTCTGTTCGGATGAAAAATGTGTTGATACACTGAAACCAGGTCAATATGTCGTGTTGATCCATGAATTCTCATATGAACCAACCGTCCTGGCACAATTTCATTCCAAGAAAGTTCATGTTGTGAACATAATTTGCGGGAAACCATGCAAAGCAATCCAGAGTGAGATGAGCCTTCTCCACTGTGAAGAATATGGTAACCAGCGCTTTGCCACTCCGAAGTGAAAGGCCAGTGTGTCTCTTGGATGCATATGAAATCGATGTCCTGCAAGTCAGCCCACTGTTGTAGATAGTCCCATGCCGAAGGTGATAAACCCCCAGCGTTCCATGAGAATACCGTCAGTCTTTTCCTTTTGTTGGCAGCTTTCGATTGAACATTGGGACTTGGAGATGTGTCCACTGAAAAACCAGTGAAATGTGTACCCAACATCGATGATGTACATAATTTCCCTTTGTACCATGTGTAACCATGAATGGCAGCTCTCTTCTGTGCTCTGCGGAAACTTCTTTTGTACGTACAATTGTTTCGTTTGAGGGTTTGACTTGGTTCTAAAACCTCATTGAGCTCCTCGACATGTGGTTTCACCGACACAAAGTCAGTTTCCCCGTCATTCATGTCCATGACGGAACCCTCACCCCACTTTGGACTCCACCAAGAAATGTCGTTGATGTAGATCAGCAAAAATATCAAAAAGTTTGCATACATATCCAAAGCCCGGAATTGGGACCGGGGTGCGAAAGGAGCGCCAGTCAAGGATCGCGTGGTACCCTTGTCAAATCAAATCGCTAAGAATCACCAATCAAGGGAAACTTTATCCAGCAGGAAAGGTGAAGCCCAGGAAAATGAAAATGGCAATAAATGGAGTCGATGCCCAAATACCACACAGTCCAGATGTCAATTGTAGCCACCCTGAGTGATGCTAGGTCCAGTCAGAAGAGGGAGACCACCCCAAAGAAGACGAGCTTAACAATGAGGAGGTAAATCACCAAGCACAGGACCTGCTCAGGGTCAGAAAGCGCTTGCGCGTCAGCAGCCGCGGCAGCAAGATCTGCTAGCAGCAGCGCCACAGCAACGCACCTCGCCACTTCGAGGCCACCACGCCACCGCCAAAGCACCCAGAAGAGAAAACGTGCGTGGGGCAATGGCAGCGGCTGACACCTAGGATCGAAGATCCTTGAACGCGGCACTCGCGGCCGCACAGGGGCTTGTGTGTGTGTGTGTTTGTTTTTTTGTTTTTTTGTTTTTTTCCAACACACCTTTTCTGCTAAGCTTCAAAGGTCCGTGCCAGCCTTCAACGAAAATTGTAATCGTCGGTTCCCTCATGGAATCTTAAGGCCACGTGAGACAATGGAGAAAATAAAAAGGTGAGAAAGGATCCCATCAGCAAATTGGAAAAATGTTTCACCTCATTGGTCACTTTCGGTCTGATGCTCCATGTTGAGCCTGTAGCAAATGCAGCAATTCTGAATCTGGAATTTCGTCGCCCTGAGTCTTGCATTCTTCAGGCAGCGATGCAGAATCCTGAGATGTTTCAAGCATGAGAGTGTCCAGAGCAGGCTTTGCATACACTTGCATACGAAGATGGTCTGTGCGTACCATCCAAATCACTGTGGCATTCTGTGCAAACCAGGTGGGAGTACGCCAAGTCGGTTTTGGTTTCTGCCCATCTTCCGTCTCCAGAAATGCCGCCGGTCGCGTCTCTGAAATCATGGTCGGTTGAATTTTCAAAAGTGCTCGACAATGCCCCGCCAAATCCATACCCATGTGGGCCGTGCCAGCTACTGGGATATACCCTATGTGATCATACTTCAGGCTGTGATTCAAGAAGATTGGCATGTTGACCTCTGTCTCCATGTCAATGCAACACATGCTGCGTCCAATGTCACCTGCCTCAGCCTGATGGTGCCTGTCGATGGCCAGGCAAAGGCAGACAGGGGCAGCCAACAGGGCTGCGCGCATCGATTGCTCCTGAGACCAGGTTGAAATCAAATCATTGAGGGTACATTTTCCAGCAGCATGCATCGTGTGAGTGATGGTCAACATCAGTGGGGTGCAAGCAATACTGGTGTCCATGATCATGATTCCGTCTGCTGTGTCCAGCCGCCTTTCCCAACGCATGTCAAACGCTTCAGATTGAAGCCAAGTCAGAAAATGTTGTGCGCATTCTGCACTGTCCTTCTGACCCTGGCTGGGTCCCCAGTTGCACAAAATGTCTCTAAACCAACTGTTGTCTGCCAGCGTAGCCGGTGAATTGGCATGCCGTTTCAGAAAATCAGTCAGAGGAACATGATGTGGCTCCCAATGTCGGAGCTCGGTGTGCTCCAGATTCAAAAGCGTCCAAACCAGGCAGTAGAAACAACTGTTGGCATAGCACCAATTGCTGTCATTGCAAAGCGCCAGTCCAAACAAGCACTGAGCCAAGCTCCTTGCGCAATCAACCTCTGTTCCAGTGGTCAAGCTGCATGTTGAGGAGGAGGTTGGGTCTTGTTCCGTCCTTTGCCTCTGCCCTTGGATTTGCCCATCAGGTTTTGCAGCGTCGTTGCCATCGGTGATTGTGACAAGCTGTGCTGCTTCATTGTCGCTCCCACTGCCATCCAGACTGAGTTGTGGCACAGCTGATACAGCAAGTCGTAGGCCCTGTCGCTCCGTAGGTTGATCTGAAGTCTCCATGGAACCGCCTTGGTGTTCTGGTCCGACGGAGCCCGAAGAGCATGGAATCGGACAATCATCTCCTTGTCCAACATCATTTCCTGAAGCTCCGTCAAATGTTGGAACATCTTCTGCGCACTGATCGGATGTTTCTTGTCGATCACCAGCTGCGTGCCATCCCAGCGGTGGAATGGAAAGCTCCTGTCGGCCAGAATCAACCCCTTCTGCACTGAGGTCTGATACAACTGGTCTGTGTCCTTGCTCTCCACTATCTTGCCCGCATTGGTGCTGAGAGCCTTCAGCAAGGCCAACACCAAGTGTTGTCTCAGAGGTTGCAGCAGCATGTTGGATTTGCTCTCCATCTGCTTTTTCCACATGGCCGATTCCTGGATCAGGAGATGAAGTGCACCTGTTGGATCTGGATTCAAAAAAAGAATGAATTGATCTGTGCGGCGCAGACTGTTCATTTCTTGATCGTGTCGTACTATGAGTTGAGCCATGGTGGTGAGCAGTTGCAGAGCTTTGCCCGTGGGTTTCTCCTGCTGCTGCATGGTCTCTGCTGCGTCTGGGTTGTTTGGCCCTCCTCTGCGTGGCGCCTTTGTCTTTCTGGGATTGGGAGCCAGTCTGAGGCTCTGATCCAACAGGGGTGCCAACTCCTTGAAGGTCTCCATCATCTGTGCCGAGATGGTCGAGTCGGAATCCTCCATTGACGCATCCATGTTGGAGCTGTCCACAGTTCAACAGTGATCCCAGCAGCAAGGAGATCTGGATCAGCACCGGGCAGGAGCTACGCAAATGTGAGAGGGCTAACAGCACTCGATCCGACAAATGTTCATCTGGGCGCATGTTTGCAGGCAGATTAAAGATCAAACTGCACAGGCTGCATTGGTAATCATCTTGATTGAGTGCATGCAGATGCGGTGCCAATTGTTCCATGTAAAACTGAAACATGGGGTTGCCACACGGGTGCTCCTCCCGCAAGTGAAGTGCCAGTTCAGCAGGCAATGGGCATGAACCACAGCAAATGCATTGGCGTCGAAGGAGTGCCAAAATTTCAGGGTCCTGCCAAAGAGCTTCAAATTGTCTGTGAACCAAAACCTGCTCCAGTCGATACTTGTCAGCACGACTCAACTGATCAGAAAGAATGTCCTGCAAGACCTGCTCAGTGATCACTGTGGGAGCAAAAGGTTCTCGTTGCAACCTGTGAAAACACATGGCCAGTTGACGCAAAGGCATGCAAACATGATGTCCACGCTTGACCCCCAGAGATGGGTTGCAGCAGCATTGTTGTTGTGAAAAAGCTTCAGTCAGCACCATGGTCAAACGTCGTGATTTTCTCCACAGCCTGGCATGAGCCGATTGGAGGTGGAGTGCCAGGTCGGCTGACCTGCTGCAGCCCTTGCCACAAGCCTGGCAAACCACAGTCAATCTCATTCGAGTGGCTGCAGGGCGCAAAACTTCCAAGCATTTGCCATCCAAACAAGCTTCAACCCAGGGAGCCTCCACCTCTTTGGTTTCTGCCGATGCTTGGGGATTGAAGTGTTGGCAGCGGCCCTGCACTATGTGGGACTTCAAGCCCCCTTTCGTGAGAAACAGTTGTCCACAATGTGCACAAGCTGAAGTGTGATCCAGTGAGTCCCTACTCTCATTGTAGCTCAGGCCTTGAAGTCCATGGTGAGCTTGGAGATGTTGCACAAGAGCTGCAGGATCAGGAAAACATTGAAGACAAAGTTCACACCGCTGGCGCTCCTCCTGCAGAGGGATGTCATCAGGGGCTGCTACTCCAGCGCCATTCACCAACAATACTGCAATCTGTGACCAAGTGCTGCAAGTGTGGGTGAGAAACATCGATCCACAACATGCACAAGGGCAATCCTCTGAAAAGAGGTTGGTGAGTTGAATGCCCTTTTGTGGAGCATATTCCCACAGGTCTGGGTGCTGCAGTCGGAAATGCTGATGAAGTTCCTGGCAACGTGAGAACTGAAAATCACAAATCACGCAATGGGAAGCCAGATATCGGCAGGCATCCTGTAACGTTGCAACCTTTGTCCAATCTCTCTCCTGCACAATGCGTAGGATTTGATCGCCAAAAGGTCTTGACCGCAAGTTGTGAAGCTCAGCCTCTGTGATGAGCCTCAATCCACGTGCTGCAGCATCACTGGGATGTTGCATCGTCCTTGCCATAACTCTAGTAGAGTCAAGGTCAAGACTTGTTCTCTGTGAATCTGCAAGGCAAAGAGGAGGCCCAGTGACCAATTCCTGGCAACCGCGCTCAACATGAGCTGTAAACATGCGCCATGTGGAAAAGATTTTGAAGCATGTTTTGCATTGTGGCAGCCCATCCATTGCATGTGCAAATAAATTGACAAATTGGGTTCTCAACATACTGCGTTTGTGCACAATTGTGCAATGTCTGCGATATGCACTGATGTTATCAGTACAAAAATCACACAGAGCACATTGAAACAAGGGTGTGTTCCAATTTGCCTCCAACAGGAGGTGAGGTGTCTCCGATGATGTAGCAGCCTGCAAACGTTCAAAATGTTGGAGAAGCCCAGTCAAATGTGTCCAGTTGAGTTGCAATGCAAGGTCATGTGCATGAAGGACTGTCGATCTGTTATGCAGGGTCCTCAACAGGCCAATGGTCGTGGCATGCAGCAAGCGCGCCGGTGAAGGAATGTTCAACCGTGCCAGGGCATTGTAGTTGGTGCGATGTGTTTGAAAGGAATGATCATGAATGATCCTGCGCAACATAATGGTCATTTGAGTCACTGCCTTTTGAATCCCTGCAAAAGTCATGCCTGTGGCCAAAAGTCCATAACTGAAAATGGGATAAACACATGTTTGCCAGAGTCTGTAACGCTGTGCAATGCTGAGGCAATGCTTGCCAGTGAGCCACCGTTGCAACCTGCGAAAACCCGCATGCATCAAGGAGAGTCTGTGTCGAAGGCTGCTGTCTTCGAAATTGCCATATGAAATGATCACACCCAGATACTTAGTGGATTTCTGAATCGGAATGAACATGGTCTCGTGGCCCGGCACCAAAATTTTCAAGCTCTCGCCATTGGAGTCACGTCGCACATAGCAAGGTCGGACTTGTTTGCATTGTGCGCCACGCATTTCCAAAATAGCCACTGATTTGTTTGGGTTGATGGTCATGTCCAATGACGTCAAAGTGGAAAACAAGATGCCCAACACCTGCAAAACTTCAGTGAACTCTTCCAAACTTTCATACATGGCACCAATGTGGAGGTCGTCAGCGTAGAGCGTCAGGTGGCTCTGGATCCATTCCAATGTCACAAAATTCAGAAGGTCATGCAAGAAAAGTAAAGTGAAAAGGGACCACAATCCTGGTGCCGCCTTGCACCCTTGTCTCACTCCCCTCCCGATTTCAATGGGAAAGTCTTGATCGTCCACCTGTGTGTAATAAATCGTGGATTCATGCCAGGTAGTGAGTAGCGCAATGATAGAAGGCCTAACATGCAGCTCATGAAGTCTGGAAAATAACTTGAATCTGTTCACCTGATCAAACGCCCGTTGAAGGTCGATGCAGAGTTGGATGCCCCCAAAAAGGCCACTACGATGTCCCCCAGACGCACGGGAGTGAGGAGTGGAGCGGCTATGCTGAATCAACTGTCGAACCTGCGCACAGTGGCTGCTCACATGCCTGATAGCTTCTAAGGTTGATCTGCATTCCTGGTATGATCAAACAGGAAAAGAAAGCAAATGGAACTGAACATCTTGCATGGCCAGGTGAATCAGAAGACCTATCACAGCCTTACCTACCGGCTCTTGGAGAGCCAACGGCCTTAAATTTTGGGGGGCCACAGGGGGCTTCCCTGGTTTAGGGATGAGAAATAACCATCCATGGCGCCAAATGTCAGGGATGATTGGCGGGTTCAAGTTCCACCATTCTTGAAGCTGGGCATGAAGCAATGGTGCCAGAACTGTGGCATGTTGTCGCCAAACCACGCCCGGAGCAAATGGCTTTGCCACTGCACGAGTCACCGGTATCAGAGACAGCGCTTTTTCAAGCTGTTGTACTGAGAAAGGCACTCCTGGAGGCTGATCAAAAACAATGTGCAGTTGTTGAGGTCCACTCCATGTGTCACTGACAAATTTGTGTATGATAGCAGCACTTTCAATTGGCGTAGCCATGGAACCATTCTGATTTCGAATTTGGATCTGTTTACGTGGTTGTTTTGGTGCAAAACGGTTGATCACCTGAAACAGTTTGTGTGTGTCATGCCGCTCAGCTGCACGGGCCGCAGACTCCACTACTTCTTCAAATTGAGAGTTCCTAATCTGTTTGGCCAATCGGCGATGTTGCCGTTTCAGAGAAACAAATTTGGCTGCATGATACCAACCCTGAAAAACACTGCGTATGGTGATTAATTAACCCAGCTTTGCAACCCAACAGCATACCTGAATCTTCCACCTACGTCTTTTTTCAGACCCTGTGCCAAAGTCCTGTTTTTTCAGTACCCAGAAAACTTTTCAGGACCTACTCTCAAATTCAGGACCTGGCCATTTTGGGGTATCAATGGTAATGGCAATCATTGGGTGCAAACATGTGAAACCAACATTTGGTGGATATTCAAGCCATTGGCATTGATCCACGCAAATAAAAGCACTCCCAGCCCAAACTCATGGCAAGGCAGGATCAGAATATAGTATATTCCAGAAAGTATGTCAGAATAGATGCCAGATAGGATGCCAGAAAGAATGTCAAATAGAATCTCAGAAAAGAATGTAAGATAGTATGTCAGAACATATATGCCACATATACGTCCAGATGATATGTCAGAAACTATGTCAGAATAGTGTGTCAGGGTGGGGATCACTCTTAGTAAGGCAATTTTGAAAATATATTTCAGGTTCGGAATTTTCAAACTGTTGTCCTTCAGGCGCCGAAGCTCCCGTTGAAGGTCAGCATCGCCCCATGTCAACTGGTCCAGTCCCACTTCCATTTCAACAAGTCCAACTTCATCGATTAAGGTGTTGGTTGAATGGACTTGGGACTCTAGCTGGCACGGCATCCCTTGTAACCCTGTAGACACTGTAGTGGGCAAAAAGATTGTAACACACAGAATCAGCATCATTTTGATCAGGCATTCTTTTTGCTAATCCTTTCTCCCTATTACGAAAAATACCCCCAAATGACAAAAACTAGGTGCGATTTCCAATTTTGGGAAATGTCAAATTGGTTAATCTGATTTTTAATTGATCCCCTTGAGGAAACAATTTTAAAAATGAAGGTACCATGTGAGGGTTTCACCCCCAAAGAATAAAAAACTAGTCAACACCAGGGTGTCTTTTATTGGGGTCCGTCCTTTAAAATCGTCAATTTTAGTTTTTTTAATTCAGGTGTTGGTGTTTTATTTGATACTAGGCGAAAGCTTCGAAATCCTATTCTTGGCAGTATTCTATTTAAAGATTATTTTCATGGATTTTGAAATTAGAAACAAAAAACGGTTTAATCCCTTCCCCCTGTTGCTAAACAGTCGCCCCTTCACACACCCACCCAAATAACAAACACCTGGAGGAGTTTTTAGTATTGGGGGGGGCTTTAGTATTAGGGTACGAAGCTTCCCCCTAATACTGATAAAAAAAACACACACACTAGACAAGAATGGATCATTATATGATCCGTCAGGAACTGAATCCTGAAACATGCAGATTAGATACGAAACAATAAAATTAACGATGCATCCTACGAATAATGCAGGTACGTTTGCACGGGTCCCGGGGGGGTGTCTTCGGTGGCCACCGACCCCCCCGGGACCCCGGGCCCCCTGCATTGAATTTAGAATTAGAAAGGGAG
The DNA here is from genome assembly GCA_947184155.2 of Cladocopium goreaui. NCBI lineage: Eukaryota > Dinophyceae > Suessiales > Symbiodiniaceae > Cladocopium > Cladocopium goreaui. Next base: position 115,106 of record CAMXCT020002446.1, read on the forward strand.
AGGACAAAGGAAGAAAAAGAGAGAGAAGTTTTACATCTATTTAGATGTTACACACACACCCGGCCGGAGCCGGGTCAACCCTGAAAGGCAAGAGGAAGAAAAAAGCGGACACACGACGGGCAGACGGCCAAAAACAGCGCAGGGGGGGGAGGGGAACAGATGGACCTCCGGAACCAACCTACACGGCGAAACGGACCTGACCAAAAACAGCGCACACACCTAAACCCCACGACACATTACGGAGAGGCACGCGGGGAAAATTAGGGACCAAATGGGGGACTAGTTAATGACAGGCAAGAGAACCAAAACAATTAATTAAAAACAGGATTCAGCTCCTGAACCTACAGGTCGTGCGTTGTGCCAATCCAGGCCCGTGTTCCAGTCGGCCACAAGGGCATAAAACGGCTATCAAGTTCCAACGAATTAGATGCACAAAATGTTAAACCTCACCAGACAACCATCAAAAGGCAAAAGACCACACCTAAAGGTCATGAGTCTGCCTGGTGCCTGTCTCATAACGTGTTGTACTGTGGCTGCAAAGGTTGCTGCAAAAACGGAGGTTTGTGGTAGTTCGAAGTGGCTTCACTCAATAGAGATGCATTCCACTGGGTTCATAAAGGACAGCCGGAAACGCGGGACTTCACAAAAAGGTGCAAAACGGAAAGGCCAGCTGTTGCAATTTACTTAAATGAATTACCAAATTAAAATGTGTAAATTCGGCAGTCAGGACAGTCATCACTCACCCTAAAAAGGGTTGCCTCAAATGGCTCCATGGCACCATGTCGGAGCCACCATGGAAATCACACTAGACAAGAATGGATCATTATATGATCCGTCAGGAACTGAATCCTGAAACATGCAGATTAGATACGAAACAATAAAATTAACGATGCATCCTACGAATAATGCAGGTACGTTTACACGGGTCCCGGGGAGGTGTCTTCGGTGGCCACCGACCCCCCCGGGACCCCGGTGGCCCCCTGCATTGAATTTAGAATTAGAAAGGGAGAGGACAAAGGAAGAAAAAGAGGGAGAAGTTTTACATCTATTTAGATGTTACACACACACACGCATATATATATATATACACATATTTCTATTTCAAAATCGATCAGATTTCTTTCTTTTTAAATCCAATTAAAATATGGCAAACAAGTGGATTCCGAAGCTTAATATCAAATAAAAACCCCCAACATAAAAAACTATGTATGTTTTTCTATTTCGAAATCGATTAGATTTCCTTTTAAAAATTAAATAAAATATGGCCAAAAAATTGGATGTCGAAGCTTTTCCCTTATATTAAACCCTAATATCATTTTGTTTTTTTCCTGTTTCAAAATCGATTAGATTTCCTTTTGAAATCTAATGAAAAAAACAAAAAATGATTTTGAAGCTTTCCCCTAATATCAAATTAAAATCCAATTATTAAAATATGTTCAAAAATTGGATTTCGATGCTTCCCCTAATCTTGCATGAAAAATTCCAATATAAAAAACTAAATTTGTTCTATTTCAGAATCGATTAGATTTCCTTGTAAATTCAAATTAAGATATTGCCAGAAATTGGATTTCGAAGCTTTCCCCTCATATTAAACCCTCATATCAAAGACTATTTTTTCTATATCAAAATTCATTAGATTTCCTTTTGAAATCTAATTAGAATATGGTCAAAAATTGGATTTTGAAGTTTTCCCCTAATATTACATTAAAAAACCCTAATATAAAATATTATTTTTTCTTTTTTGAAATCGATTCGATTTCCTTTTAAATTGTAGTAACAAAAATAAAAACAAAAACCGGATTTCGAAATGTTTCCTCTAATATTAAATTACCAGCCCTAATATATTTAAACAAAAAACTGTTTCAAATCGATTAGTTTTCTGTTTAACATATAATTAAGATATTGCTAAAAATTGGATTTCGAAGTTTTCCCCTAAGATTAAATTAAAAACACTAATAAAAAAACTATGTTTTTTCGATTTCAAGAATCGATTAGATTTCCTTTTGACATCCAGCAAAAATATTGCCAGGAAATGCCAAAAAGTGGATTTCGAAGTTTTCCCCCAATATTATATAAACGTTGTAATATAAAATACTTATTTTTTCGACCTTAAAAGACCCTAGTTTAAAAAATCACCGGGGCTGACTAGTTTTTATTTTTTGGTGGTGAAATCCTGAAATGGGACCTTCATGTTTAATTTGTTTTTGAAAAGGTATCAATTAAAAGTCAAACTGGCCAGCCTGAAATTTCCCAAAATTTAACGCGGACCCTAGTAAAAGGAATCAATGTAATATTTTAGTATTTAGGGTACGTTTAGTAAAAGGAGGTGGGGATTAGTAAGGTTTTCAATTTAATATAAGGGGAAGCTTCGAAATCCAATTTGGCAAGATTTGAGTTAGATTTTGAATAGGAATTCAATCGGTTTTGAAATATAAAGTTCATTTTTTAAAACAAATGTTTTCAATTTAATGTCAGGGGGAAGCTTCGGAATCCAATTTTGGCAATATTTTAGTTAGATGTTATTTAAAAAATGTTTTCCAATTTAGTTTTTTTAAACCAAGGGGGAAGTTTCGCACCCTCATACTAAATACCCACTAAATACAAAAAACTATTCCGTGTGTTCATTGTTGGGTGGGGAGGGGCAGACGGTTTATTATGACGCAGGGATTGGTCAGGCATCACTTGCTGGAATTATTGGATTCTTTTGGGATGATTGGTATGATGTTTAGTCAGGCATGGTTCCCTTCAGTCATGCACGATTTTTGCAAAAATCCTATTTAGGCACGACCCCAAAATCCCAGCCCGGCAAATTCCGGCCCGGGCCCGGCAAATTCCGGCCCGCGCCCTGCAAATTCCGGCCCTGCGTTTTTCCAAAATCAGGCAAAACCAGTAAATCAGGTATTAAGTCAGGTGTAGTTACCTTTTAAGTCATTAAGGCTAGTCAGGCATGGTTCCAGTGGGTACCTTTTAATTGTGAAGGCTAGTCAGGCATGGTTCCCTGAATTCAGGGACATCGGCATGGGTACCTTTTAATTATGAAGGCTAGTCAGGCATGGGTTCTGTTAAGTCAGGCGTGGGTGGGTACCTCTTAATTATGAAGGCTAGTCAGGCATGGTTCCCTTAAGTCGGGTGTGGTTACGCTTTAAGTCACGAAGGCTAGTCAGGCATGGGTACCTTTTAAGTGATGAAAGTGATGAAATCTGAATCAGGCGGAGCTCCTATTCTAAATGTGTTAACTCCAATTGTTCAGTGTGGAAAATCGATTTTTTGGCTCTCTACGGGCAAACCCTGTGTCTTCCAATACCATAGCGTGCTGATGCCGCTTGCCTGCATAATAGTTAAGGCCAAAGCTTAGGTCATCAGTGTGATCCTGAAATGGCGCCACGACCAAGAAGATGACATGTGTAAAATGGGCCCTGGATTAACAAAGGCTGACTAATGAATTTGGAGGATGCCACTAAAGTATGACATGTAATCACTTTTGAGGAGCACTCTATGGCACACAGCGCGCGCAGCCTGCTTTACGGTTTAGCGTTTGAAAGTTTTAGGCTTTGCCTCTATGGCACGCAGCGTTTGAAAGTTTAACCGTTTACCTCTATGGCAGGCTGTGCGCGCAGTACGCGTTACGGTTTAAAGTTTGGAAGTTTTAGGGTTTATGTGTGTGGCACGCAGTGCGCGCAGCGCGCATTAGGGTTTAGGGTTTGGAAGTTTTATAGTTTATTTTATTGCATGCAGCGTGCACAGCGTGGGTTGAACTTTAGGGTTTCGAAGTTTTAGGGTTAACCTCCATGACACGATGGTTTAGGGTTTGGAGATTTTAAGGGGTACTTCTATGGCACACAGCGCGCGCAGCGCGCGTTAGGGTTTAGGGTTTAGGGTTTGGAAATTTTAGGGTTTACCTCTATGACACGAGAGTTTCAGGTTTGAAGATTTTAGGGTTTATTTCTATTGCACAAAGCGCGCGCAGCGCGCATTAGTGTTTAGGGTTTGAAGGTTTTAGGGTTTATCTCTGGCACGCAGCGCGCACAGCACGCATTAGGGTTTAGGGGTTGGAAGTTTTAGGGTTTATTTTATTGCATGCAGCGCGCACACCGCGGGTTAAACTTTAGGGTTTGGAAGTTGCATAACACGATGGTTTAGGGTTTGGAAATTTTAGGGTTTACTTCTCTGGGACACAGCGCGCGCACCGCGCATTAGAGTTTAGGGTTTGGAAGTTTTAGGGTTTACTTTATTGCATGCAGCGCGCGCAGCGCGCATCGAGTTTAGGGTTTGGAAGTTTTAGGGTTTCAAGGGTTCCAAGGTTCCAGGGTACCAGGGTCCCACGGTTTCAGGGTTCCAAGGTTTCCAGGGTTCCAAGGGTTCCAAGGGTTCCAGGGTTTCAGGGTTCCAGGATCCCAGCAGGGTGCCAGGTGTGCAGGGTTGCAGGGTTCCAAGGTTCCAGGGTTCCAAGGTTCCAAGGTAGCAGGGTTCCAGAATCCTTGAGGGTTCCAGGGTGCCAAGGTTCCAAGGTAGCAGGGTTCCAGAATCCTTGAGGGTTCCAGGGTGCCAAGGTTCCAAGGTTTCAGGGTTCCACGGTCGCAGGGTTCCAAGGTTCCAGGGTTTCAGGGTTCCAGGGTTCCAGGGTTCCGGGGCTCCAAGGTTTCAGGGTTCCAGGGTTCCAGGGTTCGAGGGTTCCAGTGTCCAGGGTTCCAGGGTTTCAGGGTTCCAGGATCCAGCAGGGTTCCAGGCGTGCAGGGTTGCAGGGTTCCAAGGTTCCAGGGTTCCAAGGTTGCAGGGTTCCAGAATCCTTGAGGGTTCCAGGGTGCCAAGGTTCCAAGGTTTCAGGGTTCCACGGTCGCAGGGTTTGAAGGTTCCAGGGTTTCAGTTCCGGGGTTCCAAGGTTTCAGGGTTCCAGGGTTCCAGGGTTCCAGGGTTCCGGGGTTCCAAGGTTTCAGGGTTCCAGGGTTCCAGGGTTCCAGGGTTCCGGGGTTCCAAGGTTTCAGGGTTCCAGGGTTCCAGGGTTCCAGGGTTCCAGGGTTCCATTCCGGATTTTGAAGGCTGCAAGTCCCCGCGAGCCAGCCCCAGCCCTAGAGATTGAAACCCAACAGGCCCTGCTGTTGGGAATTTACCTGTGCAATGTCGCACATACGGTCTGCGATTGTAACGCAGCAGGATTCTGTCGTGCATGTTTGCAATTCTTTCCAGCCATCCCAAGTCGGCACCCAACTTTGTCCAAGTACTTTCGCTACGTTCTCTGCTGTTCCCAGTCGAGATAACAAGATTGCTGCCACCAGTTGCTGCGCGTCCTCCCAAGTCAATGCTGTATTTGCTGCTTCTTGTCGCTGCACGTCCGAGAATTCTTCATCAGTATACGTTGCTTCCATCCGACTATTTGTTCTCTCTGCACATAGCACTAGCATGAAGTCATGAAAAGCTTCCTCGTTTCTGTACAGCAACTTTTGCTTCTGAAAGGCTTTGTTGAGACATCTTACTGCAAAAGTGTCTTTTACACCAGACTGTAAGGGATCGTCATTTCCGTGGCAAAGTGCGCAGTGGAATTGTCCCACTTCCCAACATCCGTGTTCATTGCATGCTCCGCGACCACAGGTGAGGCAGTGCGTCACATACTCATCACTCCATTGTTTGGGAACATATGCGCGTTTGTAAACCAAGCAAACGAAACACTGCAATGGTTCTGCGCCGCCTCCTCGAAATCGGAACGACAATTTCCTCTGCATGTCACCGTAATGGTCTTTTTCCAGAGGTTTCGCGTGTTTCATTACTCTGCAATCACGACGACATGAAGTCAAACTAATGGAGCTCTTGAAATTGTTACAACTGGGGCTTTCCTTTAGCATCTTAGTCTTTTCCTCGAAACGATCCACCGACCCCAGCACCTGGGAAAGCGCAAGCGGATTGTCCTGTGAAAATGAAGAAGCACAGCCGGCTCCTCTGAATCCACCTTGGCGTTTGCGTGTTAGAATACGTGGTTGAGTAAAACATTTCTTGTTGGTCACTGGAAAACGTTTTCCCGCCACGTTTTTTGCTAAGCTATCATCTTGCACAGTGACTTGGGTAAAACCTGGCACGCTCCTGTGTTTTGTTTGCTTCTTGTGCATGTAACCGTATGCATCGACAACCGCGGTCCTTGAGTCCATGTGTCTTGCGCAGGTGGCTTTTCTAGAACCGAGTTTCCCAGTGCCCAAAATCTGGGAACAGTGAGCACCGGCATCCCAAAGCAGGCAGGGTTTGCCAGCACCCTTAAGCTGGCACCAGGTAGCGTTAGCATCCCCAAGCCGATAGGATCTGCTAGCACCTTGCCTTGTGTGTCGGGTGGCTGCTCCCTCAATGCACAGAGTTGCATGGGCACTAAAGGGCTTGGGTTTTTGTATGTTTACCTTTTGCTGCTGCGGAATACAAGTAGCAAGCGCGTGTGTTGTAATTGCAAGCTGATGCGACGCCTTCTTCACCTTGGACCTGCAATACTTGCCAAACAGCACTGCACGCCCGTTACTTGAGCAACCTGTACCTTTGCCATTATTTCCAACCTTTTGCTTCTTTGCTTGCTTGTCTTCCCTGGATACCTGCTTCTGCTCTTGACCTGCATCATCATTGACAAAATGTCTGACGCAACGGCACCTGGCCTGTTTCACACGCCTTCGGCCTACCCAGCGACACAGAATGGTTGTTTTGGTTGCAGACTTGCGTACATAGTTACATTTCACACGCTGTTTTTTCCACGGTTCCTTTGCGCCAGCTCTTTTGCGCTGATGCGTACGCATGTCACAATGACTTCTCGCCCCATAGCGCGTTGAGCGACTCATAATATGACTACTGTGCAGTTGCTCGGGTAGGGGGGGTACACATTTTTGCTCATAAGCGGCGTACACTGAGTGCCAACACTCACAAGCTGTAGTGCCAATATCAAAACCAGCGCCTATGCGAGAGACAGTGTTAATACAACGTGCCTGATTGCCTAGAAAATGTTCCAAGTCCATCTGCACGAGTCTCATTGTGCTTGCAGCATTTCCAATCATCATGTTTGGCAAAAGTGGCACGCACCATTCTTGCCAGCGTGTTGCTGTGTACGCTTTGCCAAGGCATGCAATTGCGTATTGCTTACGCCGACAGAGTGCGCACAAGGGGGCTGTACAATGCATACCGTCAATGCCTTTGTTGCAGTTGTAGTGGCAGTTGTTGTTATTGCTGCTGTTCATCTGCAAACTGATCTTCTCATGGCTGCGTCTGCTGTTCGTACTGTTCGCACTGTTACTTTTGTTCTTGCATATTCTGTGGTCTTCTCTCTTCTGGTCTCGGTCTTCGTCAATGTTGGGTACTAGCTTAAGGGTGCTAGGGGACCCTACCGGCTTTGGGACGCCGGCGCTCCCTGCCGGCTTTGGGACGCCGGTGCTCCCTGTTCCCAGATTTTGGGCACTGGGAAACCCTGCCGGCTTTGGGGCGCCGGTGCTCCCTGTTCCCAGATTTTGGGCACTGGGAAACCCTATTGTTGAAAAGCCACCTGCGCAAGACAAATGGACTCAAGGACATGCTTGTCGACGCATACTGTGACAGCATTTGCTTCATTAATTAATTGTGTTGGTTCCGCTTCATCGGATTGTGGCCCGAACCTTGTACTGTTGGTGGCATCAACCAGGCGCCATGTCTTCTGTTCGAGCTGTGATGCACCTGGCCTGGCAGAAAGAGAAAACCTCAAACTAAATTCACTCGCGTATTCTTCTACGCGGGTTGGTCTCGCTCTATCTTTCCCCACCTCCTTGTCGCAAACACAGATTTGCGCCCCCCCGGCTTTCCCCTTGCTTTGCTTGAGGGCGCAAAAACTACACAACCCATAAATCCACAAACTTGCACAAAAACGCTGAGGCAAGAGTCTGGGAATAAAAACATGTGTTCAGCAATATATACTCAGAATGCAACAGCCTTTGTTTGTCCTGCTGCCTATTTTTTGATTTCACTCAGCGGAAGCTTCATACGTTTATGGTTCAATAGGACTACTCCAAATGCATGCCCGAAAGCACAAACGGATTTGTTGGTTGTGATCTTTTTTCAGGTGTGTATTACCAAGATTTGAATAAAAAAAACAAGGAATCAAACATTCCCACGCAGGTGTTGTGTTTCTGCTACCTTGCCTTTTCCTGCCATCTTTAGAACTGCCCATGCCCCAAGTCCCTGAGCTCCCAAATTCTGTTTGTTTTTCTTGTTCTTGCAATGCAGGGCTAAAAATAAATGTTTCTCTCATACAGGCCATTTCCCACGGAAGCCGTGGGGTCTTACACAAAATGACCTCGGGAAGACTGGTTGTGGTTTCCCGTTTAGATCCTCTCTCTCTCTCTCTTGCTTAATCTGGGGGTTCTTGCGTCCCCTCCGCGTTCTTCTGTCTTGTCCTGGGGTTCTGGCGTCCCCTCCGCTTTATTGTTGTTTGTTCGGGTTCTTGGGTTGTCCCGTTCCCAGCTACCTGCCTACCTGTGTGTATATATATATATATATATAAGCCCAGGTAGTTTTCCCATATCCTTTTTGGACACCAACAATCCCCATTGCATAGGACGGACAACATGGCACCTTGCATTGCATTGCATTGCATTACATTGCATTGCATTGCAGTACATTGCATTGCATTACATTGCATTGCATGGCATTACATTGCATTACATTGCATCGCATTGCATCGCATTGCATTGCATTCATTGCCTTACATTGCATCGCAATGCATTGCATTACGTTGCATTGCATTTCATTGCATTGCATTACATTCAATTGCATTACATTGCATCGCATTGCATTACATTGCATTGCACCTGTGCGGCGCAAACCAGTGTTTCATATAGGGGTTTCTTATCAGGAGTTCTTTTCAGGAATTCTTTAGGGTTTCTTTGGCTTTCACCTAGGGTCTTTAAGGTTTTGCTTAGGATACACACAGGAGAGAATAAAGCCAAAAATTTAGGGTTTCATTTGGGAATTCTTTAGGATTTGATTTCGGGATTCTTTCGAGTTTCATTCTAGATTTCTTTAGGATTTACATTTTTTTTGAGTTTCGTTTAGAGTTTCTGTAGGGTTTCATGTAGGGTTTCATGTAGGGTTTCATGTAGGGTTTCATGTAGGGTTTCATGAGAGTTTTCAAACGTTCATGCGATTTTTTTCGGCTTTCAGTTAAGGTTTCATTTACGGTCTCTTTAGGGTTTCATTTCAGGTTTCATTTAGGGTTTCTTTACGGTTTAAGGTCTTTTTCGGGGTTCTTAGGTTTTTATTTAAGGTTTCTTTAGTGTTTCATTTCGCGTTTCATTTATGGGTATTCCGATATTCCTGTGTATCATCGTTTTATTACTTTGCCATAATTCCTGCGTATCATATTTTTTTCAATTTGCAGTCTGCAATCATTCCTGTGCCTCATAGTTTTATCAATTTGCAATCATTCCCGTGCATCATTATTTTATCCATTTGCAATGAGTCCTATCCATCATAGTTTTATCAATCTGTTATCAATTTGCAATCATGCCTGTGGATCGCAATCTTATCAATTTGCAATCATTTCTGTGTATCGTCGTTGCATCAATTTGCAATCATTCCTGTGTATCATCGTTTTATCAGTTTGCAATGATTGCTGTGTATCATAGTTTTATCGGTTTGTAATCATTCCTGTGCATCATAGTTTTATCAATTTGCCATCATTCCTGTATATCATAGTTTTATTAATTTGTAATTGTTCCTTTGCATCATGGTCTTATCAATTTGCAATCATTCCTGTACATCATAGTTTCATCGGGTTACAAAAAATTCCTGTGCATCATAGTTTCATCGAATTGCAATCATTCCTGTACATAATAATTTTATCAAATTCCTGTACATCGTAGTTGCATCAATTTGCAATCATTCCTGTGCATCATCGCTTGATCAATTTGCAATCACTCCTGTGCATCATACTTTTATCAATTTGCAATCATTCCTGTGCACCATAATTTTATCAGTTTGCAATCGTTCCTGTGCATCATCGTTTGATCAATTTGCAGTCCTTCCGGTGTATTATCATTTTATCAAATTGCAATCATCCCGGTGCATCATCGTTTTATCAATTTGCAATAATTCCTGTGCATCATAATTTTATCAATTTGCAGTCCTTCAATTTTTTCGGGTGAATTGCCTATATTGTGTCATCAATCTCTTTTCATACAAGGACTGACCGTATAATGGTCTCTACATACATATATACATCTACATATTTACAGATGTATAGTCACTATTTGGATGTGGTGATTGATCAGAGTACCAGTGGCTCCTGCCAATCCAAGCTTGTCACTGGGAACCTCTTCGCAAAAACTTGCAAATGGGAACCTTCCCCCCCCGGGCATTCGATAATTTTGCTTCTTTTTTGTAATTTCTATACTTTCAACAAGGCTGTTTGTTGCTGTGGTGACAACCTCATGTCATAACCTGAATTGGAGGTCCCTAAAAAGTCGATTTTTTGAGTATCTTCTTTCGTTTGAAATTTCATCTGATTTTAGGTGACAATCTCATGCTTCTTTCTTCTTGAATGTGTAACAAAATGAATGTTGGTGCGTTAGGATTTACACTATGTGCATCAAGGTTTTATCAATTATCAATTTGCAATCATTCCTGTGCATCATAGTTTTATCAATTTGCAATTATGCTCCCAAATTCTGTTTGTTTTTCTTGTTCTTGCAAAGCAGGGCTAAAAATAAATGTTTCTCTCATACAGGCCATTTCCCACGGAAGCCGTGGGGTCTTACACAAAATGACCTCGGGAAGACTGGTTGTGGTTTCCCGTTTAGATCCTCTCTCTCTCTCTCTCTTGCTTAATCTGGGGGTTCTTGCGTCCCCTCCGCGTTCTTCTGTCTTGTCCTGGGGTTCTGGCGTCCCCTCCGCTTTATTGTTGTTTGTTCGGGTTCTTGGTTTGTCCCGTTCCCAGCTACCTGCCTACCTGTGTGTATATGTATATATATAAGCCCAGGTAGTTTTCCCATATCCTTTTTGGACACCAACAATCCCCATTGCATAGGACGGACAACATGGCACCTTGCATTGCATTGCATTGCATTACATTGCATTGCATTGCAGTACATTGCATTGCATTACATTGCATTGCATGGCATTACATTGCATTACATTGCATTACATTGCATCGCATTGCATTCATTGCCTTACATTGCATCGCAATGCATTGCATTACGTTGCATTGCATTTCATTGCATTGCATTACATTCAATTGCATTATATTGCATCGCATTGCATTACATTGCATTGCACCTGTGCGGCGCAAACCAGTGTTTCATATAGGGGTTTCTTATCAGGAGTTCTTTTCAGGAATTCTTTAGGGTTTCTTTGGCTTTCACCTAGGGTCTTTAAGGTTTTGCTTAGGATACACACAGGAGAGAATAAAGCCAAAAATTTAGGGTTTCATTTGGGAATTCTTTAGGATTTGATTTCGGGATTCTTTCGAGTTTCATTCTAGATTTCTTTAGGATTTACATTTTTTTTGAGTTTCGTTTAGAGTTTCTGTAGGGTTTCATTTAGGGATTCGTTAAAGTTTCATTTAAGATTTAATTTAGAGTCTTATGTAAGACTTCTTATCGCGAACTGTCATGAGAGTTTTCAAACGTTCATGCGATTTTTTTCGGCTTTCAGTTAAGGTTTCATTTACGGTCTCTTTAGGGTTTCATTTCAGGTTTCATTTAGGGTTTCTTTACGGTTTAAGGTCTTTTTCGGGGTTCTTAGGTTTTTATTTAAGGTTTCTTTAGTGTTTCATTTCGCGTTTCATTTATGGGTATTCCGATATTCCTGTGTATCATCGTTTTATTACTTTGCCATAATTCCTGCGTATCATATTTTTTTCAATTTGCAGTCTGCAATCATTCCTGTGCCTCATAGTTTTATCAATTTGCAATCATTCCCGTGCATCATTATTTTATCCATTTGCAATGAGTCCTATCCATCATAGTTTTATCAATTTGTTATCAATTTGCAATCATGCCTGTGGATCGCAATTTTATCAATTTGCAATCATTTCTGTGTATCGTCGTTGCATCAATTTGCAATCATTCCTGTGTATCATCGTTTTATCAGTTTGCAATGATTGCTGTGTATCATAGTTTTATCGGTTTGTAATCATTCCTGTGCATCATAGTTTTATCAATTTGCCATCATTCCTGTATATCATAGTTTTATTAATTTGTAATTGTTCCTTTGCATCATGGTTTTATCAATTTGCAATCATTCCTGTACATCATAGTTTCATCGGGTTACAAAAAATTCCTGTGCATCATAGTTTCATCGAATTGCAATCATTCCTGTACATAATAATTTTATCAAATTCCTGTACATCGTAGTTGCATCAATTTGCAATCATTCCTGTGCATCATCGTTTGATCAAATTGCAATCACTCCTGTGCATCATACTTTTATCAATTTGCAATCATTCCTGTGCACCATAATTTTATCAGTTTGCAATCGTTCCTGTGCATCATCGTTTGATCAATTTGCAGTCCTTCCGGTGTATTATCATTTTATCAAATTGCAATCATTCCGGTGCATCATCGTTTTATCAATTTGCAATAATTCCTGTGCATCATAATTTTATCAATTTGCAGTCCTTCAATTTGTTCGGGTGAATTGCCTATATTGTGTCATCAATCTCTTTTCATACAAGGACTGACCGTATAATGGTCTCTACATACATATATACATCTACATATTTACAGATGTATAGTCACTATTTGGATGTGGTGATTGATCAGAGTACCAGTGGCTCCTGCCAATCCAAGCTTGTCACTGGGAACCTCTTCGCAAAAACTTGCAAATGGGAACCTTCCCCCCCCGGGCATTCGATAATTTTGCTTCTTTTTTGTAATTTCTATACTTTCAACAAGGCTGTTTGTTGCTGTGGTGACAACCTCATGTCATAACCTGAATTGGAGGTCCCTAAAAAGTCGATTTTTTGAGTATCTTCTTTCGTTTGAAATTTCATCTGATTTTAGGTGACAATCTCATGCTTCTTTCTTCTTGAATGTGTAACAAAATGAATGTTGGTGCGTTAGGATTTACACTATGTGCATCAAGGTTTTATCAATTATCAATTTGCAATCATTCCTGTGCATCATAGTTTTATCAATTTGCAATTATGCTCCCAAATTCTGTTTGTTTTTCTTGTTCTTGCAATGCAGGGCTAAAAATAAATGTTTCTCTCATACAGGCCATTTCCCACGGAAGCCGTGGGGTCTTACACAAAATGACCTCGGGAAGACTGGTTGTGGTTTCCCGTTTAGATCCTCTCTCTCTCTCTCTCTTGCTTAATCTGGGGGTTCTTGCGTCCCCTCCGCGTTCTTCTGTCTTGTCCTGGGGTTCTGGCGTCCCCTCCGCTTTATTGTTGTTTGTTCGGGTTCTTGGGTTGTCCCGTTCCCAGCTACCTGCCTACCTGTATATATATAAGCCCAGGTAGTTTTCCCATATCCTTTTTGGACACCAACAATCCCCATTGCATAGGACGGACAACATGGCACCTTGCATTGCATTGCATTGCATTACATTGCATTGCATTGCAGTACATTGCATTGCATTACATTGCATTACATTGCATCGCATTGCATTGCATTCATTGCCTTACATTGCATCGCAATGCATTGCATTACGTTGCATTGCATTTCATTGCATTGCATTACATTCAATTGCATTACATTGCATCGCATTGCATTACATTGCATTGCACCTGTGCGGCGCAAACCAGTGTTTCATGTAGGGGTTTCTTATCAGGAGTTCTTTTCAGGAATTCTTTAGGGTTTCTTTGGCTTTCACCTAGGGTCTTTAAGGTTTTGCTTAGGATACACACAGGAGAGAATAAAGCCAAACATTTAGGGTTTCATTTGGGAATTCTTTAGGATTTGATTTCGGGATTCTTTCGAGTTTCATTCTAGATTTCTTTAGGATTTACATGTTTTTTGAGTTTCGTTTAGAGTTTCTGTAGGGTTTCATGTAGGGTTTCATTTAGGGATTCGTTAAAGTTTCATTTAAGATTTAATTTAGAGTCTTATGTAAGACTTCTTATCGCGAACTGTCATGAGAGTTTTCAAACGTTCATGCGATTTTTTTCGGCTTTCAGTTAAGGTTTCATTTACGGTCTCTTTAGGGTTTCATTTCAGGTTTCATTTAGGGTTTCTTTACGGTTTAAGGTCTTTTTCGGGTTTCTTAGGTTTTTATTTAAGGTTTCTTTAGTGTTTCATTTCGCGTTTCATTTATGGGTATTCCGATATTCCTGTGTATCATCGTTTTATTACTTTGCCATAATTTCTGCGTATCATATTTTTTTCAATTTGCAGTCTGCAATCATTCCTGTGCCTCATAGTTTTATCAATGTGCAATCATTCCCGTGCATCATTATTTTATCCATTTGCAATGAGTCCTATCCATCATAGTTTTACCAATTTGTTATCAATTTGCAATCATGCCTGTGGATCGTAATTTTATCAATTTGCAATCATTTCTGTGTATCGTCGTTGCATCAATTTGCAATCATTCCTGTGTATCATCGTTTTCTCAGTTTGCAATGATTGCTGTGTATCATAGTTTTATCGGTTTGTAATCATTCCTGTGCATCATAGTTTTATCAATTTGCCATCATTCCTGTATATCATAGTTTTATTAATTTGTAATTGTTCCTTTGCATCATGGTTTTATCAATTTGCAATCATTCCTGTACATCATAGTTTTTATTTAATTTATCCATTTTGCAATCATTCCTGTGCATCATCGTTTGATCAATTTGCAATCACTCCTGTGCATCATACTTTTATCAATTTGCAATCATTCCTGTGCACCATAATTTTATCAGTTTGCAATCGTTCCTGTGCATCATCGTTTGATCAATTTGCAGTCCTTCCGGTGTATTATCATTTTATCAAATTGCAATCATTCCGGTGCATCATCGTTTTATCAATTTGCAATAATTCCTGTGCATCATAATTTTATCAATTTGCAGTCCTTCAATTTTTTCGGGTGAATTGCCTATATTGTGTCATCAATCTCTTTTCATACAAGGACTGACCGTATAATGGTCTCTACATACATATATACATCTACATATTTACAGATGTATAGTCACTATTTGGATGTGGTGATTGATCAGAGTACCAGTGGCTCCTGCCAATCCAAGCTTGTCACTGGGAACCTCTTTCCAAAAACTTGCAAATGGGAACCCCCCCCCCGGGGGGGGGTTCCCATTTGATAATTTTGCTTCTTTTTTGTAATTTCTATACTTTCAACGAGGCTGTTTGTTGCTGCGGTGACAACCTCATGTCATAACCTGAATTGGAGGTCCCTAAAAAGTCGACTTTTTGAGTACCTTCTTTCTTGTTGAATGTGTAACAAAATGAATGTTGGTGCGTTAGGATTTACACTATGTGCATCAAGGTTTATCAATTATCAATTTGCAATCATTCCTGTGCATCATAATTTTATCAATTTGCAATTGTTCCTGTACATCTAATGATTCCTGTGTATCATAGTTTTCTCAATTTGCAATTATTCCTGTGCATCATCGTTTTATCAGTTTGCAATCATTCCTGTATATAATAATTTTATCAATTTGCAATGCGGATACAAAAAGTAGAACTGCAAAAACGCATGACTGATGAAAAGAAAAGGTGGAATAGTACTAGTAGAAGTAGAAAGGCATAAGCAGAAAAGCAAAGAAGCAGAAAAGAAAAGAAGCAGGTCAAGCAGAGAAGCATGAAGAACAAAGAAGCAGGAAAAGCAAAAAGCAAGCAACGCAAAAGGCACAAAAGCAGAGAAGCAGAGAAGCAGAGAAGTATACAAGCAAAGAAGCAACAAAAGCAAAAGGCTGAAAAGCAGAAACACAAACAAACAAACAAAGAAGCACAAAAGCAAAATGGCAGAACAGCAGAAAGAGGTCAGGGGTTTAAAAAACAAAGTGGGGGATCTAAAAAACAAGGGCCCCGTATACTTTGATAAAATATCATGCACCTGTGCGGCGCAACCATGCACCTGTGCGGCGCAACACTATCTGTATAATAATAGGGCCAAAAATAATAGAGAGAGATATATATATATATAAATATGAAAGCTGTCATCCTGATCAACCTGTCGAGTTGTATTTCAAGTATTGCCCTGCCCCCCTGGCAAAAAAAAATATTAGGATATAGAGCAAACTATTTGATAAACTATATTTCATTCAAACCTATCAAATATATTTCACAAAAATATTCGTAGGATAAAGGGGGAAGACCTGAAAGTGCGAAGCACCGAAGAATATTTATGCCCATTTGCTTTGATTCGTTGCCACTTCTTCCGGGGTCGGCGGCAGGGGCGGCAGCCCTTAAATTCGGCTCCGCCGGCTCCCCACGAGTGGCTTGCCCTACGAGCGTCCCAGAGCGACTAGAGCTCTAAGGTGAGGCGCGCCCCAAACCGCCGACCCTCCGACGCCGGGCCCCGAAAAACACCAAAAATCCTTCAGGAGGGTGGGGGAGAGCTTTTTGGCCGGAATCCGGGTCGCTCATAAGCGTCTCCAAGAGCATAATCCCGCCCCCCCCCCCGTTTTGAGGGTACCTAAAATCGGAAAAAAGCACCGTTTTGACGCCTTTTTCGGACGATTTTTCGCTTTTCGAAAGGCAAAATGCTGTAAATTACAGCATTTTTGCGTTTTAACGTCTTTTGCGGGAGCCATGCAAAAACGCAGAAAATGCTGTAAATACCAATACTTTTTGGACCCAAGATGCACAAAACACCGCAAATACCAGTGTTTTTGAAAGCCAAGAAAAAAAACACTGTAAATTACAGCATTTTTGGCGTGTTGATCGCAAAAACTGCTGGTATTCACAGTGTTTTTGCAATTTCAAGAAAACGTGGAAGGCACGAAACACTGTAAATAGCGGTGTTTTGGCCACTTTTGGACGCCGAAACGCTGGTATTTACGCAGTTTTTTGCCTGTGGCGGCGCCAAACCCGTGTAAATTACAGCATTTTCTTCCCTTTCTGAACCGATTTTTTTCCTTGATGAACGCAAAAAACGCTGGTATTTACGCGTTTTTCAAAAAATCGAAGATCGTGACGTGAACGAAGCCCTGTAAATAACAGTGTTTTAGCCACTTTCGGGGACTAAAACTGTGGTATTTACGCGGGTTCTTGCCATCTGACAGCGCAAAATGCTGTAAATTACAGCACTTTGTGCGCTGTTTATGTTAATTTTTTTAACCTGCGATGCTTTCACCTGTTCTTTCAATCTTCCACAAGAAACACTGTTGCAGATTGAAACTGCACGACAGCGTGACCCGAAAGAAAGCTGGATGGAGGAGTCGCACAGAAGCTTTTACACATACAGGGACTTTTACACAGAGAAGTCTTTACACAAAGGAGCTTTTTACACACAGAAGGTTTTACACAGAGAAGTCTTTACTCTAAGGGGCTTTTGCACACAAACGTCTAGGAGCCTTTACACACAGAAGCTGTTACACAAAGAAGTCTTTACACAGAGGGCTTTTTACACACAGACGCGTTTGCACACATAAGCTTTTACACAGAGAAGCCTTCACAAAGGCATTTACACACAGCAAGCTTTTACACACACAGAAGCTTTTACACAGAGAAGTCCTTACACAAAGGAGCTTTTTACACACAGAAGGTTTTACACAGAGAAGTCTTTACTTTAAGGAGCTTTTGCACACAAACTTCTGAGAGCTTTTACACACAGAAGTTTTTACGCGAAGAAGTCCTGACAGAGAGAGCTTTTACACACAGACGCGTTTGCACACACAGGGGCTTTTACACAGAGAAGCCTTTGCACAGAGGAGCTTTTACACACAAAAGCATTTACACACAGCAAGCTTTTACACACACAGGGGCTTTTACACAGAGAAGTCCTTACACAAAGGAGCTTTTTACACACAGAAGGTTTTACACAGAGAAGTCTTTACTCTAAGGAGCTTTTGCACACAAACGTCTAGGCGCCTTTACACACAGAAGCTGTTACACAAAGAAGTCTTTACACAGAGGGGTTTTTACACACAGACGCGTTTGCACACAGAAGCTTTTACACAGAGAAGCCTTCACACAGAGGAGCTTTTACACACAAAAGCATTTACACACAGCAAGCTTTTACACACACAGGGGCTTTTACACAGAGAAGTCTGTACACAAAGGAGCTTTTTACACACAGAAGGTTTTACACAGAGAAGGCTTTACTCTAAGGAGCTTTTGCACACAAACGTCTAGGAGCTTTTTCACACAGAAGTTTTTACACGAAGACGTCTTTACACAGATGATTTTTTACGCACAGACGCGTTTGCACACAGAAGCTTTTACACAGAGAAGCCTTTACACAGAGGAGCTTTTACACACAAAAGCATTTACACACAGCAAGCTTTTGCACACACAGAAGGTTTTACACAGAGAAGTCTTTACACAAAGGAGCTTTTTACACACAGAAGGTTTTACACAGAGAAGTCTTTACTCTAAGGAGCTTTTGCACACAAACGTCTAGGAGCCTTTACACACAGAAGCTGTTACACAAAGAAGTCTTTACACAGAGGGCTTTTTACACACAGGCGCGTTTGCACACAGAAGCTTTTACACAGAGAAGCCTTCACAAAGGCATTTACACACAGCAAGCTTTTACACACACAGAAGCTTTTACACAGAGAAGTCCTTACACAAAGGAGCTTTTTACACACAGAAGGTTTACACAGAGAAGTCTTTACTTTAAGGAGCTTTTGCACACAAACTTCTTAGAGCTTTTACACACAGAAGTTTTTACACGAAGACGTCTTTACACAGATGATTTTTTACGCACAGACGCGTTTGCACACAGAAGCTTTTACACAGAGAAGCCTTTGCACAGAGGAGCTTTTACACACAAAAGCATTTGCACACAGCAAGCTTTTACACACACAGGGGCTTTTACACAGAGAAGTCTTTACACAAAGGAGCTTTTTCCACACAGAATGTTTTACACAGAGAAGTCTGTACTCTAAGGAGCTTTTGAACACAAAAGTCTAGGCGCCTTTACACACAGAAGCTGTTACACAAAGAAGTCTTTACACAGAGGGCTTTTTACACACAGACGCGTTTTCACGCAGAAGCTTTTACACAGAGAAGCCTTCACACAGAGGAGCTTTTACACACAAAAGCATTTACACACAGCAAGCTTTTACACACACAGGGGCTTTTACACAGAGAAGTCTGTACACAAAGGAGCTTTTTACACACAGAAGGTTTTACACAGAGAAGGCTTTACTCTAAGGAGCTTTTGCACACAAACGTCTAGGAGCTTTTTCACACAGAAGTTTTTACACGAAGACGTCTTTACACAGAGGGCTTTTTACACACAGACACGTTTGCACACAGAAGCTTTTACACAGAGAAGCCTTCACACAGAGGAGCTTTTACACACAAAAGCATTTACACACAGCAAGCTTTTACACACACAGGGGCTTTTACACAGAGAAGTCTGTACACAAAGGAGCTTTTTACACACAGAAGGTTTACACAGAGAAGTCTTTACTTTAAGGAGCTTTTGCACACAAAAGTTAGGCACCTTTCACACAGACGCTGTTACACAAAGAAGTCCTTACGACCAGAAGAGGGCTTTTTACACACAGACGCGTTGCACACAGAAGCTTTTACACAGAGAGAAAGCCTTACAAGAGGGAGCTTTTACAACATCAAAAGCATTTTACACAACAGCAAGCTTTTAACACACAGGGGTTGGCTTTTACACAGAGAAGTCTGTTACACAAAAGGAGCCTTTTTACCACACAGAAGGTTTTACACAGAGAAGGCTTACTCTAAGGAGCTTTTGCACAAAAACGTTAGGGCTTTTTCACAACAGAAGCTTTTTACACGAAGACGTTCTTTACCACAGATGCAGATGATTTTTTTACACACAGACGCATTTGCACACAGAAGCTTTTACACAGAGAAGCCTTTACACAGAGGAGCTTTTACACACAAAAGCATTTACACACAGCAGGCTTTTACACACACAGGGGCTTTTACACAGAGAAGTCTATACACAAAGGAGCTTTTTACACACGGGAGCCTTTTGGAAGCAAATTTCGGCCTTTTGGCGGCCCCTCGGCCGGCTATTGACTTTCTCTTCTGGGATCATTGGGAAACGGCAATTTTTGGCAAAATCCTGGCCGGGAGCCTTTTGGAAGCATATTTCTGCCTTTTGGCGGCCCCTCGGCCGGCTATTGAATTTCTCTTCTAGGATCATTGGGAAACGGCCGTTTTTGGCCAAATCCTAGCCGGGAGCCTTTTCGAAGCATATTTCTGCCATTTGGCGGCCCCTCGGCCGGCTATTGAATTTCTCTTCTGGGATCATTGGGAAACGGCCGTTTTTGCCCAAATCCTGGCCGGGAGCCTTTCGGAAGCATATTTCTGCCATTTGGCGGTCCCTCGGCCGGCTATTGAATTTCTCTTCTGGGATCATTGGGAAACGGCCGTTTTTGGCCAAATCCTGGCGGGGGAGTTTTACACAGAGAAGGCTTTACTTTAAGGAGCTTTTGCACACAAACGTCTAGGAGCCTTTACACACAGAAGCTGTTACACGAAGAAGTCGTTACACAGATATATAGCTTTCTTTCACTCACAGACGGCTCACAGACGCGTTTACGCACAGAAGCTTTTACACAGAGAAGCCTTTACACAGAGAGTTTTACACACGGAAGCTTTTACACACAGTGAAATCTTTACACAGACGCGCTTTCACACAGAGAAGCTTTCACACACAGAAGCTTTTACACAAAGAAGTCTTTATACACAAAGTGGTTTTTACACACAGAAACTTTTACACGCAAAAGCTTTTACACACAGAAGTCTTTGCACAGAGGCGCCTTTACACGAAGTAACCAGTTGAAATTGGCAGCAGTTGTTCGGGACAAACTCTTGGCAGGAGCTTTCGGGAACTCACTTGCTCCCCAAAAAAGCCGTCTATTTCCAACAAAGTTCCTATTCCATGAACTATTTTCAAAAAACATAAGGAATATATTTCTGAAGCAGGTCCCCATCCAAAAGCTTTCAAGCCCACACTGCGATGAAATGGAGGGTCGAGAAATCCGGCGGAGCCGACGAGGGGCGTCAGCCCTTAAATAAACCACAGATTGGGAATGGTTTTTTGCGGATTTTTGGTGCCACAAAAATCGTTGCGATCGCCATTCCAGGTCGAAATTCCCAATCTATCTATCTTTGGATCAAAAAAAATCACCGTGCAGGGCATCTCACAAGTCGCAGGTGCTCTAGATCAATCAAAGATGATCATGATATATCATGATTAAACAATAAACATGTAGGTCTCGCACACTCAGGAGCAAGCAGACTGACCCTCCGCATCCGCTTGGAGTTGACTTTTGAGGCTCTGCTCAGCTGAGATCTCTAGAATCCGATGTCGAGCTCGAAACCTGGCTGTGCGCCGGAAAAGGGCTCAATGCGAAGTTCGAAACCCATCTTCTTCTTTTCCTCGATCACTTGCTTCAAGGCCTGGCTGTGCGCAGTGCTGGATGGCACTATGATGTCCCCCACAGCGCTAGCCCTCAGCACCCTCAGCACCCTCAGCACCCTCAGCACCCTCAGCACCCTCAGCACCCTCAGCACCCTTCAGTCAGGGTCAGAATCTGAACCTCAACACCAAGAATAAGCAGAGGCACCATGAGCAGCCACTTGGAATCCCGGGACACAAAAGGCCTTCACTCCCTCATCGCCGATGGAATTGTCATCCAGGTCGATGCTTGTCACAGAAGTGTTCGTCTTCAAAGCTTCAGCCAGTGCCTGGCTGGAGGGAAAGCGACATGGAAGTAGATCAAGGCTGACATCTGCGAGACCTCATGAAATACAAATGAGACAGAACTCTCAGTTTCCGACTCCGAGTTTGCAAAGAACAAATCCCACTGGATTCAGGGCAAATGTCTTTGACACAGAGATGCACTTCCAGCCAATATCATGCCAATATCCCAGTAGAAAGCATACCAGGCATACCACATCATACCACACAGAATGACTTCAAGTCAAAAATCAATTCATTCACTTCACTTCACTGACAGCCAACAAAAATTGGAGCCTGGAAATGCGAAGGATGAGCATGAGCAAACTACAAAGCCTTTCAAAAGCTGGCGACAAAAACAATATGAGCAGCCACTTGGAATCCCGGGACACAAAAGGCCTTCACTCCCTTTTTGCCGATGGAATTGTCATCCAGGTTGATGCTTGTCACAGAAGTGTTCTTCTTCAAAGCTTCAGCTAGTGCCTGGCCGGAGGGAAAGCGACATGGAAGTAGATCAAGGTTGACATCTGCGAGACCTCATGAAATACAAATGAGACACAACTTTCAGTTTCCGACTCCGAGTTTCCAAACAACAAATCCCACTGGATTCAGGGCAAATGTCTTTGACACAGAGATGCACTTCCAGCCAATATCATGCCAATATCCTAGTAGAAAGCATACCAGGCATACCACATCATACCACACAGAATGAGTTCAAGTCAAAAATCAATTCATTCACTTCACTTCACTGACAGCCAACAAAAATTGGAGCCTGGAAATGCGAAGGATGAGCATGAGCAAACTACAAAGCCTTTCAAAAGCTGGCGACAAAAACAACATGAGCAGCCACTTGGAATCCCGGGACACAAAAGGCCTTCACTCCCTTTTTGCCGATGGAATTGCATTGCAGGTTGATGCTTGTCACAGAAGCGTTCTTCTTCAAAGCTTTCTTCTTCAAAGCTTCAGCTAGTGCCTGGCCAAAGGGAAAGCGACATGGAAGTAGATCAAATCTGACATCCGTGAGACCTCATGAAATACAAATGAGACAGAACTCTCAGTTTCCGACTCAGAGTTTCCAAAGAACAAATCCCACTGGATTCAGGGCAAATGTCGTTGACACAGAGATGCACTTCCAGCCAATATCATGCCAATATCCCAGTAGAAAGCATACCAGGCATACCACATCATACCACACAGAATGAGTTCAAGTAAAAAAGCAATTCACCCACTTTACTCACAGTCAACAAAAATTGGAAACTGGAAATGTGATGGATGAGCATGAGCAGACTACAAAACCTTTCACCAAACTGGCGACAAAGACACCATGAGCAGCCACTTGGAATCCCGGGACACAAAAGGCCTTCACTCCCTCATCGCCGATGGAATTGCCACGCAGGCCGATGCTTGTCACGGAAGTGTTCGTCTTCAAAGCTTCGGCTAGTGCCTGGCCGAAGGGAAAGCGACATGGAAGTAGATCAAATCTGACATCTGCGAGACCTCATGAAATACAAATGAGACACAACTCCCAGTTTCCAAATCCCACTGGATTCAGGGCAAATGTCTTTGACACAGAGATGCACTTCCAGCCAATATCATGCCAATATCCCAGTAGAAAGCATACCAGGCATACCACATCATACCACACAGCATGAGTTCAAGTCAAAAGTCAATTCATTCACTTCACTTCACTGACAGTCAACAAAAATTGGAAACTGGAAATGTGATGGATGAGCATGAGCAGACTACAAAACCTTTCACCAAACTGGCGACAAAGACACCATGAGCAGCCACTTGGAATCCCGGGACACTAAAGGCCTTCACTCCCTCAGCGCCGATGGAATTGGCATACAGGTTGATGCGTGTCACGGAAGTGTTCGTCTTCAAAGCTTCAGCCAGTGCCTGGCCAAAGGGAAAGCGACTTGGAAGTAGATCAAGGTTGACATCTGTGAGACCTCATGAAATACAAATGAGATCAAATGAGACACAACTCTCAGTTTCCGACTCTGAGTTTCCAAGGAACAAATCCCACTGGATCTAGGATTCAGATGGATTCAGGGCAAATGTCGTTTACTCAGATACATTTCCAGCCAATATCATGCCAATATCCCAGTAGAAAGCATACCACATCATACCACACAGAATGAGTTCAAGTCAAAAAGCAATTCACCCACTTCACTCAGAGTCAACAAAAATTGGAAACTGGAAATGTGATGGATGAGCATGAGCAGACTACAAAACCTTTCACCAAACTGGCGACAAAGACACCATGAGCAGCCACTTGGAATCCCGGGACACAAAAGGCCTTCACTCCCTCATCGCCGATGGAATTGCTTTCCAAGTTGATGCTTGTCACAGAAGTGTTCTTCTTCAAAGCTTCAGCTAGTGCCTGGCCAAAGGGAAAGCGACATGGAAGTAGATCAAAGCTGACATCCGTGAGACGTCATGAAATACAAATGAGACACAACTCTCAGTTTCCGACTCAGAGTTTCCAAAGAACAAATCCCACTGGATCTAGGATAAAGATGGATTCAGGGCAAATGACGTTTACTCAGATACATTTCCAGCCAATATCATGCCAATATCCCAGTAGAAAGCATACCAGGCATACCACATCATACCACACAGAATGAGTTCAAGTCAAAAAGCAATTCACCCACTTCACTCACAGTCAACAAAAATTGGAAACTGGAAATGTGATGGATGAGCATGAGCAGACTACAAAACCTTTCACCAAACTGGCGACAAAGACACCATGAGCAGCCACTTGGAATCCCGGGACACAAAAGGCCTTCACTCCCTCATCGCCGATGGAATTGCCACCCAAATCGATGCTTGTCACAGAAGTGTTCTTCTTCAAAGCTTCAGCTAGTGCCTGGCCAAAGGGAAAGCGACATGGAAGTAGATCAAAGCTGACATCCGTGAGACGTCATGAAATACAAATGAGACACAACTCTCAGTTTCCGACTCAGAGTTTCCAAAGAACAAATCCCACTGGATCTAGGATTCAGATGGATTCAGGGCAAATGTCGTATACTCGATACATTTCCAGCCAATATCATGCCAATATCCCAGTAGAATGCATACCAGGCATACCACATCATACCACACAGAATGAGTTCAAGTCAAAAAGCAATTCACCCACTTCACTCACAGTCAACAAAAATTGGAAACTGGAAATGTGATGGATGAGCATGAGCAGACTACAAAACCTTTCACCAAACTGGCGACAAAGACACCATGAGCAGCCACTTGGAATCCCGGGACACTAAAGGCCTTCACTCCCTCAGCGCCGATGGAATTGGAATGCAGGTCGATGCTTGTCACGGAAGTGTTCGTCTTCAAAGCTTCAGCCAGTGCCTGGCCAAAGGGAAAGCGACTTGGAAGTAGATCAAGGTTGACATCTGTGAGACGTCATGAAATACAAATGAGATCAAATGAGACACAACTCACAGTTTCCGACTCTGAGTTTCCAAAGAACAATTCCCACTGGATCTAGGATTCAGGGCAAATGTCGTTTGCTCAGATGCATTTCCAGCCAATATCATGCCAATATCCCAGTAGAAAGCATACCACATCATACCACACAGAATGAGTTCAAGTCAAAAAGAAATTCATCCACTTCACTCACAGTCAACAAAAATTGGAAACTGGAAATGTGATGGATGAGCATGAGCAGACTACAAAACCTTTCACCAAACTGGCGACAAAGACACCATGAGCAGCCACTTGGAATCCCGGGACACAAAAGGCCTTCACTCCCTCAGCGCCGATGGAATTGCCACACAGGTGGATGCTTGTCACGGAAGTGTTCGTCTTCAAAGCTTCAGCCAGTGCCTGGCCAAAGGGAAAGCGACTTGGAAGTAGATCAAGGTTGACATCTGTGAGACGTCATGAAATACAAATGAGATCAAATGAGACACAACTCTCAGTTTCCGACTCTGAGTTTCCAAAGAACAATTCCCACTGGATTCAGGGCAAATGTCGTTTACAGAGGTGCATTCTCCGCCACATATCATGCCAATATCCCAGTAGAAAGCATACCAGGCATACCACATCATACCACACAGAATGGGTTCAAGTCAAAAAGAATTTCACCCACTACACTCACAGTCGACTTAATTTGAAAATCTGGAAATGCGAAGGATGAGCATGAGCAAACTACAAAGCCTTCCAAAAAGCTGGCGACAAAGACACCATGAGCAGCCACTTGGAATCCCGGGACAGGCCTTCACCCCCTCATCGCCGATGGAATTCCATTGCAGGTTGATGCTTGTCACGGAAGTGTTCGTCTTCAAAGCTTCGGCTAGTGCCTGGCCGAAGGGAAAGCGACATGGAAGTAGATCAAATCTGACATCTGCGAGACCTCATAAAATACAAATGAGACACAACTCTCAGTTTCCGACTCCGAGTTTCCAAAGAACAAATCCCACTGGATTCAGGGCAAATGTCTTTGACACAGAGATGCACTTCCAGCCAATATCATGCCAATATCCCAGTAGAAAGCATACCAGGCATACCACATCATACCACACAGAATGAGTTCAAGTAAAAAAGCAATTCACCCACTTTACTCACAGTCAACAAAAATTGGAAACTGGAAATGTGATGGATGAGCATGAGCAGACTACAAAACCTTTCACCAAACTGGCGACAAAGACACCATGAGCAGCCACTTGGAATCCCGGGACACAAAAGGCCTTCACTCCCTCAGCGCCGATGGAATTGCCACACAGGTGGATGCTTGTCACGGAAGTGTTCGTCTTCAAAGCTTCAGCTAGTGCCTGGCAAAAGGGAAAGCGATGTGGAAGTAGACCAAGGCTGACATCTGTGAGACCTCATGAAATACAAAGGAGACAGAACTCTCAGTTTCCGACTCTGAGTTTCCAAAAAACAAATCCCAGTGGATTTAGGATTCAGGGCAAATGTCGTTTACAGAGGTGCGTTCTCCGCCACAGATCATGCCAATATCCCAGTAGAAAGCATACCACATCATACCACACAGAATGAGTTCAAGTCAAAAAGAAATTCACCCACTTCACTGACAGTCAACAAAAATTGGAAACTGGAAATGCGAAGGATAAGCATGAGCAAACTACAAAGCCTTTCAAGCTGGCGACAAAGACACCATGAACAGACACTTGGAATCCCGGGAAAGGCCTGAGCGCCCTCATCGCCGATGGAATTGCAATTCAATCATTGCCAAGTATTTAAACAAGGGTGGTCGTCCCATGTCTAACCCAGTGCAAACCACATGCGGCCAAAATTGTCCAGAGAATCAACAGATGCGTATCCTGAAAATCTCGGTTCGACAACAGTAATTACTTGGAACTGTTCAGCAAATGTCACAACGGCTGCAGCTTTGCGTGGGAACAGTGAACCAACTTATGTCGAATCGATTGACAGAAAATTGACAGAAACAACGCTGCAGAACTGCCCCAGGTGGTTGTCCAGTCGATTTAGCAGAAGCCCTTGAGGAAAACTGAATTGAAACAGTGGGACAAAATCCATCAATTGTCCTTCCAGAAAGGAGAACGTTGTCACCTTGCGCCGCAGCACAGGAAACCTGCCTGAAGACGAACCGGTGCTTCAAAAGGGCGTCTGCCGGGGACTTGATCAGCACTCTCCTGTTGAGCATGCCACAAGACACAGAGGTAAACTTGGCAAGTTTTTCGAAAAGTTGAACAAGATCAAGATAAGTAAAATATTTGGATATCAAAGCAGCGGCAACGGAAAAACTCAAGCCCCTCCGCATTGTGATGCATGAAGCCACTCAGAGCCCCAGGCCTTGACTCCGTCGTCCAAGTCATCAGCCAAGGTGTCTCTGACTGAAGTCTTCCTCTGAAGCAAAGCATCTGCAAGAGCCTGGCTAAAGCCAAGGTCGAGTCGAAGCTCGCTGTGACAGATGCACGTTCCCAAGTGTGAAAGGGCAATCCACACTAGGCCCCTGAGATTTTATATGAGAAGTTTTGGCCGCATGCTGAGACAACAACTTGAGACTCTGTAGATTAGTCCGGCGGCGAGCCAGCCAAGAAATTGACTGTGGGTTAGCACCCCAAAAAAATATACACCTCAACTCCACTTCGGTCATATTTGTCATCAAGTCGTCAATGGTCATTTATGGTCAATATGTGCAAAACGTAAGAAAACTTGGCTCACCTCTGAGCAACCTGGACCAACCTTCGAATCGATATGACACTCACTTGAAGATGATCTGGAAATGCTTCGAATGAAAGCATGTCAAACAGACTAGGCCTGGACACATCACCAACAACCAAACTGAAGTCAAGCAAGCAACATCTACCCAGAGAGAACATCATAATACTTGTGATACCCCTTGATATGGGCTACATCTAAGCCAAAGAGCCCAACACATCCGATACAGGCCAGGCCTGAGCTCCCTCATCACCGATGCCATTCCATTCCAAATTCATGTCCCGCACGGAGCTATTGATCTTCAAGGCTTCTGCGAGAGCCTGAAAGAAACACAAGACATCAAAGATCCGGGTCAGCAACTGCAACAAGTAAATTAAGTAGAGAGACTTGGCTCGCCTCTGACCAATCTAGACCTACGAATCGACATGACACTCACTTGAAGCTGATCTGGAAATGCTTCGAATGAAAGCATGTCAAACAGACTAGGCCTGGACACATCACCAACAACAAAACTGAAATCAAGCAAGCTACATCTACCCAGAGAAATTATCATCATACTTGGGATACCCCTTGATGCGGGTTGAGTCTAAGCCAAAGAGACCAAGACTTCCAGTACAGGCCGGGCCTGAGCTCCCTCGGGACCAATCTCATTAGATTCCAAATTCATGTCCCGCACGGAGCTATTGATCTTCAAGGCTTCTGCGAGAGCCTGAAAGAAACACAAGACATCAAAGATCCGGGTCAGCAACTGCAACAAGTAAAATTAGTAAAGAGACTTGGCTCGCCTCTGACCAAGCTAGACCAACCTACGAATCGACATGACACTCACTTGAAGCTGATCTGGAAATGCTTTGAATGAAAGCATGTCAAAGAGGCTATGCCTGGACACATCACCAACAACCAAACTGAAGTCAAGCAAGCAACATCTACCCAGAGAGAGCATCATAATACTTATTGTGATACCCCTTGATGTGGGTTGAGTCTAAGCCAAAGAGCCCCAGACATCCGATACAGGCCAGGCCTGAGCTCCCTCGGAACCAATCTTGTTATCTTCCAAATTCATGTCCCGCACAGAGCTATTGATCTTCAAGGCTTCCGCGAGAGCCTGAAAGAAACACAAGACATCAAAGATCCGGGTCAGCAACTGCAACAAGTAAAATTAGTAAAGAGACTTGGCTCGCCTCTGACCAACCTAGACCAACCTACGAATCGACATGACACTCACTTGAAGCTGATCTGGAGATGCTTCGAATGAAAGCATGTCAAAGAGGCTATGCCTGGACACATTACCAACAACCAAACTGAAGTCAAGCAAGCAACATCTACCCAGAGAGAACATCATAATACTTGTGATACCCCTTGATGTGGGTTACGTCTAAGCCAAAGAGACCAAGACTTCCAGTACAGGCCGGGCCTGAGCTCCCTCGGGACCAATAAGGTTATATTTCAAATTCAAATCCCGCACGGAGCTATTGATCTTCAAGGCTTCTGCGAGAGCCTGAAAGAAACACAAGACATCAAAGATCCGGGTCAGCAACTGCAACAAGTAAAATTAGTAAAGAGACTTGGCTCGCCTCTGACCAAGCTAGACCAACCTACGAATCGACATGACACTCACTTGAAGCTGATCTGGAAATGCTTCGAATGAAAGCATGTCAAAGAGACTAGGCCTGGACACATCACCAACAACCAAACTGAAGTCAAGCAAGCAACATCTACCCAGAGAGAACATCATAATACTTGTGATACCCCTTGATGTGGGTTGAGTCTAAGCCAAAGAGCCCCAGACATCCGATACAGGCCAGGCCTGAGCTCCCTCGGCACCAATCTCATTGAATGCCAAATTCATGTCCCGCACGGAGCTATTGATCTTCAAGGCTTCCGCGAGAGCCTGAAAGAAACACAAGACATCAAAGATCCGGGTCAGCAACTGCAACAAGTAAAATCAGTAAAGAGACTTGGCGAAGCGAGATGTAAGGGGAACATGGGCAAGGGAGTGAAGGTGGCTCTGAGTGGAGTTAGTCAGGTGGTGAGTTGGATGGAGTGGGCTGGGCGGAATGAGATTGGTGAAGTTTGTTAGAGTGAGTTCGTTGGATTGCTAGAGTTGGATAGAATGAGTGAGTTGGATGGAGTGAATTCAGTGGAGTGAGTTTGATCGAGTGCAGTGGACCGAGTTAGATGACTTGAGAGTGGAGAGCGTTGGAAAGTGTGAGGTGGAGTGAGCCGAGCCATGTTCCAAGGTAACATCATGTTACATTTCGAGCTTTATGTCCAAAATGATAGCTGATGTAGATGGTGTGGTCTTGTGGGAAATCAAGCCTCAATCAGCCAGGGGTGTTCAATGGGCGGAACCGGGGTAATCGCTGCCTCCCACATCCCTTGCTACCGTGAGAAGCAACTCCAGCTAGCTACCCGTGATATGCTTCAAATGACTCCAAGAGGAGGTCACCCAGCAATTCAGCGACTTGCCTTTTATTGTTGTATGTGGGTGAGCAAGCAATCGTATCAAGCAAGTGAATCAATGATCAAACAATCTGCTGCCTTCACCATGAAGCGGCCACTTTCACCGATGCCACGGATTTCAAGCGTCTCCGCTTGACTTGATGCCAAAGCCTGCAGGGCGCCAAGTTTTTTCAGGACACGGCAACATTTTTTCCATGCAAGGTCACACAACTAGCATCAGCTAGCACCACCATCACCGACATGTCTCGGGCCTTCCCTAGGGACGTTGCCTCTTCCTCGCCACATTGAAACCTCCTCACCGTCAAGCTCTTCAGATTTTCGTAGTGTGGGAGCGCATGCGCTAGTGCCAAGATCTCTTGGGCCGGAAGGCCTTCTAACACCAAGTGTTGACATTCGATCACCTTCTCCCTGAAAATCTTCTGTTGCAAATAGATCACTGCTTCAGCATCCGAGCGATGGGTGAACTTTGCTTGCTCCATTTGCTGCCTGAACTTCTCAGGGATCATAGGAACTCTCCCATTGAGATGATCGGATTTCTGCGTCTCAGACTTCGGATCCTTCGGCCTGTCGATGTGTTGATGTTGTGCATTCACTCCTCTCAGAGATGACCATTCGATTTCTGCCATACACCACCCTCGCTGTAAGTATGGAGTTCTGTTGGCTTCCAAGAGCTTCAAGGGCTTCTCTTTCAGAGTCTTGCTGCCTGCATCATACACTCGGACAACAACTTCTTCATCAGCCAGCATGGTGTTCCAAACATGCTCTGGAGTAAGGGTTTCGATCCTGAATGTCAAAGTGCATTCGTGAGCATACATGAGGTGCATGTTGCTCATCGCCTTTCGAAAGCTCTTCTCTTCATGTGAGTTGGTTCTTTCGTATTGGAAGAGCGAGCTGTAATCATAGAAGATCCAAATGTCTGCTTCGAATGCAGCATCATACAGTCCAGTATGATTGACGATCTGCTGCAATTGGTGCCGACAGGGATCTGGATGTTCCCTGGTTTCCCAGGCGTGGGAAATGGAACAAATGATCGCCTCCTGGGTCCCATTGGCCCAATTTTGCACTTCTTCGTGCGTCACCAACGCACTCTGAGGCTCGCCATCGCACGTGAAGGTCTCGGTTTCTGCTTCTTGCCGTCTCGGTAGCGGCCGTTTGGAGAGAACCAAATCAGAAAGGTACCTCAGCGCAGATTTCTGTAAGGGTGCGTCATGTCTCATGTCAGACATGAACGGAAACATCTTTTGTCATGAGTTTCTGGCCTCTAGGGCCTAGGGGGGTTGAAGCTGGCATTTGTGGCTCGCGTGCTGAATTGTTCAGCTATCTGACTTGCCATCTTCATGTGAAATATCACTGGCTCTGTCCTTTTTGGCTTGAATATTCACTTACAAGAAGACGAGGAAGACAAAGCATAATTCTTTGCGTGTATATAACCATTGGTCCTGCTTTGGCTGCAATCTAAGGATTCAATGATCGAGCACTTCCACATGCAAATCTGTACAGCACTGCACAGCACTGCACAGCACTGCACAGCGCTGCACAGCACTGCACAGCACTGCTTTACTGTAGAGCACATAGCCACAACGACTGGGGGTCAAACTTGGCTCGTACCAACCGAACATCCGAATCTTGTAGGAACTGGGCGAAAGCCTGTGGATCTTTCAAGTTGTATCGAGCCTTGGGGCAAATTCAATGGCTCCACACGCGGAAATCCTTCAATTACTTTACTTCGTGTGATCCCCACCATGTTTATATATATACATTTTGTTACTGGCAAATCTTGTGGCATTCTATCTGACATATCTTCTGGTATTCTATCTGGCATTCTATCTGACATATCTTCTGGCATTCTATCTGGCATTCTATCTGGCATAGCTTCTGGCATTCTACCTGGCATATCTTCTGGCAGATGTTCTGGCATATCTTCTGGCATTCCATCTGGCATTCTATCTGGCATATCTTCTGGCATTCTACCTGGCATATCTTCTGGCATATCTCATGGCATTTTATCTGGAATATCTTCTGGCAAATTATCTGGCAAATCTTCTGGCATTCTATCTGACATTTTATCTGGCATTCTTTTTGGCATACCTTCTGGCATTCTATCTGGCATATCTTCTAACATTCTGTCTGGCATATCTTCTGGCATTCTATCTGGCATATCTCATGGCATTTTATCTGGCATATCTTCTGGCATTCTATCTGGCAAATCTTCTGGCATTCTATCTGACATATCTTCTGGCATTCTATCTGGCATTCTATCTGGCATATCTTCTGGCATATGTTCTGGCATATCTTCTGGCATTCCATCTGGCATTCTATCTGGCATATCTTCTGGCATTCTACCTGGCATATCTTCTGGCATATCTTCTGGCATTCTATCTGGCATATCTTCTGGCATTCTATCTGGCAAATCTTCTGGCATTCTATCTGGCATTCTATCTGGCATATCTTCTGGCATATGTTCTGGCTTATCTTCTGGCATTCTATCTGACATATCTTCTGGCATTCTATCTGGCAAATCTTCTGGCATTCTATCTGGTATTCTATCTGGCATATCTTCTGGCATATGTTCTGGCATATGTTTTAAGATGTTGCCTGTCTCAAGCGTCTTTGCAAACAGCTCCAAAGGTACAGAAGTGGAAATGTCTCTGTCCACCCCAGTGACTCTGTCATCTGTTCAAACTGATTGCTTCAAACTTTGCCACCTGCAAAGTAAGAAGTGGCATTGCCCCGGTCACTCTACCACACACGCGCGAGTTTGCAAGTAATATATAACATACTTGTCTGACATTCTTTCTAACTTTCTTCTGCACATTCTTTGTCCCATATCTTCCTACATGAGGTCCGGCAGGGAACCCTTGGCGTGGATACTCGCGGTTGAGGTCCGGCAGGGAACCCTGGGCGTGGATGGTCGTGGTTGAGGTCCGGCAGGGAACACTGGGCGAGGATGGTCGTGGTTGAGGTCCGGCAGGGAACATTGGGCGTGGATGGTCGTGGTTGAGGTCCGGCAGGGAACACTGGGCGTGGATGGTCGTGGTTGAGGTCCGACAGCGAACACTGTGGATCGCGAGTCGCAGTTGAGCAGGAGGACGAGGAGGACAACGAGAGGAGGAGGACAACGAGAGGAGGAGGACAACGAGAGGAGGAGGAGAGGAGGAGGAGGAGGCAGGAGGAGGAGGCAGGAGGAGGAGGACCAGGCAACTTAGATAAAATCTAACAACCCTCACCTGGCAGGTGGGGAAAAAGAAAAGGTAAAGAAACAATTGCTAATATACTCATGTTGACATCGTGCTGGAATGATTGAGCAGGTGCATATACTGTTGGTGGCCTTCACATATGGACAGAGTTCTTCCCCGGTCATGTGCCAACTGACATTTTCTCCACGTGGTACTCGGAACCAGGCTTCTGCGTCGGCCGCTTCGGCAATGGCCTTCGTCAATCATCGTCAATCAATGAATTTGTGAGACAACCAATCCCCATCCAATATGCCGATATTAGACGGTTCCAAGACCAATAAATGTGGGAATAATTGAATGAATAATATGATACAAATACATACAAATACTACGACCAGACCTACATCATTTAGTCCTAGGCGCATGATGAACTGGTGGCCACAAGTGCAATGGATTCCCTTGTGATATCTCCCTCGGTGAAAAACTAGGGAAGCTCGAAGCATCGCTGCTGAGCTCCCGCGCTTCTCGCACCTGGGAGGCGACATCCTGCCTGGTCACGACTGCGTGGATGGGTTGTTCGCCTTTGCCTCTCTAAATCGACATTGGACACCGGGAAAGGTTGATTCATACGAGCGCATGCCAAGATGGGATTTTTGTCCCTGCTCAGTCGATTTTGGGTCCCGTTTGTTTGAACCACATGCGACATGTCCTGAAACAGAACAGGCAAAAAACGAGCTAATAGTTGAGCGAGCATCGACCATTTTTGCCTTTTCAATCCTTTTCAGCACCTGTGAGGCACCTGTACCACAACTGGGAGCCCTGAGCATCAAGTGCTGCCCGCCTAGTTTTCGCTGTACCAGGAATCGAGTCGTCAGCTTCAACCTGACGAGGCCGCCAACGCTGACAAGGTTCCACATCAAAGAAGCATTGATACTCTCAGCCTCACAGCTCTCTTCCACAAAGAAAAACGAACAAGAACATCTCTCTCTCTCTCTCTTCCACATGTTCAACTCTGGAAGGTTTTCAAACCTCGGCATGTTGTCAAACTGTGGCAGATTGTCAAGCGCTAATGGTCCATGACTCAGTTACAGCATCAGAGGAGCTGCGGAGCATTGCGGGGCCTGAGAGTCGCCAAGCTCCAAGAAGTACTTGGACAGTTTCACGATGTCCAGGTGACCTTCACCTCAGCTACGCTGAGCAAAACACCTGGTCTCCTTGACATATCTTGACATGTGTCTGGAAATCGCTCTATGGTTTACTCAGTTTACTATGTACATCTACTTACCCTCCGAAGACCGCTGCAAGCAGCTCAACACCAAAAAAAGGCACCTGCATCTGTGGCATCTATGGGTTGGCGGGTCTACTTGCGTGCAGGGCGCTGTTCCTCGGCAGCTTCCGAAGACTGGCCTTGACCCGTTTGGACATGGCCCGGCAACCATCCAACCGTTCAAGGCTCAGCTGAATACACGGAACGTTCACAGGATGTCACAGTTGGTTCTTTTCTGGAAATGATATGGTAACCGTATGGTCTATTGAATTAAAAGACAGGTGGAAAAGCCGTGTCTAAACGGATTGGCTTTGCAGTTTCGTGACCAACTTAAAAGAATGACAACCTCCAAATTCTCCAAATTCCATCGTGCAGCTCCCACCTGGCCTGGACTTTGTCCTGGCTCAGCTCACTTCCTGCGACGCCAACGTCTTAAAATGTCAACCTGCGGGTCCTAGCATAGACACACCAACAAGTGATCCGCCGACCCCGGCCTTCGCCAAGGCCGGGGCGGCGCCTGGGACCACCGCAGGTGTGGAACTTTTCCAACACGCCCAGCACGCAAAAGCCACCACAAGGCCACAGCAATGGCTCAAGGGCACCTTCCGGCCGCAGCAATGGCTTCTTATAGGCGTTCAAGGCTGCCGTTTGCCAGGCCTCAAACCCTCCAAAACCCTCCAAACGCTCCAAAAGTTCGCATAGCCCCGCAGGGACAAGGTCCCCCAACAAGCCCAACACGCGCCACTCCCGCACGCAAAAGCCACCACAAGGCCACAGCAATGGCTGAAGGGCACCCCCCGGCCGCAGCCATGGCTATAAGGGCCTCTTATAGGCCTTCAAGGCTGCCGTTTGCCAGGCCTCAAACGCTCCAAACCCTCCAAACGTCCGCCCAGCTCCGCAGGGACAAGGTACCCCAACAAGCCCAACACGCGCCACTCCCGCACGCACAAGCCACCACAAGGCCACAGCAATGGCTCAAGGGCACCTTCCGGCCGCTGCAATGGCTTCTTATAGGCGTTCAAGGCTGCCGTTTGCCAGGCCTCAAACCCTCCAAAAACCCTCCAAACGCTCCAAAAGTTCGCATAGCTCCGCAAGGACAAGGTACCCCAACAAGCCCAACACGTGCCACTCCCGCACGCAAAAGCCACCACAAGGCCACAGCAATGGCTCAAGGGCACCTTCCGGCCGCAGCAATGGCTTCTTATAGGCGTTCAAGGCTGCCGTTTGCCAGGCCTCAAACCCTCCAAAACCCTCCAAACGCTCCAAAAGTTCGCATAGCTCCGCAGGGACAAGGTACCCCAACAAGCCCAACACGCGCCACTCCCGCACGCAAAAGCCACCACAAGGCCACAGCAATGGCTCAAGGGCACCTTCCGGCCGCAGCAATGGCTTCTTATAGGCGTTCAAGGCTGCCGTTTGCCAGGCCTCAAACCCTCCAAAACCCTCCAAACCCTCCAAACGTTCGCATAGCTCCGCAGGGAAAAGGCACCTTCCGGCCGCTGCAATGGCTTCTTATAGGCGTTCAAGGCTGCCGTTTGCCAGGCGTCAAACCCTCCAAAACCCTCCAAACCCTCCAAAAGTTCGCATAGCTCCGCAGGGAAAAGGTACCCCAACAAGCCCAACACGCGCCACTCCCGCACGCAAAAGCCACCACAAGGCCACAGCAATGGCTCAAGGGCACCTTCCGGCCGCAGCAATGGCTTCTTATAGGCGTTCAAGGCTGCCGTTTGCCAGGCCTCAAACCCTCCAAACCCCTCCAAACGCTCCAAAAGTTCGCATAGCTCCGCAGGGACAAGGTACCCCAACAAGCCCAACACGCGCCACTCCCGCACGCACAAGCCACCACAAGGCCACGGCAATGGCTCAAGGGCACCTTCCGGCCGCAGCAATGGCTTCTTATAGGCGTTCAAGGCTGCCGTTTGCCAGGCCTCAAACCCTCCAAAACCCTCCAAACGCTCCAACAGTTCGCATAGTCGCAGGGAAAAAGGTACACCAACAGCCCCCCAACACGCGCACTCCCGCACGCAAAAGCCACCACAAGGCCACAGCAAGGCTCAAAGGGCACCTTCAGGCCGCAAGGCCAAGGCTTTCTATAGGCGTCAAGGCTGCCGTTTGCCAGGCCTCAAACCCTCCAAAACCCTCCAAACGCTCCAAAAGTTCGCATAGCTCCGCAAGGACAAGGTACCCCAACAAGCCCAACACGCGCCACTCCCGCACGCACAAGCCACCACAAGGCCACGGCAATGGCTCAAGGGCACCTTCCGGCCGCAGCAATGGCTTCTTATAGGCGTTCAAGGCTGCCGTTTGCCAGGCCTCAAACCCTCCAAAACGCTCCAAAAGTTCGCATAGCTCCGCAGGGATAAGGTACCCCAACAAGCCCAACACGCGCCACTCCCGCACGCACAAGCCACCACAAGGCCACAGCAATGGCTCAAGGGCCCCTTCCGGCCGCTGCAATGGCTTCTTATAGGCGTTCAAGGCTGCCGTTTGCCAGGCCTCAAACCCTCCAAAACCCTCCAAACCCTCCAAACGCCTCCAAAGTTCGCATTAGCCTCCGCAGGGGACAAGAGGACCCCAACAGCCCAACACGCGCCACTCTAACCAAACCCTCCAAAACCCTCCAAACGCAAGGGCCCCTTCCGGCCGCAGCAATGGCTTCTTATAGGCGTTCAAGGCTGCCGTTTGCCAGGCCTCAAACCCTCCAAAACCCCCCAAACGCTCCAAAAGTTCGCATAGCTCCGCAGGGACAAGGTACCCCAACAAGCCCAACACGCGCCACTCCCGCACGCAAAAGCCACCACAAGGCCACAGCAATGGCTCAAGGGCACCTTCCGGCCGCAGCAATGGCTTCTTATAGGCGTTCAAGGCTGCCGTTTGCCAGGCCTCAAACCCTCCAAAACCCTCCAAACGCTCCAAAACCCTCCAAACGCTCCAAAAGTTCGCATAGCTCCGCAGGGACAAGGTATCCCAACAAGCCCAACACGCGCCACTTCCGCACGCAAAAGCCACCACAAGGCCACAGCAATGGCTCAAGGGCACCTTCCGGCCGCAGCAATGGCTTCTTATAGGCGTTCAAGGCTGCCGTTTGCCAGGCCTCAAACCCTCCAAACGCACCAAAACCCTCCAAACGCTCCAAAAGTTCGCATAGCTCCGCAGGGACAAGGTACCCCAACAAGCCTAACCAAACCCTCCAAAACCCTCCAAACGCAAGGGCACCTTCCGGCCGCAGCAATGGCTTCTTATAGGCGTTCAAGGCTGCCGTTTGCCAGGCCTCAAACCCTCCAAACGCTCCAAAAGTTCGCATAGCTCCGCAGGGACAAGGTACCCCAACAAGCTCAACACGCGCCACTTCCGCACGCAAAAGCCACCACAAGGCCACAGCAATGGCTCAAGGGCACCTTCCGGCCGCAGCAATGGCTTCTTATAGGCGTTCAAGGCTGCCGTTTGCCAGGCCTCAAACCCTCCAAACGCTCCAAAACCCTCCAAACGCTCCAAAAGTTCGCATAGCTGCAGGGACAAGGTACCCCAACAAGCCCAACACGCGCCACTCCCGCACGCAAAAGCTACCACAAGGCCACAGCAATGGCTCAAGGGCACCTTCCGGCCGCAGCAATGGCTTCTTATAGGCGTTCAAGGCTGCCGTTTGCCAGGCCTCAAACCCTCCAAAACCCTCCAAACGCTTCAAAAGTTCGCATAGTTCCGCAGGGACAAGGTACCCCAACAAGCCCAACACGCGCCACTCCCGCACGCAAAAGCCACCACAAGGCCACAGCAATGGCTCAAGGGCACCTTCCGGCCGCAGCAATGGCTTCTTATAGGCGTTCAAGGCTGCCGTTTGCCAGGCCTCAAACCCTCCAAAAGCTCCAAAACCCTCCAAACGCTCCAAAAGTTCGCATAGCTCCGCAGGGACAAGGTACCCCAACAAGCCTAACCAAACCCTCCAAAACCCTCCAAACGCACGGGCACCTTCCGGCCGCAGCAATGGCTTCTTATAGGCGTTCAAGGCTGCCGTTTGCCAGGCCTCAAACCCTCCGAAACCCTCCAAACGCTCCAAAAGTTCGCATAGCTCCGCAGGGACAAGGTACCCCAACAAGCCCAACACGCGCCACTCCCGCACGCAAAAGCCACCACAAGGCCACAGCAATGGCTCAAGGGCACCTTCCGGCCGCAGCAATGGCTTCTTATAGGCGTTCAAGGCTGCCGTTTGCGCAGGCCTCAAACCCTCCAAAACCCTCCAAACGCTCCAAAAGTTCGCATAGTTCCGCAGGGACAAGGTACCCCAACAAGCCCAACACGCGCCACTCCCGCACGCAAAAGCCACCACAAGGCCACAGCAATGGCTCCAGGGCACCTTCCGGCCGCAGCAATGGCTTCTTATAGGCGTTCAAGGCTGCCGTTTGCCAGGCCTCAAACCCTCCAAACGCTCCAAAACCATCCAAACGCTCCAAAAGTTCGCATAGCTCCGCAGGGACAAGGTACCCCAACAAGCCCAACACGCGCCACTCCCGCACCCAAAAGCCACCACAAGGCCACAGCAATGGCTCAAGGGCACCTTCCGGCCGCAGCAATGGCTTCTTATAGGCGTTCAAGGCTGCCGTTTGCCAGGCCTCAAACCCTCCAAACGCTCCAAAAGTCCGCCCAGCTCCGCAGGGAAAAGGTACCCCAACAAGCCCAACACGCGCCACTCCCGCACGCAAAAGCCACCACAAGGCCACAGCAATGGCTCAAGGGCCCCTTCCGGCCGCAGCAATGGCTTCTCTTTTACATGTTCAGAATCCCGCCTGCAGCAGTCGACATGATGAACCAAAGACAAAGGCGGAACGGTAGCATTCAACCAATTCAACCCTTTTTCGGTGCGTTCAGTGCCACAGGAACCCCAGAAAAATATCCGGATCATGGAACTGCCACTGCTAGCCACGTTCAATGTGCTTTGGTTCAGTTTCCTGGTGGTGTTCCTGGTGATTACCCATAAATGTTGGTGATATCCCATTATATACATCCCCATCGGATGCCAAATCTCATCAAATCCGCATGGTTCTGCTAAGCCGTTTAAGCTGCAGAAATG